>JAOWCC010000577.1:9262953-9520688 GCA_030867875.1 Actinernus sp. WN-2022 | reverse complement strand
AAGTAGACACAGGAGCAGATACATGTGTTCTTTCATCAGACGATCTTCAGCAGCTAACACTCCCATTTGACATTAAGCCATGTCATAGCATACTGAAAAGCTATGGAGGGACCGAAAAAGAGAGCATGGGTGCCACATTTCTGAAAGTTTCCTTCAAGGACAAGTCTGTCTACACCACGTTTAACATAGTAGAAGCACCTGGAAGTCCATCCATAATAGGATGCAGACAATCTCAGGAACTATAGGAATTATTTCCGTCAATATTCATGATGTTTCAAGTGCTAAAGCTAAGTCAATGCAGTCTTCAAAAGTACAACAAGCCGCACAGCAAGGCAAGCTGTCTAAGCCTACTGTCTCGGATGAATACAAGGATTGCTTTGTCAAAATGGATCGTTTCCAGAGAAAAGTACACATCCAACTAATTGAGAACTCTAAACCAGTTGTTCATGCTCGACACACAGCGCCAGTACACATCCTACCACTGTACAAAGCAGAACTTGAGGAGATGATCGCAGATGAAATCATCACAGAAGTCACTGAACCAACTGATTGGGTTAACTCTATAGTCTGTAATATCAAAGAAACCCAGAAGGAAAGAAGGTCAGGCTTTTCCTGGACCCAAAGGACTTAAACAAGAACATACACCGCGAATATTACTACAGCAGAACTATTGATGAGATACTTCCATTGCTATACATGGAAATAAATATTTCTCAGTGGCGGACAACAAGAAAGGACATTGGCATGTAGAGTTGGACTATGAATCCAGCCTACTGTGTATACCTTCAACACTCCTTTGAGTCGCTATAATTCAAGCGCTTGCCTTTCGGAGTAATTGTATCCCAGGACATTTTCCAGCGCATTAAGTTGGACGAAGTGTCTACAAGAACATCCCTAACGTCACAGG
Organism: Actinernus sp. WN-2022; assembly: GCA_030867875.1. Lineage (NCBI taxonomy): Eukaryota > Metazoa > Cnidaria > Anthozoa > Actiniaria > Actinernidae > Actinernus > Actinernus sp. WN-2022. The sequence goes on along the minus strand of JAOWCC010000577.1, from coordinate 9,519,781 downwards.
GATAGCTGATGATATAATCATCTTTTGCTCGACACAACAAGAGCACGATCAAGCATTCATCGCTATGCTTGAAGCCACCTAAAAAAACTGTAAGTCTTAACTCTGAGCCGAAGCTTCAGTTCAAACAAGCAGCGTTAATTTCCCGATATGTATGTGAGGCCAAGAGACTCAAACCCGGACTCTGTTTGACCCAATCCGAGCTCCAAAACCCTGATTGCCCCCTTTTGAAAAAAAAACACCTTTATTGCCCCTTCTTTAAATTGTTTTCAAAACACGGTCGGATATATATCCCGGCCGGTATACCGCGTACCGGGATTGCATGCAAAATACGGAACATTTCAAGTCGGGACGTGGTATTGGGTAAACAAATCAGCAGATGGAGTACATAGATAAGTACTGAAGTACGAATTAGCGGCGTCACAATGTAAGGGAACCTCAGTGCTTGCATGTGGACAGGCGATCAAAATGCGGCAACAGAATGTATTTTTTTTTACATAGAAACAAAAAAAAATGAACCCTAACTGCCTAAAAAATACTGAACCCGACCCCGACTGCACCCAAATTATACTCAAATCCTGACCCTGATCTGCCCAAATCAGGTCAAAACCCTGACCCTACCCGCCCAAACTGAGCTCAAAACCCTGACCCACCTGGCCACACCTTGACAGGAGAAGGAATCCAGCCTTCAGCTGACAAGCTAGAAGCCATAGAGGCCATTAAGACACCATTCAATGCGAATGAACTATTAACCACTCTAGGAATGGTTACCTATCTGAACCGTTTCTCAGCGAAGATAGCAGAACTGACAGCACCTCTTAGAGAACTAACAAAGAGGAACGCACACTTCAAATGGAAGCAACACAATCAAACTGCACTTGACAAGATCCAGAGGGAACTTTGTTCAGCCAAAATCATAACTTATTATGATCCAGAGCCAACAACAGCTACAATTCTAGTGTGATGCAAGTGAAGAATTAAGGGCTAGGACCCTGGATAAGACAAATTGATTCGATCTGACAACAATGAGAAAAGTGTCATTGCAATGGCATCAAGAGCGCTCACTGGTGCAGAGACCAGATACAGTAACAGAGAGAGGGAATCAGGCTTGGCTGTGATGTTTGGCCTGGAGAAGTTCAAATATTATCTGCTAGGAAGACATACCACAGTAGAGACTGACTATTCACCATTGGAACAGATCTTCAAGAAGAGCCTTGCTGAAGCTCCAGCTAGACAGCAGAGACTGTTACAGAGATGCTTTATATTTGACGTTGAAGTCAAATACAGGCAAGGGAAGACAATCCTAGTTGCTGATGCCTCACCACGAGTATGTTTCAAGGACATACATGGAATTGAAAGCTCAGATTGCACCAGACTACGACATCCATTTTGTCAGACATACTTGTAATACGTATACCCTATTGACATGGACTTTAAGTGAAGTCTACAGCAGCACTGAAGATTCAGCACTGATACACTGAAGGATGTCATTTACCAAAGAGAAGCTGTATTGTGGCCTGTGATGACGAATGACATCAGACGGATGGTGAACATTTGCGAGTCGTGCAACAAACATCAACTAGCTCAATCAAAGCTGCCAGCTATACTAACATTTCAATCAGTCAATGGATCGAAATACCGGATTGTGGATTATTACTCAAGGTTTCCAGTGATAATTCTCTCGAGTGACATGACAGCAAACACCATATGCAATCATTTCACCAGTGTCTTAGCTGAATATGGAATACCATCAATGATAATTACTGACTTCGGAAGTCAATGCATCAGTGAAAGATTCAAGAAGAAATGTGAACTTAGTGGAATCACCCGGCCTTACCTTCAGTTCACCTATACCATCACCAAGCAAACAGTTTGGCAGAAAGAACAGTTGGAACATGCATGTAAATCCCTATCGGAGAAGGCTCCTTGGACAACAAACGATGCCCTTACACAGCTTTGTGTACAGAATCACCCCCTAGATAGTTAAGCCATCACCTCATGAGCTGCTGTTTGGACGCAAATCAAGATCACTTCTGCCAAGCAGCAGTACTGCACTCCAATCAAAACACCCAGATGATGTTCACCAGGAATTTAACCAGCAGAGGCAAACCAAACCGGTCAGATTTTACAATAACAGGACTGGTAGCGACAAGAGAACTCTTAACAACATGGAATCAATTAATACAGAATATGTGAACCGGCTGTAGTATTCACTAGCTACGCCTCAGTAGTAACCCCACGAGAGAACCTAGAACGTACATCGTTGACATAAATGACACAAACTTTACCACGGACCAAAGAACAAGGGAACATTTGAAGCCAAGAAGTAATAAGTAAACATAAAGGTTAGAGATAGTGACTCATTACGTCTTGCCACCGACAGAGCTATCACTCAGCCGTCAGCCAGTGTAGAGCCGCCTGCAACACCAGCAGAGCCAAAGTGGAAAAGCCAGCTGTTACAACACCTACAACCGCATCAAATAAAGCTACTCTAAGCCCAGCCAAGCTAAGTCCATCCCGGCATCAGAAGTTAATGTTGTGAAGGAGAAAAAAGTTGAATAATCAACCAAAGAGTCAAGAAACCAGACCAGGAAGGGTAACACAAATTCCAGCAAAGTTCAAAGACCGACTTTTTTCAAGTTCAATTACTTTACTTTAACAGAGACTCAGTTCATTTTTGTTCATTATGAAGTTAGATTGTAATTAGATTATAACAATTGAGTAAGGTTGGATTTCGTCAACATGGAACGGAAAGAGAGGGGATGTCATAGTCCTAGGTGGGGGAGACTAGCAATCAGTGCCCCAGGTCGAGGTGGACCATGCGGTCTACAAGTAGCGGCTAAATGCAGTTAAATTCCGATGACGTTCGAGTGGAATTTCGAGTAAGATTTGGATCAGGCACCTGCTCGTATATCATTTCAATAACCAATGAATTGCGCGCCCTCGTGTTTCCATGGGAAAGGCTTTATTGTTTCTGTTTAATACTCGGTAAAGCCCGTGGCATATAATCGCCTGCCCAACCCCTATTTTATTTGGAAAAGCAAAAAAAACATGCTTGGTTTAAGACCGACCCAATTTTTGGAAAAAGTAAAAAATATCTGATTTTTTTTCACGAGCCAGATCGGGCGATGGTAAACGAAACATTTTATTGGGATGGCCTAACCGAGGTTAATACTTGAAAGGAGGGCAGGTTGTTGTAGCACAACAGGTTCTTTAAGAGCCCTGCCCAATGACGCGGCCGGAGCCTGGGTTCGAACTCGCGACCTCCCTCACTGATGACCAGAGCTGGCTCTACCACTTGAGCTGCTCTGCTCTACTCGATGGCAATCTTTCTAAAACTGTGTTTTGAAGTTTTTTGGACAATCGATTGGAAGTGGAAAATAACATTTACAAACAGGTCAGTGCTAATGACACTACCGATCTTGTACAAGTGCCTGTAAATAAATAAAGTCAGACTTAATTTGTTTTGCTACCCATTACGACCACGTGATTGCATTCCTGCCGACTGCGTATTACATAACGAACTCGGGCTGAATTCCGGTTGATTTCCATACCCAAAATGCTCGTCGTGTAAGTCGGGCTGACCGTTTTCGTTTCAGTGCGACCCTGAACGTTTCAATAGATCGACCTCGTTCATAATGGCCGCCACCTAATTTAGAGAAATTTTTGCTATTTCGTATTCGAAAATTATCGCTGAATGCAATGACTACAGACGCATGTACGCGGGGTTAGCCTCATTCTGAAGTTAAACATTCTTAAATACCAGCGAGGTGGGCTATTCACAACTATCAGTTATTGAAGAGACGTGCGCGCGCTAATGGAGTACGGTTATGGTCTTTTTAAGCTCTTCAAATCTTATTTTTTACTGCTACAATGTTTACTTTTTCTTAACTTCAGCTCGTACATCTACGTCTAAAGGTTAGTTTGACATATCTGGTGTATTTTGGTAGTGCTTTCTCTATATTCTTGGCTTTAAAATTCAGTTTTCTATTTCGCTGGTCGGCATCTTCTAGCTGTTTTACTTATAATTCCATTTCCTTCTTCGTTGCGCTCTTAATTTATTGTTCTGCGGTCTTAATACATCAGTACATTGCTTAATCGTTTACATTTTCTTTACTTTTTCATTTATTACTAGTTTTCTAATTCCTATTTTCCTACGTTTACTCATCAGTTATTATACTCTCACACTAGTACATTTTCGTTTGTATTGAACTTTCCATTCCGTCATTACCTTTCTCATACTCCGTTTAGTTTATTTTCACACTACAACACTCAGTTTCTTTCTATTTCTACATTTTAAACCATTATTTAGAGTCAACTTTCATCTCATTAGGTTCATTATTTTTATTTTGTTTTAAGTTTTTCACTTCATCCTGACCAAACGGTTATTTTTTGGTTTGTATATTTCTCATACATATTTGAATTTCCAAGAGCATGAAGATTGCTCGAGCCCGAACATAACCGTTCTCGCAGCGCGCGCTGTAAATTACAACGTTTGAACTTACGCTACAAAAGGATTCAAAGGATGGAATTAGCATAATAATGGCCATGGTGTCTGGACGTTACTACCTTACGTTCCGAGTTTTATTTGGCTTACTACTTTTCCAGTGGATCATTTTTGCCAAAAATGGTATCCATAAGTCCTCTGCTGCTAAAGAACAACCTGGAATATGTTTTTCCATCTACAATTATTCACCAGCGAAGTGTTACGAACTCGCTTTTTTTGGAGCAAAATGGCCGCGGACAGTTCTAACCGCCAGCGACCACGTGAAACGAGCCAAAGCTGCTACCGCATATTATGGAAACTCAACAGCATCTTTCCGGCCGATTATCCAGCTTATTCACGACATAGAACTTAACCCAGGACCTAGTAAAATTGGAAAACAAACTGGAAATAATGTCACGATCGCTCACTTGAATGCACGATCTCTCAAATGTCGAGATCACTATATTCAATTGAAGGAGACAATAATTAACAAGAAGTTCGACATATTCACAGTATCCGAGACCTGGCTTGATAACTCTGTAACCGACCTCGAAATTGAAGTACCAGGGTACGATATTTACCGTATCGACCGCCTAAACAAGAGAGGCGGCGGCATTTGCGCCTACGTTTTGCGGAACTACAAAACAGAGGTTCTGACCAACATCTCACAAATCGCGCCTTCTGGTTTCCACCAATTATGGCTAAAAATACAAGTCAGAAACCTGAAATCCTTCATCATCTGTACAACCTACAGACCCCCAGACACTTCTTTGAGCTGTTTCGATATGGACCTTACAGATAATTATATTTATGCTTCGTCTTATAATGTACCTGTATACATACTTGGAGACCTGAACTGTGACATGGCGAGCATGGATACGGCTGGTTATAAAGCCCTTAATAACTTTTGTAGCTCTTACAATGTAACACAGCTCATAACCACGCCAACCCGGGTTACTGAGTCCTCTAGCTCAATTCTGGACGTTATTCTTGCATCTGACACGAAGCAAGTGCAAAAGGCCGCAGTGTTACAAAGCTCAGTCAGTGATCATGACCTAATTTATATCACTCTCAAACTGAAACAAATGCGCACCAAACCAGTGTACATTACTACTAGAAGCTTTAAACACTATAAGCCTGAGGCATTCGACAGGGATATTTCCTTAGTACCATGGTCCATTGTGGATATTTTCGACGATGTTGACGACAAACTCTATGTATTTGATACATTATTCAACGATATTCTTGAACAACATGCACCTGTCAAAACTTTTAAAGTTCGCGGGAAACCTAACCCATGTGTTACTGACAATATCCGTGGATTAATGAAGACAAGGGATAAATGGCATAAAGCAGCTAAGAAAACAAATGATCCCTTGGCATGGACGACATATAGGTTCTTCAGACAGGAGGTATTAAAACGTGAAATTCGAATTGCAGAAAGGGATTTTGTCGCTGAGCAGATACAGAAAAATCCAAACAACACCAACAGTATTTGGAAAACAATCCGTCACTGCATACCAAACAAGTCTAAATCACAGCGTATCTTTAGCAAAGACGATAAAACTGTTGCTGACGAATTCAATAAGTTTTTCGTTTCTGTCGGTCAAACTATACCATCGAGAATATCAAATCGCTGGCCAATGAATACAATATTGTGACAGGAAGCAGCGATAACTTCATCCCAAGAGAATACCAAACATGCGAACAATTCTCACTGAGCCCCATTGTTTGTAAACACGTCGAGGATATAATATTATCTATGCCCTCTAACAAAGCTCCAGGGATTGATAAGATTCCGATCCGTGTAATTAAGGACTGCCTTGGCCCTATTCTCCCAGTTTTTACTTCCATTGCAAACACTTCAATAGCCACCAACACCTTCCCTGCACAATGGAAACTAGCTGAAATTACTCCAATACCTAAAGATGTAGACTATGAACAAGCGAATAAAAATAGACCGATTTCGCTCCTACCAATATTATCGAAAGTCTGTGAAAGGATCGTCCACAATCAATTTACATCATATCTCATATCAAAGGAAAGGCTGTCAAATAACCAAAGTGGAAACAAGAAATTTCACTCTACAGAAACTTCTGTCATTGAAACAACAGACAAGATTCTCCAGGCCATCGACAACAAAAAACTAACTGCTCTGGTTCTTTTAGACATGAGTAAGGCTTTCGACAGCGTCGACCACAAACTGATGATCTCTAAACTACAAGATGTAGGGGCTTCACCTTCATGCACAGACTGGTTTCGTAGCTACTTGAGTGACAGACGACAAGTTGTCCGAATTAACTCAGCCCTATCTGAGCCTCTTACTATGGTCAGCGGCGTGCCTCAAGGGAGCATACTGGCACCACTCCTATTCAGTATATATACGAATGATCTCACCTCTGTACCACAGAAATGTATTGCAACGAGTTATGTGGACGACACCAAACTACTTATATCATTCAATCTGAGAGAGAGGACATCTACAATAACTGATATAGAAGAAGATTTATTTAACGTCAGCAAGTGGTGCTGTCAGAACCGCTTATTATTAAACCCAGATAAAACTAAACTCTTAGTATTTGGTAGTAAACAGAAGATAGCTGAACTAGAATATTTTAAGATTTCATTGCTAGGAAAGGAGCTGTTACCAGTATCCAGTGCCAAAGACTTGGGCGTGATCTTAGACACGAACTTAACCTACGACGAACACATTACTAAGACCGTTTCTTCATGCTTTTCTCGACTAGCACAAATAAACCGTGTTAAACACGCGTTTAATAAGAACACTTTAATTACTGTTATTAATACATTAGTATTTAGTAAGTTGCTTTACTGCTCGAATGTATGGGCAAATACATCTAATAGAAACATACGTAAGCTACAATCATGTCAAAACTATGCCTGTCGTATTGTTAGCGGGGCCAAAAAGTATAACCATATTACACCTATACTAAAAGAGCTAAATTGGCTCCCAGTAGATAAGCTAGTGTATTTTAGAAGTGCCACTCTGGCATTCAAATGTATGACTGATTCCGCACCAGGTTATTTAATATCTAAATTCACGAAGCGCTTCAATATTAGTGGTCGTGAAACTCGAAACTCGCAATTATTACAAATCCCCTTATTCAAATCTGCGAGTGGTCAGAGAAGTTTTTATTACAGAACAGTAAAAGTATGGAACTCACTAGATAATGAACTGAAATTAAGTAAAGACGTTTTAAGTTTCAAGCGAAAGCTGAAGAGCAAATTATATCAAACTCAAAATAGGTTAAATTAATAGATGTAATTCAAATTATCATGTACACTGTAGTTGTATTGTATTTGTATTTTGTCTTTGAAAAGCCTTTTTAAGGAAAGATAAATAAAGTATGAAGTATGAAGTATTGTTGTAGTTTCGCGTTTTGCACCTTCTCGCTGGTATTTAAGAATGTTTAACTTCAGAATGAGGCTAACCCTGCGTACATGCGTCTGTAGTCATTGCATTCAGCGGTCATTTTCGAATACGAAACTGGACTATTAGTCATTAGTATAAACCAACTAGTGGACTATTACAAATCCTGCATTCTGATTGGCTACGCTACTATAGGTCTATTTGTGATAGCCCATGTTAGAGAAAAACCGCACGCATTTTCACGAAATAATAAAAAAAATTCAACTTCAATTTGTTTCTTTCTATTATTTTCTGTCCGACTAGTTAGTTTATACTAAAACAATTAGACCTCTCGCCCTCATGGGCTACGAGTTAAATAGCCCATGAGGCTATTGACTCGTAGCCCATTCGGGCTGCGGGTCTAATTGTCAATTGACCACAGTTTGAAAGCAATGTTTCAAATTGCTGTCGAGATTTTAAGTACTGTTTAAAACATGAACAGCAGTGTTTTATCAAGTTTAAAAATTCGAGGGCGAAGCCCGATAATTTTTAGACTTGATAAAACACGTGCTGTGAGTGTTTTAAACGGCTTCAAAAACGCTTTAAGAATACAATGAAAGAAAGACGCACATCTCAAGGGAATGGTTACTTAATGAACCATTGAACCTTTGTATTCACAACGCCATGCAAAATATTCGAGTAATCACCGCCTGCAATTACAAACATCTCAAGGGAATGACATGAAGAAATTACCATACTATGTTGTTTGAAGCGGCGTTTCGCAATGCAATAAGTTCCTGCACTTGAAGGATTTGGTGTCGTGGTTTACCTCGATAAAGTTCAAGACTTGGAAAGCGATGTGACTGACATGACGGCAGACTCTAAATTTTTGACTCCGGCACAAAATATGTAAGTTTAATGCACGTTTTTATTATTTTACGGCTTTGAGTTTGGTTTAATAATTGGAACTAAACATTGGCTCGGTAAACAAGTTGGTTAACTTCATTTTTAAAATATTATCTGTGTATCTCGGTAGTCTGCTGATATCAGTAAATTTAGTGCAAAATTTATTATCTAGGTACCTTATGTTCCATGTACTTTTTGCTATCTTTGGGTCTTTATCAGTGAATTCTTAATTAGGATGAAACTTTATATAAAATTTCATGTTCATTAGTATTCTTTATATAAAACGTTCATCCTAATTAGCAATTCAATGAGAAAGCTGAAACATCAATAGAAATTCCATTGTCTGTCATTAACCCAGTTTCCCCCTGGGACAGAATTCAAATCCCTCCGCGGGCCTTTTAGAATGATGAGATTTTATCAGGTATAAAGGAGCATGCACGTGACTGATTTGCTTCATTTGATTGGACAAAATGCTCATTAATTATTCATGAGTTTTTGAAATGTAGAAAAAACACGAAAGCGAGGCTGGAAAGGCCTACATGATTTTTCTCATACAAATCTCTAATCACTAACTTTACAGCTTTTTATGCTACAACAACTCAAATTCTACAGGATCACCAATGTTGGTATGCTCTTTCGCATGGCAAGGAAGTTGTTTTCCATACACTGTACATGCAGCTAAACCGTTAAATACAGAGAATACGCCCTTTTCTCATACAAGCTTTTACCGCCTGGACTTATTAAATTGTGATCGACGGTCGGCTAAATGCAACTTGAAACTTTCTGACAGGCTTGCACTTCAATGCTTCTAGTGCTTGGGACCCACACCTACAGAAGCACCAACAGAACATCGAAAGTATCCAACGCAGGGCAGCTAGGTTCGTGAAGGGATGTCACACATACGAACCAGGGACTGTGACGAATCTCCTGAATGAATTGAACTGGCCAACTTTAGAAATGCGCAGAAAGTTTGCTAGGTTAATTATCTTTTATAAAATCGTGAACGGCCTGACATCTATTCCCGGGGGGGGGGTACTCCCATATAAAAGGGGTAGGGATGCTCGTCGGACATTTTCGATTTGACCCCTAAGAGGTACTAAAATGGGCGTGGCTCAAGCTTATTTTGACCCGTAAAATATAATAAAAATGTAAATAGATAACCGCTTTTTTGTTCAATTGACACCTGACCCCTAAAAGGTACCGCTTTATACATAGAAATGTCTGTGTTTGATCGTGGATACCCTAAGTGGTACCAAACTCCTGATTTTGACCCCTAAAAGGTACGACGAGCATCCATGTACCCCTCACATAGAGTCCCCCCCCCGGGCATCTATTGAGCTTCCTTCATACATTCAGAAACCTACCCGTGTAACGCGATCGTGTCACCCTATGCGCTTCATTAATATGGGTAGTTCTAGCAATACTTATAAATACAGCTTTTTCACAAGAACCATAAAGGATTGGAACTTGCTTCCGGACTATGTCATCGAGATGCAGACACTCAGTGCATTTAAGTCTGCACTACTTGAATTACGTGTCTAGCAAACCGCAAATGTTTTATTCATATTTGGTTTAATTTCGTTTGTTTTGTTCTTCGTAATATATTTTATATATTCGCAGTGATGCGCATTAGCTTTGCGAATTATGATATATAAATAAATAAAAACGGTAATAATTCGTAGCGTTGTGCATATCATCAGTCTGGCTTATTTTCCCGGCGTAGTCAATCGAACGAAATCGAACGCAGCCGAAATAAATCCACTGGATTGAGTTCGGTAATCGAACATAACCGAACTCACAAAAAAAACATGGTGGAATCGAACACAACCGAATCGATCGATCGATTAGCTTTGGCCCTAGTCTAGTTTTGTCGAGGTGTTGCGTAGAAATGACTCAGCCCAGTCCAGAAGAGCTTGTAAGCATTAGTCAGTCAGTCGTGAAAGGCATCAAGAATGCCGTTTTGATGTGGATGTGGAGAGAAAGATTCAGTGTATTTGCCATGCATGCATTGAGAGTTCTGAAATTCCCATTCCTGTTTAATTCTCGGTTGATCGAGTTAAGGGAACTTGAACACATTGCAAATCGAAAATAAAACATTCCAAAATACAAATCCTAGCATATACCAAATTCGACTTTTAGCGGTCGAAGCTCAGGCAAGTCGAAATGTTATTGTCTTGTAATCCACACTCATTGGCTCAAGTAACCATAGTTGTTGGAATGGTATCGTCTCGTAATCGTCACCTATTGGTTCAAGAAACCGTAAGTTGGAATTCTATTGTCTCGTAATCGTCACCGATTGGTTCAAGAAACCGTAAGTTGGAATGCTATTGTCTCGTAATCCACACTGATTGGGTCAAGAAACCGTAAGTTGGAATGCTATTGTCTCGTAATCGACACCGATTGGCTCAAGAAACCGTAAGTTGGAATGCTATTGTCTCGTAATCGACACCGATTGGCTCAAGAAACCGTAAGTTGGAATGCTATTGTCTCGTAATCGTCACCGATTGGCTCAAGAAACCGTAAGTTGGAATGCTTTGTTTTCATTTGCTTGGATGTGATTGGCTCTCGTTGTCTATGTAGTTACTGCAGTCGTACCGTAAATTTGGTCTAATTTTAGTCCAAATTCTATATTTCCAAGTTCTCCAACACCTTTATTTTGGGCCAAATCCTTATAAACCAAGCATCCAACATCCAACAGTTGGGTAGGGGTGTGCCGCTGGGGCTCTGAAACCCTTACCCTGTTTAAGACAAAAAAACTCAAATTTCCATACCCTGTTCAAGACAAAGTGTTAAAATGTTTCCTCTATAAGACAAATGACAAATTATCTATCCTTGGATGTCAGTGTTTATTGTGATCTTGTATAATGCGTGTCATAACTAAATAAGTCTCCAGCAAGCACTAGACTAAATAACGGCACTACATAAATACCATACCCTGTTCAAGATCTGTCGATGTGAAAATGGATACCCTGTCTAAGATCAGAAACTCGAAAAACCATACCCTGTCCAGCGGATCATCCCCGTATAGTCCATATATGGGAGTACCCCCCCCCCCCCCCCCCCCCCCCCGGGGCTATACGATAACCTTAAATGGTATTCTAAGACAAATCCTAACCCTACCCACAAATCTAACCCGGACGAGTTCACGGGTAAACGACGGGTTCTCACTTACCTAGAGCTAGGGTTCACAGGTAAACAAGAAGTGAAGGTAAATGAGATATTTTTTTACTCTTAATCCTTTGAGTGTAATGCGACCTGACCTGTGACCTGACCTGTACTTTACACCCGCCGCTTTTTTGATTGTATTCCCTTAGGAATGATTGCAATCCAAGAATTGCTCGAAGTGTCAAGAAGTGGGTTGACTTACGCCACAATTACGTCATTAGTACGTGTGATCGGGTCAATATTTTGACATCATCAATAAATGTTGTACTGTTTGTGAAAATCTGAGCAGAATCAGGCAAAAATCTGAAAAGTTGTCACATTTTGTTGAAATTCTCAAAGTGGCTTCGGAGTTTCGATCGAGACACCTTACAACAGTTTCAGTGGATTTGATTTCAGAAATTTATCATTTAAAGGTTGACGAGTTGTCAGGGGAAAACAAATTGTATATGAACAACATAATTGTGCCTAGTTTTTACACGGATTGTTTCTTTAAAAATATTCGGAACTGAAAATAAATCGAAATCATGTTACTGCTCAGACGGGCTGTTAGAGCTGTCAGCCCCGTAGAAAACAGAACGTCACATGCAAATGAGTTTAATGTCTATGTCCTATACTTCCTAATTGCTGGTTTTCACTCAATCCCCAGAGATTCAAATGACAAAGGGCATGGCGGCCATGTTGGAGCCCCAACAAAAGAAGCTAATGAGGAATCTATTGTTTAAGGGCACCAACATGGCGGCTATGACGTCAAGTGAAAGCCAGCAATAGACCATTCGAACAGCTGACTACGGTAACTATAGAATCATTGCAGAAATGGCGTCCAATTTAAACAAGTATCGGAGACTTTAGCCTCGTGCTCGCGTTGCTACGCGAAAGCGTGGTGCGACTAAATATTCCTAAACAATGGTTATTAAACTTGGACGCCATTTTTGCAATGGCCTCAATTATCGCTCGCTTGACCCAGCTGCTGAAATAGCCTACATGTTATCTCACACACTAAGCCTAGACACGTGCTCTTTACCAATCCAGCAACATTCAACTCTCTTTGTAAGCAAGCTTGTCACCACTTAGAACTATTTAATTAAACGTGAAAATGAAACAAAATCCAAAAGGGGCTTTAAAATTTTAAGTTTAAATTTGCAACAACGTTACTGGGTTAAGATTTGTACAGTCCTACGATAATTATATTTCAGAATATTAGGATAAATGTCAGGTTGTGTTATTTTTGAGAAAGTACTTCGCGGTTTTCATTTCGTCGACTTGCACTTAACTTAGGCAGTGCGTCGCTATTTAAGGTCAACCAAAATTACGGTACAATTTTGGCCAAAATTTGAGCCTCCTTTAGAGCCCGGCCACCGGGTTTAGGTTCGTATTTTGGTTCCAATTATGCTCATTTGAGGCTCAAAAAATTGGCTTCTACATATACTTTGTGTACGGAAACACAAGACGTAAAACAAAGACAAAAACAATGACCTACAGCAAAACAATACCCTGAAATACGAATAACTCTAACCCAGAACACAATATATTCTGGTACACATAGAAGGAGCCAAAAATTTGGGTTTCCGTGAGCTTAGTTTTGATTCAGCCTCGGTTGAACCGTTTGGCCACTTTAGGTCTGTTTTTGCTTGAAAATTTGTGCCGCAATTTCGTCTCTTATTACGGTGTATTCTAATTTTCGCACGGGTTCAGACTTCATGGTAATAAAATAATTGTGCAGCCACTCTAAGGTGGCATGGGTTTCAACAACAGTCGGCACAATTCACTGTCTACTCTGGATATTTGTGGTGGCTATTCCATGGTATTCCATTACACACATCTTATATACAACACCACAAATGTACATAGGACAGAAAGTACAGTTGTCAAGACAAGGGCATTAATACTAAATACGATTCAATCATTTTGATTAATAAATTATGAATACAAAATTATTATAAATACTCTCGCCAATTGTGCCATTTGCCTCTAAAATACTTTGCTGTCACTTACTGGCACACATTATAATTGTTTTGTCACATTATGATTCCATCCTGTCACTTAATTAACCAGAATAGCCAAAAAGGTTATTCCAATTTAGTCAGCCTAATCTTGGTCTCATTTTGCAGGAAACACGCAATCATGTGCTGATATATCACTTCAATAACGAATGAATTGAGCTCGTGATCCCATGGGAAAGCTTTACTGGAGAGCAAACAATCTTCAAGAATGCAGTTTTAGAAAGCTCAACAACCGATTGGAGGTAGAATATTCTTTGGCACATGATCTGGTCAAACCAGTGTAAGTAGTGTTTTGTTTTAAAATGTTTAAAACATCCCTGCCTACCACGATTAAAGATGGATCTCAAACTGTAATTAATACTGCTGGCAATTAATGCAGAAGATCTGTCTGTAATTAATACTGCTGGTAATTAATGCAGAAGATCTGTCTGTAATTAATACTGCTGGCAATTAATGCAGAAGATCTGTCTGTAATTAATACTGCTGGCAATTAATGCAGAAGATCTGTCTGTAATTAATACTGCTGGCAATTAATGCAGAAGATCTGTCTGTAATTAATACTGCTGGTAATTAATGCAGAAGATCTGTCTGTAATTAATACTGCTGGCAATTAATGCAGAAGATCTGTCTGTAATTAATACTGCTGGCAATTAATGCAGAAGATCTGTCTGTAATTAATACTGCTGGCAATTAATGCAGAAGATCTGTCTGTAATTAATACTGCTGGCAATTAATGCAGAAGATCTGTCTGTAATTAATACTGCTGGCAATTAATGCAGAAGATCTGTCTGTAATTAATACTGCTGGTAATTAATGCAGAAGATCTGTCTGTAATTAATACTGCTGGTAATTAATGCAGAAGATCTGTCTGGCACCAGAGTGCGGCCAGTTGTCCCAACGATCGCAAAATTGGAGTCGGTCAGAAATCGGTCTTACAATGTAGTTTCTGTTGTACTGCACTGTTGTGTTCTTTTGCATCATAAGGACATTAAGATTATTTTCCACCATCGATTGTAGATTTTTTATTTTCCTGTGACAAGCTTCAGGAGCAACTGACCTCACTTCAATGCCTTTACAAATAAGCTCAATTATTGCATTGTAGCTAGTCCTTTCTCACTTTGTAAATTTTAACTTTCTGGATTCATGTCTTACTTCCATCAAAGAACCTGTAGAAACAAGTCTGACATACAGTCACTTGCCATTTTAGTATGAAACATTAGTGCCTCAAATTCTGGAATATGTCACATTCTGAAATAGGTATTTTGGGGCACCATTTTAATAGGACATTTGCATGATGACATCAGACTGATACTATAACTACTAACTACTACAACTAACTCTTTGCATGGATACTTTTGTTCCTCTACTTTGGACCATTGTCTTGGAACTCTCAGAGGGGTGGATAAATTTGAATGAAAAAATAATTTGAAAAGGTGGTTATAGTAAAATGATACCATAATACAAATATCCTATTAACTCTAGTGGTGACTTAGCCTGCTCGCTCGAGTTTTTACATCTCGATTATCCGTTCTTAAATTCCCTTCCTATTGTTCTACTTCATCCACTTATAAGTTGTCTCGTCTGGCTGTATTCTGTCTTTGCTTCACTGAGATCCACTCAAAGCCTCTTCTAGTTCTCCATTCTCATGCAGTTCCTAAAAAGATGACAAGATGGCATGACAAAGATGTTTCCAGCAAATAAGGCTGTCATGTAGTTATATACAGGACTCAAAAAGGTGAGAAATACTTTCAAAGTCTCTCAAATCACTCTGTTCTGAAGTGAGATAGCTTGGAGTACTAGAGAGACCCATGAAACAAAATTATGTTTGAAGACAAATTATTGACCCTGTTAGCTACAATGTTTTCCAGCACCTGTAATTCAAGTCTTTGGAGGATTTATCCATAAATTTCCTTCATTTTCTTTCATTTAGTAATGAACCATTAAAAATGAACCATTAAAAATGAACCATTAAACATTGAGTTACCACCGCATTGTGTAGTTCCAGAAAATATCCAGAAAGTAAACAGCACAAAGCTAGTTGCTCCATTATGCCTGTCAATTGTGTAGTTTTACAACCATTTACAAACTCTTTAGTGTATTTTTAGACTTTCCAGTTTTCTATTTGAATTTTGTGTGATACCAAATGTCAGAGATCACTCAAGCGGAACATCACATATTGCAGAGCTTTGAACAGAGATGTTCACTTCACAAAGGCTGATTGACAAGTGAAGATGTCTTCAACCTGGTTGAGAACATAATTTAATCACATTGCGACATCTAACAAGGTCACGGCGCCCTTTTATAGTGCAGGTCCTTGTTTAAGGATGTGGATAATATTAATAGAGTACTGCAAGCTTTCACTCTATAGACACCTACCCTGACAATGTCCAGACCACCAATGAGTTCACTCTTCGCATACAGCTGGGGATATGTAGGCCAATTAGAATACTTTTTGAGGCCTTCACGAACCTACAGAGGCACACAAATTAAAATGACAGTTCATAAATGATATATATTTTAAAATCAATTAAATACAAAAAATTGGTACCCCTCTTAGGAGCAACGTTTTTTGTGTTTTTTAAAATAAACAGATTCAAAAAATTTTCAGAAACAATATTTATTACCTCACTATCCTGAATGATGTCGAAAGACTTGAATGGAATCCTGGAAGAGAAAGTAGACCAGAAGGTTAACATGTTTTATGAGAAAAATATGACCATTTTTTGTGTGGTAGAAATTAAATAATATCATATTTTTATTTTATTTGCCATAGCAAGCCGATTATTATGGCAGCTTAAAGCTGATGTGGGCCCATCCTCGTACACTCCACGCTACATGAACTGGAACTGAGCGTGAACTTGTAAGAATCATCTTTATATAGATGGAGACAAGTAAACTATTGGAAAATAATAAAATTACTGTTTTGGATAAACAAAACTCGACTCAAAACTCGATTTTTACGGAGGAAGGAAAAATGTAGAACCCAGAGAAAAACCCTTGAATGCAGATAAGGAATCCACACCAGACCTAACTCACATACGGTGCCATGGCTGGGAATGGAATCAGGGACTGCAGCAATGAGAAGCGTCAGTGTTATATCACTGTGCCAACCTGCATTCCAACTAGAACAGGGTTTGTTCTGTATTCTGACAAATACACAACTGGAGCTGTAAATATACAGGAATCACGAACTGTGCAGTGATCTATGCAGCTTTTTAATAAAGGTAAAGGTATTCATTTATATAGTGCAAATTCTATATGAATATATTCAAATGTGCTTCACAAGGTTATTTTTGTTCCACGTCACGGACGTTACATCTCAGACAAGATTTTGAACCGTTTTATTTCTCTAGATAAATGCCAAAAGACAGTTTGCCAAATCTTCAATATCATGACTCTTTACCAGAATACAGTAATACTTAAAATGACATGAGTAAGAATTTGGGCATTTTATATATTATTAAAATGCAAAAAAAAGCACCGTCACGGACGTTACATGGAAAACAACCAATATTCCAAGCAGAAATCTTCAAAGTTAACTTGCTGTGAGATGAGATGGTACACCATGCTAGTTTTATAATTTGAAGTATGCAGGTAGTGGATAGTTATTTCTTCAGTGCCAAAATATCATCATCACCTTCTTTACTTTTGGCCGAGGGGAGGAAAAACAGTGTCACGGACGTTACAGCATTTGTCACGGACGTTACACATGCAAAATAGCCTAACAATGGTGGTGTATAATATGAACATTTTACAATGTCAAGCAGTCAAACAGCTGTAACAAGCTTTAGTAAAACCTCTTTGATAACATTATGAGTCCAGGACTCTGGTAATAATATTTTTTTGATAACCACCCAAATAATTAATATTTATCCAATTTGGTGTAATTTTTGATGATTTTTTTATATTACATGTACTTTGCATTCCCCCTGGTGAAGCCAATGAAACAATGCAGCTAATAATGCTATATTTTATAACCCTGAGGTATCCAAACTTCAAGAAACCTTTAAGTTGCCCTTATAACTTCCATTTTCAAATTTACCATAACCCCCTCTCTCATATGGAACTGCATGGTACCATGACCCCTCTCTCATATGGAAGTGCATGGTACCATAACCCCCTCTCTCATATGGAACTGCATGGTACCATGACCCCTCTCTCATATGGAAGTGCATGGTACCATAACCCCCTCTCTCATATGGAACTGCATGGTACCATGACCCCTCTCTCATATGGAAGTGCATGGTACCATAACCCCCTCTCTCATATGGAAGTGCATGGTACCATAACCCCCTCTCTCATATGGAAGTGCATGTTACCATAACCCCCTCTCTCATATGGAAGTGCATGGTACCATAACCCCCTCTCTCATATGGAAGTGCATGGTACCATAGCCCCCTCTCTCATATGGAAGTGCATGGTACCATGACCCCTCTCTCATATGGAACTGCATGGTACCATGACCCCTCTCTCATATGGAAGTGCATGGTACCATGACCCCCTCTCTCATATGGAAGTGCATGGTACCATGACCCCCTCTCTCATATGGAAGTGCATGGTACCATGACCCCTCTCTCATATGGAAGTGCATGGTACCATGACCCCTCTCTCATATGGAAGTGCATGGTACCATAACCCCCTCTCTCATATGGAAGTGCATGGTACCATGACCCCTCTCTCATATGGAAGTGCATGGTACCATGACCCCCTCTCTCATATGTAAGTGCATGGTACCATGACCCCTCTCTCATATGGAAGTGCATGGTACCATAACCCCCTCTCTCTCATATGGAACTGCATGGTACCATAACCCCCTCTCTCATATGGAAGTGCATGGTACCATGACCCCTCTCTCATATGGAAGTGCATGGTACCATAACCCCCTCTCTCATATGGAAGTGCATGGTACCATAACCCCCTCTCTCATATGGAAGTGCATGGTACCATAACCCCCTCTCTCATATGGAACTGCATGGTACCATAACCCCTCTCTCATATGGAAGTGCATGGTACCATAACCCCCTCTCTCATATGGAAGTGCATGGTACCATGACCCCCTCTCTCATATGGAACTGCATGGTACCATGACCCCTCTCTCATATGGAAGTGCATGGTACCATAACCCCCTCTCTCATATGGAACTGCATGGTACCATAACCCCCTCTCTCATATGGAAGTGCATGGTACCATGACCCCTCTCTCATATGGAAGTGCATGGTACCATAACCCCCTCTCTCATATGGAAGTGCATGGTACCATGACCCCCTCTCTCATATGGAACTGCATGGTACCATGACCCCTCTCTCATATGGAAGTGCATGGTACCATGACCCCCTCTCTCATATGGAACTGCATGGTACCATGACCCCTCTCTCATATGGAAGTGCATGGTACCATGACCCCCTCTCTCATATGGAACTGCATGGTACCATGACCCCTCTCTCATATGGAAGTGCATGGTACCATGACCCCCTCTCTCATATGGAACTGCATGGTACCATGACCCCCTCTCTCATATGGAAGTGCATGGTACCATGACCCCTCTCTCATATGGAAGTGCATGGTACCATAACCCCCTCTCTCATATGGAAGTGCATGGTACCATAACCCCCTCTCTCATATGGAACTGCATGGTACCATGACCCCTCTCTCATATGGAAGTGCATGGTACCATGACCCCCTCTCTCATATGGAACTGCATGGTACCATGACCCCTCTCTCATATGGAAGTGCATGGTACCATAACCCCCTCTCTCATATGGAAGTGCATGGTACCATGACCCCTCTCTCATATGGAAGTGCATGGTACCATAACCCCTCTCTCATATGGAAGTGCATGGTACCATAACCCCCTCTCTCATATGGAAGTGCATGGTACCATGACCCCCTCTCTCATATGGAACTGCATGGTACCATGACCCCTCTCTCATATGGAAGTGCATGGTACCATGACCCCTCTCTCATATGGAACTGCATGGTACCATGACCCCTCTCTCATATGGAAGTGCATGGTACCATGACCCCCTCTCTCATATGGAACTGCATGGTACCATGACCCCCTCTCTCA
The DNA here is from genome assembly GCA_030867875.1 of Actinernus sp. WN-2022. Taxonomy (NCBI): domain Eukaryota; kingdom Metazoa; phylum Cnidaria; class Anthozoa; order Actiniaria; family Actinernidae; genus Actinernus; species Actinernus sp. WN-2022. Next base: position 9,499,790 of record JAOWCC010000577.1, on the reverse strand, counting down.
TATGGAAGTGCATGGTACCATGACCCCTCTCTCATATGGAAGTGCATGGTACCATAACCCCCTCTCTCATATGGAAGTGCATGGTACCATGACCCCTCTCTCATATGGAACTGCATGCATGGTACCATAACCCCCTCTCTCATATGGAACTGCATGGTACCATGACCCCTCTCTCATATGGAAGTGCATGGTACCATGACCCCTTCTCTCATATGGAACTGCATGGTACCATGACCCCCTCTCTCATATGGAACTGCATGGTACCATGACCCCTCTCTCATATGGAAGTGCATGGTACCATAACCCCCTCTCTCATATGGAACTGCATGGTACCATAACCCCCTCTCTCATATGGAAGTGCATGGTACCATGACCCCCTCTCTCATATGGAAGTGCATGGTACCATAACCCCCTCTCTCATATGGAACTGCATGGTACCATGACCCCTCTCTCATATGGAACTGCATGGTACCATAACCCCCTCTCTCATATGGAACTGCATGGTACCATGACCCCTCTCTCATATGGAACTGCATGCATGGTACCATGCAGTTTACAAAAATGAGTGATTGTTAGTTCCTCAGAATACCAGGCTGTTGTGCCAGTCAGGAGACAATTCCCTACTCTTTCTCAAAATAACACAACAGGTTCTTTCACGTCCCCCTCATATAGATTAGAAGAGGAAGGAGACTACTGTATTTTATCACGTATAAGCCGCACCTTTTTGACTTTCAGATTTTGAAAGTGCGGCTTATATGTGAGTGTTTTGAGAAAACTTTTTTTGTAATGACCATAAAGAAAGCCATATATGAACAATAGAAATGGCACATTCAATTCACAGAACACGAGTGTCAGCAAGATTTCTACTCAAACTCCTCTCCTTCGCTTTCCAAAGAAAACTAGCTGTCCAGTTGCCCGACATCTTCTCTGCTAACTCCTTGAATGGTTCCTAGTGTTGTTAAAGGCCTTAATTGGTCTTGGAAGCCTTCAAATTTTCAAATAAAGTATAATTCTCATCGAGTTCATCTTGAACTTCGGAGCTCGATCACGCTCGATCGGACGTTTGCAAAATCTCTCACCCCAGGCCTCCTTGAAAATCCAAGATGGCGGACCACGGACTCAGACACGTGCTCATATAGTTTCGCCAGAAAATCTTATTTTCTTGTGCGCTTAAAGGAATGAAGTTCCTTAAATATGTTGTTGGTTAATGGGGGAACAACAGCAGAACAATTCTGAAGTGATTTAAAGACAGCAGATTAAAATATACACAAGAAAGGACAAGGAAAGTTGTAACCAATTCGTTGTTGTGATATGACAATCAATTATGAAGAAGTTTTGCTTCAATTACAGGCATTTATGAACTCAAACACAAGACTACTCTTACTGGATTTTGTGGTGCGGCTTATACACGAGGTTTTTCCTTAAACCTTTCGGGAAAAACAAGCTTCTGTTTATCACTATCAGGTTGAAGTTAGGGGTGCGGCTTGTACGTGATAAAATACGGTAGGCATGAATGACTTATACATTCCTGCCCAAGGATGCGGCTGGGATTCCAACCCCCAACCTCTAGACCATGCTCTACCAACTGAGCTAACCAAGTGAGTGTAGCTCCTACCTAACAATACATACAATACACGTTTATTTCACTCAATGTTCTACTGACAGCTTCAGGTGTGTTTTTGTCAGAGTACGGAATGTACAGCAAACCCTGTTCTACTTGCTTTAATTCATATTTTTATGAATGAAATGCACAAACCGTGACATACATGTACTTGCTGCTGAGGGCAACAGGTGTTTACTTATCAGTCTTGCTTTATTTTTTCCTCTTTGTAGAAACATGGATATGATGTCATTTCCATTATCTACATGCAATCACTATCATATAAATGGCAAATAACTATTACAGCATTGAGTCTTTCTGATAAATTAAATGGGTATACCTTGAACTGTAGTTTGCAAGAATCTCACACATTTGCCGGCTAAAACCACACCGTGGATCCTACAATAACAATGAAGTTCAGTAAAGAATATAAAATTATAGGAACCAAAGATAAGTTATGTGATGATATTAAAGCGGATTTTGTACGAGTGGGACAAATGTACAGCAGGTCCATATACAGTAGCCTCACCATAACCATACTGTAACTTACTGTACCATAACTCTGTAATTTGATTGAATCAGAAAGACAAAAACAATGGGAAACCATTTCAACGTCATGCCATGTCATACGGTAACCGTGCTGCAAGTCATGCAGTAACATGCCTACTCATACGAAATCTGCTCTTAACATATTTCATGGCCATAGTGCATGCAGCACTTCTAACAATTGTGTACCTAATTATACAATATTATTATTATTATTGTTACCTCTGGACTTCCTTTCATAAATAGCAGGACTTCAGCAGATTTGAGCAGTGATTCAATCCTGAAAGTCAACAACAGGAGTTAAATTCAACTGACTATTTGAACCAAAATTATTGTTCTTTTCTGCAATATTATTGTCTAATCTCATCACGCACCCATATTAAACCCCTCACACAACACACCAAATATTTAACAAATAGATATACATGTAATTTTGTCATGTGTCTGTCCTCTCGTAGATGCAGAGATGACGTCAATATGTAATGAGAACAAAGCCTATGCCACGAGATGCAGTGACTGTTGTCCTCATCATGTTTTGATGGCATCTGTGCATCTACACAAACCCATGGCAAAATAACAAAGTTTTGTTTTACACTATAATGAGCAAAAAAGAAGGCTGCAAAGTGACTTTGTGCAAACGTGATGTCATGTGTGCATCTGTACACTTAATCTGTATTCTGTACACATAATACATGTACATGGCTATCGACCAATCAGTGTAATTATTTCACTGTTTATTGTAAAGAGTATAACATTGTTATAGAACTAAGTAACCTTGAATTCAAGTCCTGTTTCTTTGGTAACACTGACTCAAGCTCGCCACTCTCGGCCAATTCCTGCAAAGGAAAAGTTTCAATTCAGAGAAAGTGAAGCAATTTATATTAAAACAACATACACATGCACGTGCTGATTATAAGGAGTCGAGCCTCGTAGGGGACCTCAAGTCCTATTGCTTTACTCCCGTAGCTTCCGCCCAAATGTTGTAAAACAAAAAATAGACCTCTTTCCTGAAAATCCATCTTTCATGAATAAATCAAGACTACATGCATTTTAGGAATGGTTAAAATGATGATACTATACAATAATACAATGAGTTTACATCAATACACTAACCCACAAATAGCAATGTATGCCAATAGCTATGTATGCTAATCGAGGCGGGTTAAGTGGGAGAAGAAGAAAGGAGATTACAATTACATAACTAGATGCATGTAATACAATTATTGGAATCGGATGGTTGCACTGAAAATTTACAAGTGTAAAGACATTTTATAAATATGTGTACATTGTAGTATTTACAAGTCAATTGACAGCAAGATTTGTTTATTACCATTATCATTGAAGAAAAAATGTGAAAGTTTCAAGTCTCGTTTGGGAATTGCATTTAGCCACCATCAATCACATATTAAAGGGGCAGTGTCAACCAAAAAGGGCATGTTGCTTTCGTCACCAAAGACAAAAATAACTACTCAGACAAGTAGAGTATGTATCCCATGAATACTTGTGAAAATCTGAGCCAATTTCGACCAAGGATTGCAAAGATTCGAGTGGATGAAAAATGCTTCATTATAGAGAAATTTAGAGCAACTTGATTTCGGTCCACCGTGGACCGAAATCAAGTTGCCAGAATAAAATTTGTAATCATTATAAATATTTGCCATCCTCAACTAAAACGGTTTGGAAACCATACCTGAACTTCCACAAGGTATTTCTTTTCTATCCCGGAACGTTATTTTGTCAATTTCGTTTTAAAGAAAATATGAGGTTCAGTTTGGTTGACATTGCCCCTTTAGTTACTGCCTAGATTGAATAAGTCTAGGTGGTACATTGTATGCCAATAACACATTAAGTACTGCCTAGATTGAATAAGTCTAGGTGGTACATTGTATGCCAATAACACATTAAGTACTGCCTAGATTGAATAAGTCTAGGTGGTACATTGTATGCCAATCACACATTAAGTACTGCCTAGATTGAATAAGTCACCATCAATCACACATTAAGTACTGCCTAGATTGAATAAGTCACCATCAATCACACATTAAGTACTGCCTAGATTGAATAAGTCTAGGTGGTACATTGTATGCCAATCACACATTAAGTACTGCCTAGATTGAATAAGTCTACTAGGTGGTACATTGTATGCCAATCACACATTAAGTACTGCCTAGATTGAATAAGTCTAGGTGGTACATTGTATGCCAATCACACATTAAGTACTGCCTAGATTGAATAAGTCACCATCAATCACACATTAAGTACTGCCTAGATTGAATAAGTCTAGGTGGTACATTGTATGCCAATCACACATTAAGTACTGCCTAGATTGAATAAGTCACCATCAATCACACATTAAGTACTGCCTAGATTGAATAAGTCGCCATCAATCACACATTAAGTACTGCCTAGATTGAATAAGTCTAGGTGGTACATTGTATGCCAATCACACATTAAGTACTGCCTAGATTGAATAAGTCTAGGTGGTACATTGTATGCCAATCACACATTACAGTAAGTACTGCCTAGATTGAATAAGTCTAGGTGGTACATTGTATACCAATCACACATTAAGTACTGCCTAGATTGAATAAGTCTAGGTGGTACATTGTATGCCTTGAAAGCTTTGTGTGAGAGAACACTCTGCATTTGATTGACAGTTGGCCAAATGCAATTATCAAAATGCGACTTGAAACTTCCAGGATCGCACTTCAATGAAAATGGTAATTATAATAGATAGTTATGGCTAGAGTTTAGTATATACATGTATAATATACAATTCATGAACCGTAAACACCCATGTATAAGCCGCACCCCAAGTTTTCAAGCTTGAATTTAGGGGAAAAATTTTTTTTTTTAAATACAAAAAATAATTAGAAAATCTTTTGTCCGAGTTCATAAACGCTTGTACTTGATGCCAAACTTCTTCCAAAAAAAAGAATACTCTTTTGTTGGAGTTCATAAACACTCGTACTTGAAGCAAAACTTCATCAGATTGTCATAAATACATAATCGCAACTTTAATTCGATCGAATATGGTTCAACTTGCCTTGTCATTTCTTTTGTGTATATTTTAACCTGCAGTCTTTAAATCACTCCAGAATTCTTCCGCTTTTATTCTCCCATTAACTAACAACAATTCCAAGGAACCACTTTCCTTTAATCGCTAGAGCAAGAAAGATTTTCTGGCGAAACTATACTTGCACGAGTAGGTCTGAGGTCCACCATCTTGGATTTTCATTAACTAGTGCCAATCTCCCACGTGTAAAATGAAGAATGCCTGGTTGTTTAGATGCCTGCTTTGACAAGCGCTGTGAATCAGCGTGTTTTGGAAGGTAAATAAGCTTAATCACGTTTAAATATTCACGAAATTCTAATATACCGAATTTTATCACGTACAAGCCGCACCTCACTTATAAGCCACACCCCTAACTTCAGCCTGATAAACAGAAGCTTGTTTTTCCCGAAAGGTTTAAAGTGCATATGAGCCTTCCTGCAATTTTCATAGCTATGAATCTCAGAAAAGTTTTGAGTACTCCTGCGAAAAAATTTTTGTTTTACAGAGAATACTCTATCTTCTACGCTTGTTTGAAATCGTGGAAACGTGACCTTTCCTGACCCATGACCGCGTAAGTAAAAGCCTGGGTCGATACCTCGGTCGACGTCATCTCATTAATGCATTATTCTCCATGGCACCTTTCTATCACAACAACATCGATTTTTAGATAATATACACAGTTTATGAGCTGTTAGTAAAGGAAAAAGTCATATTAGTAAAAAATTTAATCTTTTTTTCAAATTGTTGCAAAGTTGAATTAATTAAATGACGTCTACCAAGGTATCGACCCAGGCTTTTACTTACGTGGTCATGGGTCAGGAAAGGTCATGTTTCCACGATTTCAAACAAGCGTAGAAGATAGAGTATTCTCTGTAAACCAAAAATTTCTTCGCAGGGGTACTCAAAACTTTCCTGAGGTTCATATAGCTATGAAAATTGCACGAAGGCTCATATGCACTTTAAGGAAAAACCTCGTGTATAAGCCGCACCACAAAATTCAGTAAAAGTAGTCTTGTGTTCGAGTTCATAAATGCCTGTAATTGAATTTGAAGCAATACTTCTTCATAAGAGATTGTCATATCACAACAACGAATTGGTGGCAACTTTCCTTGTCCTTTCTTGTGTATATTTTAACCTCCTGTCTTTAAATCACTTCAGATTTCTTCTGCTGTTGTTCCCCCATTAACCAACAACATATTTAAGGAACTTTATTCTTTTTAGCACACAAGAAAGTAAGATTTTCTGGCAAAACTAAATGAGCACGTGTTTGTCAGTCCGTGGTCCGCCATCTTGGATTTTCAAGGAGGCCTGGGGCGAGAGTTTTCGCAAACGTCCGATCGAGTGTGATCGAGCTCCGAAGTTCAAGATGAACTCGATGAGAATTATACTTTATTTGAAAATTTGAAGGTTTCCAAGACCAATTAAGGCCTTTAACAACACTAGGAACCATTTGAGGAGTTAGCAGAAACTGACAGGCAACTGGACAGCTAGTTTTCTTTGGAAAGCGAAGGAGAGGAGTTTGAGTAGAAATCTTGCTGACACTCGTGTTCTGTGAATTGAATGTGCCATTTCTATTGTTCATATATGGCTTTGTTTATGGTCATTACAAAAAAAGTTTTCTGAAAACACTCACATATAAGCCGCACCCCCAACTTTGTGGCAATTTTTTGTTACTTTCAAAATCTGAAAGTCAAAAAAGGTGCGGCTTATACGTGATAAAACACGGTATTAGGTCTAAGGTGGGTCTTAGAAGAGTTTTTGCTTTAATTCTTTCAAACTGAGTGTTTTTTTTTTCAATGATTATGTTTAAATTGCTATATTACACGATCGGATGCGATTGAAACCCGATTGTAATATACGCACCATCACATAATAAAAGCTTCATACAGGTTCATGATATGTAAATATATGTTAATGTTGGGTCTCCTTTCTAGGTGTTCCCGTAGATAAGCCGCACCCCCGATTTTGAACGAATATTTTGGGTGAAAAGGTGCGGCTTATCTACAGGTGTTTACGGTATTTGCCATATTGGTTTTTGGAAGATTTTTGATTAGTGGTGGAGTATCAACATATACACTGTATGAATTCATTTTGTATTATTAACAGCTGTAGTCTTTTCTTAATTTCTTTTTTTGATAAACTTCTGAATGGTTAGGAAACTCAGGGACCTTCTTTGTTATAGGTCTTTGTTAGCTTTTTTCGACCACTACGGTGCACAAAACACAATAGAAATTCCAACATGTTAGTCAATCAGCCAATAGAAACGTGAGTTCAGTCGTTCAGGGAACGCTAATGAACTATGATAGTGCACAATCTTTTGTCTTGCCCCCTTCCAACCTCAATCGCAGCGCCTTTGTTAGCCCTTTTGAAGTTTGCCGGGTTTCCTACCCATTCCACTCTATTAACTATGGTTTGGGATTTCATTTCACAATCTTTCCAGGTCCCCTATGTGGCATTGTCCTGGGTCTGCAGCATCTCATACGTGATTTGAGTTGATTGTTATCTGATTTGTTGTGCCGTGATTGCTTCAATAGCAGTTGCACTTTACAAGTAATCCAAAATATCTCTATTTTATTAACATTTTGCACTCTGAGAAAATCCACTGCAATCATTTAACTTACTCTTTAAGATTGAACCTTGTTAACAAATTAGAGTGGATTTTCATATGAGTGGGCAAATTACAGCAATGACTTAATACACAGTTAAGTTACTAAATAAATATGACATACATGTACGGTCATGTTGAAATGGTTTCCCATTGTTTTGTCTTTCTGGTTCAATCAAATTAATCATGCCATATTAAAAATTTTGTCCCACTCAACTACATAATTTTATGTACCTACAATGTATGTAAATGTTAATGTACCTTAATGATATCGAAGCCACCAACAAGTTCGCCATTGACATATAGCTGGGGGTAAGTGGGCCAATTAGAGTATTTTTTTAGGCCTACAAAAGATACCATTAAAATAATAATAATGTTAGTGGTCAAGGGATTGATGCAGATATGTACACAGTGTATGATCATGCTAATGGAACGTTTCCAAGGGGCTCAAATACTCAAGTTCTCTTATGATGTAATTATGGTTTTGTCCTCAAATTAATAATTAAACGGCACAATGTTTGGTAAATCTATTGCAGAAGTGAGCTGTGTTTGTCTCCTATAAATATTATTGTCCATTCTGTCATTAATGGACTTATTTTCCTGTGTATAAATTAAATGTATTTGAATTTTCTGTGTGGCACCATCTTGGATATTATGACATTATACAGTTGCCCGACTTTTGTTTCACAACAAAAGAACTATTGTTTCCTGACAATAGCAGCAACTGTGTGACATAAGATCCAATATGGCAGAGTGCGGGGAAACTCAAATGAGTTTTATGGACAGGAAAGTCATGGTCCATAAGTGACATGAGTGTATAATTTACAGCAGACAAACACAGCAACTGGTTTAGGTAGTCGGAGGAGCTCATTACCTGGAGAGTCCATCTCCCATACTATGTCTATGATGCAGCATTTTTACAGACCATGTTATTTTTTTTAATGCATTTCCCACGAGTTTGGTTATGCTCGCCAATCACAACCGTTTGCATAATTTTAATTCAAATGATTAATGATGTTGCAACTGTGCTGGTTGATCAAACAAGAGAAGCTAATTAGGCATGTTTTGTTACCAACATGCCACAATAAAAGTGAATTAAAAAAATAACCCGGTCTGGGAAAATGCTGTATCCGGAATATATGACAGATGGACGCTCCGGGTAATGGGCTCCTGGTATTTTGTTAAGAAATTGTTAATTTTCTATTGGTAGGCACTTTAATAGGATTCATGAAGAATGTGAATCATTTCAAACATTTTCAAGCAGGTACAACCATGTACATGTAAGCACCTCAGGTTTTCTTTTGAGTATTACCCAGCCTTTTTATCACCCTTAAACCAAGTGACACAACCTTCCCTCAGATGACATTTTAAAGTGGTCTATTTTTTAAATATATCGTAAAATATAGTCCCAAAATTCTAATTTAACAATTAGAATATGACAAGCTATCTGTACGAAGGCATAAGCAAATGCCAATTGAAATGTTTAAAGTTTACAACAACCTAGTACCTACATGTATAAGCACCTCTAAACTTCAGTTGCCCCTTCCAAAAACAAATTATGGAAAGAAGCGGTTCAGTTACAAAGGAGCTTACATGTATGTTTGGAACTCACTGCCTAAAAATTTACGAGACAGAAAATCGTTGGATTCATTTAAGAATGGCCTAAACAAATTAACTCCCTGTTTCTTTGAGGCACTGTAGATACAGTATCTCGATACTATATTTTTATTCATTCACTACATGGGGTTATGTATATACATGTACATTGTATGTAAGTTATATTATTTTTATGCACAGCTTTTATGTAATTAAAAACCAGTCTCTGACTGAAAAAACTACCATGACTAAATAAATATTTTATTTACTTACTTACTTACAGTAACTATATCTTTTTTTTATTTGAGCCAGTGCACATCACTCATTGAGACAACAAAAACAGGTTAAGTTAGTGCCACATACCTTGTCTAATTGTATCATCCTTTAGAATATCAAAAGATCCATAGTTAGAGCCAGTGGCATTCAAGATTTCAATCACTTGTCTACTGAAACCTACAAATAAAAATCACATCACACAAATGTGTCACTCAGTTTGTGTTTTTAGGATAATGTATGTACAAATGTATAGGCCCATAGTGTCAGAGCAATATTATTGGCACCATAAAAAAGTGGTCAGTAAGAGGTTGGTTGAGACTGGCTATCAACTTACCACATTTGGGTTCCTGTGGAGATCCCTTCATAAAAAGCATACATGAAGAACTATTGACGACATTCTTGAGCCTTGTGTTTAGATCCTGTAAAGTATGATTAAATTAATGATGCTGTATAATCTTAACATTAACTTGCTTTAAATGTAGTCTCTTTTCTTTTTTCCTACTCAACAAAACAACAGAGTCTTCGCTTATCACTGCTTCAAAGTACAGAAATGGCACAACTCATGAAGTTGAGCTGAAAGCATAATGAAGGCACCCAAGGCAGCTGCTAAACAGTTCATGTGTGACCTTGCATACATGTAGCTCTAACTAAGTCTGAATTAGCTTTAAGCAAGCTAGTGAAAAACCCTTGGAGTCAGAAAGTGAACCAACCAAACTCAGCCCACATGCAACCTCAGCGAAGGGTGAACCTGAATCCTTGAACTCTTATGAGTCTTGTCCATTTTGAGAAATGCTTTGGGCTAAGATGCCACAGTTGCTATCTTCTTTGACTGCAATCATCGTCCAGTCCTCATCATGCTGATTCGTTTGCGTTAACGACTCTTCTCTCTTTTCCACTTCTTCTACCACTAAGACCCTCTCTGTGTCAACTTGTTTGACCAGCCAATCAGGCTCTTCCTTTCCCAGGAAGTTAGGAACATTCCACCAAGTTTCTTCCTTTGCCAGCTCTGATACAACTATGCAACTCATAACCAGTTCAGCAGGATTGACATTGGTTGGGACGTACTGCCACTGTTGGTGATTTGTCAAACTTTGGATCTCTCCCACATGGTTAGCTACGAAAGCCTTGAATTTCCTGCTTCTTCCTCAAATCCACCATAGCACATTCATACTATCAGACCAAAAGACCACTTGATCCAATGCAACATTCAGAATTCTGGAAACAGACTCTGTCAATCTCAATCCCAAACGGCCATTAAAGGAGCTCATTCAACCAAGATGCATTGTGAGTCACTGTTATTGTTTTCATACGGGAAACTACTTGAAATCGGACAGCCGCCAATCAGAAAATGTGATATCGGGCTGTTTATAAATAGAGTTTACGAGTTGAACTGAATGGCCGAGATTGGCGGGGAGATCGGTTGCCGTTATACCTGAAGAATTACAATAGAATGAGCGGAATTACTACGGTTCTCCGATCAGAATTCCTCGACGTGATGCTAGCAATCGATCTCATGCTCGATCTAGCGAACCAACTTGTCCAACTTCTGGACCAAGTTCCAGCGATGCAGATCGTGTGGCAAGTGAATTAATCAATTCTACGATTGCGTTATACATTTAAGAGTTCTTTCCTTTCTAGGCTTGTGCATGCAAGAACGTGTAGTCGAAAGAAATGAGCTAGGTTGTCCCTGCCAAAATGCTGGTTTGAAATGTTGAAGTACTGTTTGCCACATTCTATTTGTGTTCAAGGTCCATGCGTTCTCCACACCACATTTTGACTCGCCAATGCAATATGCAAATTTGAAATCAAATTTGAGGAATCGAATCCGTATAATGTTATTGTTCGTTGGCCTGAATTTCAGCCGGTTTGTGTCATTTTTAAAAGCCCCTTGATTTCCGTTAATCGTACATTGGATATGCTGGTTTTCTGAGCACCCAGTGGCACTTGATCGAACTTGAAGTTTATTCACCAGCAAAGAAACATTTATAAAATAGGTTTCTACTTTACAGCCGCTAATGCAGATATCAACACAACATTTCACTTTTACTTACTTTTAATAATTGTCTCCGCATTGTCCATGTACATTGAGCAAAAACCAAGACTATAAGACTAAGAGAGAAACTGCGAGATTTGTAATCTTGCATGTACCGCGCGTGTACCGCATACTCGAGTCCTCAGTCAAAGCAATTTGCTTTAAATGTTGTAAGTGTCCAATGATGATAAGCAAAAGGCTCAGCTCTTCTGACCTATAAATTTCATGCCATTTAGGTCTACGGGCCGATCAAGCCAATGTAGAAAGGCCCTGGTTTGGATAAACTGTAGGAATTTATATGATCAAACAGTCGGCTAACTCCAGTACAGGCTCTAGTAATAATTTCACTGACCAAAGGCGACTCCAGAGTACGTTCAATACTTCCCCTGGCAGGTGAAAATTCGGAAATATATGACTGAACACAAAAGCTAATAAATAAGGAACATTTTCCCTATAAATAATCAACTGGTATGCCCCTGTGAGACCGATGGAATAGGATTTGTTTCAAGAAGCTCTCCAGAGCCATTATCGGGGGCCCGAAAATGGCGGATCGACAAATTTGAGCTCGCAATACATCTTGGTTGAATGAGCTCCTTTAAGTTCTATAGGCAAGGGATACTTGCTGTTGCAAGTGGAGCTACTGAGGTGACTCATGACTTTGCTGCATCTAATAGTCTCGAGACCACCCTGCACTTGTAAGTGACTCTTGAATAGATTATAACTCCTTCAAAAACTCATGAATACCATATTCACTCACAGATAAGCCACACTTTTTTAGCCAAAATCTTCATTTGAAATCAGGGGTGCAGCTTATCTGCAAGAACATCTGCACAAGGTTCCGTAAATTTACAAAATTTACTGGTAAAATTTTCGAAGAAATATTTTTTATTAACTCAAGCGAGTTAAGGTACTACTAAACACCTCACAAAACCAAAAGGAACTAAGCACTGGTCATTGCTTTTGCAAGTTTGGTGGCTCTCAATAGAGCCATTTTGGTGTAAGTTTATATTCTTGCCATTAAAAATAACCTTCTTCATCCAAAGATCTTGAACACGGTTTATAGTTGCTTTTCTGGAGCAACTAAATATCACCACACACGAGATCTCCATTCCACCACAAAGCTTGTTGCAGTGTTGTCTCGATGCCGTTATAGTTCCTCCACGAGCAAGAAGATACCACGCTATCCTTCAGTATTTGCACGGTAAATGGCCCACTGTGTCTTCACTGTTCAAAACTTTCACAGCAAATTAGTTGAACTGATCTTCCACCTCTCTTTGAGTAACTAGTTTTTTTTCTAATAGATGGCTTCCAGATATCCTTAGCTAATGAAAAAGCAAACTACTCTGTTGTTTTGACTTCGTTCAGCGAAAACAAAACTTCTAGTGTCCAGTTTTCTCTCTTCTAACACTTTGAACAAACTAACTTATATGATCAGATGTTATCTCCATCAAAAACATTTGTAAGTCTATTGTAGAATCTTGAAGAGCTTTAGCTTCTTTTTAAAGGACAGAAGCGATTGATCAGCCTTAAGAGCATCAGGAATAGCATTCCATAAGTTTGCTATTCTGACAAAAAAGCTGTCTCTGAAGAGACAAGTTCTTGATGGCTGCACATTGGACAAGGCACAAGGCTGCTATTCTGACAAAGAAGCTGTCTCTGAAGAGACAAGTTCTTAATGGCTGCACATTGGACAAGGCACAAGGCTGCACAAGGCTGAATTAGCACAGCATGTGCAACAATTACGATACAACATATAGTTGTGTATGTTAAGCCGGATGGAACCTGATCTACACTTGTAGAAAAATACTAAATCTAGGTACTCCAACCAGTAATTTAGTGGTAATAGGTGAAGCTGCAGTATTAAATTGGTCTTGATAGCTAATAGTAGGATCATTACAGATGAACCTAGTTGCGTGTCTGTGTGTTTTCAATTAGAATAAGATTCCCAATGACAGACTGTGGAGCCCAGACCTGAGAGGCAAAACGAAAGTGCAATCTAACTAGCACTGAGTACAAAAGCACTGAGTACAACAGTACAAAATTACTTCACTAACATTATTTAACTATGCTGGGGTCGCACTACAACATTGATTTTAGGTTGGCAATATAACTGGGCCCAGAATAAAATCAATTTCATGAAAGAACCACCAAGTCCCACCCCAAACCTGACAACTAATTCACTATAAATAATAAACATGTATACATACATGTACACATGTAGTATGCAAGTGGATCTTTATTTACCTGTTGTGTGTTTTCTTCTTTTGCTGGTGGTGGAGTTATGATGCTTGCCTGATGGTTTACTTTCTTGGTGAGTTCTGGAGCATTAGCACCATTGATCCGGTCGACAACCGTTTGATTCTGAAAAACAAAACAAAAGGTAATTATATAACACAATAAATACCTCTTATTACATGTAAATGAGCACAGGCTCTGTACCGTAAGCTATGGATTACGTTTTTCCCTGTTTTATGGCCCAAGGGCAAGGAGTGTGGGCCATAAAAAAGGAGGAAAAAGAGCATCCATAACTAAGTTACATGCACTGTTGGTATAATGTATGGACCGAGTAAACAAGTTTATTATACAGGTATGGCTCAAGGTATGTATATAGTTGTGGTCCGTAATGGGATGTTATGGACCTCAAACGGACCAATTATAGCATACTCACAATTAAGTTAACTGCTTAGCCATAATATTTAATTAATATTTAATTAATAATATTTAATTAACCCCTCTGGGTTGTATCTCTTGTATCCTTCACAAACTTTTCTTTATGTATGTATATTTCCTATTGTGTGTTTTTGTGTGAAATAAACGAACCATTGAACCATTAACAATTGAAGGGCTGTGTGCAACAAGGGCATAAGCAACTCCTGATCACATTCTAAATTCTCCTTAGAAAACAAAGAATTTGAAAGAGAATTTAGAATGTAATCAGGAGTCACTTGTTGTACACTGTCAGCCCTTCAATTAGACTATAGATGAGCTTCACGTTTGTATCGGCTGATAGTTGACAAGGAGCATAAGTACTCTGAGTCAACTATCAGCCATAGAAACTGAGAGCGAGTAGTCTAATTGGTTTAGTAGAAACCAATTTGTAGTTCAATCTTAAAGTGAAAAAATCGACCCGTTTTTATTTTATCATATTAAATTTTAGTCTTCCATTGGCTATTTTGTGCAATTAAAAATAAATTTGGAGAGTGCAAAATTTTTTTTTTCGTGTTGAAGTCAGGCATAATTGCCAAAAATCGTGCAACAATATTTATGCCGTTAAAGAGATGCTAGCTAATTACATGTATGACGTCAGTTTGTGTGCACATTTATATTCACAAAAGTAAAAATGGCTCCTGATACATATATCATTACATGTATATGTATAGTGTATGCTTGTATGTAATTAAGATGATGATAATGACGGTAACTGACTTGCAATGTTGGGCCATTATCAACAAATGGCTACTCGGAAATTGACCAAAATTACCCGTAGAGAACATTTGACCATGTACAATGATGATAGTGACAATGGAAATGGTACTGGTGATGATATTAATGCAAAACAAAATTGATGTTGATGACAGTGCTAATAATGGCAATAAAAATTGCAACAATGACTACCTAATTCTTAAATAAAATCACCTAACTTTAGTTTTCAAACTTTGTACAATTATTTTAATTTCCATAATTTATAATTGAAGTGAATATTATAATCTAGATATATATTTTTTTTTTATTACATATATGTTTACAGACAGGATTAGCAAAATAGTTTTTGAAAAAAACTAATCGAGTGCTTCTCCTGAAGCATGATCAGGTTGGAGTCTGGCAGGGTACAGCCTACTTTTAGTTGAGCAATACTGTAAAATTATCATCAGGCTGGATATACTGAGCCAATAGATTAGGCATTGTATACTTATGTCTTGGGTAGTACCTATTTTATACCAACTATCTCATGTTTTAGGGAGCAGCCATACTAGCAAATTTATACTATTATCACCTACTAATGAAACTAATCTCAAAGAACTTTAGTTTTTCTCTGCCTAAACTAAATATACCATAGTTGAGTTGTTTTTTAAAACATTGTTATTATGCTTGACTGAGCACCATTGGTTGAACTGGACCCGAGCTGCATGGCTTCCCTTGGAAAAAGGGTTGTTTTTGTGAAGAATAAATAAAATGTAATATGTGGCTGACTAAATATTCAAGGAACATGCATGGAGTTTAATGATGTCATGTTTGTGGTTTTAAGTACTGTTTAAAACACGAACAGCAGTGTTTTATCCAGTTTAAAAATTCGAGGGCGAAGCCCGAGAATTTTTAGACTTGATAAAACACGTGCTGTGAGTGTTTTAAACGGCTTCAAAAACGCTTTAAGAATGCAATGAAAGAAAGACGCACATCTCAAGGGAATGGTTACTTAATGAACCATTGAACCTTTGTATTCACAACGCCATGCAAAATATTCGAGTAATCACCGCCTGCAATTACGAACATCTCAAGGGAATGACATGAAGAAATTACCATACTATGTTGTATGTTTGAATGGCTTCAAGCGGACGTTTCGCAATGCTGAAAGCATTGTGTGGCAGAGAACAAGCTAGTACTTGCACTTGAAGGATTTGGTGTCGTGGTTTACCTCGATAAAGTTCAAGACTTGGAAAGCGATGTGACTGACATGACGGCAGACTCTAAATTTTTGACTCCGGCAGAAAATAAGTAAGTTTAATGCACGTTTTTATAATTTTACGGCTTTGAGTTTGGTTTAATAATTGGAACTAAATAGTGGCTCGGTAAACAAGTAATGGTAGTTGGATAACTTCATTTTAAAAATATTATCTGTGTATCTCGGTAGTCTGCTGATATTAGTAAATTTAGTGCAAAATTTATTATCTAGGTACCTTATGTTCCGTGTACTTTTTGCTATCTTTGGGTCTTTATCAGTGAATTCTTAATTAGGATGAAACTTTATATAAAATTTCATGTTCATTAATATTCTTTATATAAAACGTTCATCCTAATTAGCAATTCAGTGAGAAAGCTGAAACATCAATAGAAATTCATTGTCTCAATCATTAACCCTGTTTCCCTCTGGGACAGAATTCAAATCCCTCCGCGGGCCTTTTAGAATGATGAGATTTTATCAGGTATAAAGGAGCATGCACGTGACTGATTTGCTTCATCTGATTGGACAAAATGCTCATTAATTATTCATGAGTTTTTGAAGTATAATTATCTCACAGAAGCGGGTTTGACAAATGAAGACAAGACCTTTCTTGAGCCATAAAATAGGTATAAGGGTACTGACAGGGTTGACAGGCATTCATGCACCCTGCTAGGGACTAATTTTTATAATGACCTCCCATAACCCTCATCAGCATGCATGCCCTTCTAATTTTCATTCTTGCATGTTAACGAGGGAAAATTAGAACAAGTATGCATGCTGATGAGGGAATTTAGAGTTTAAATGTCCCTGAACAAACAAAGAAAACTGAGGTGATCATGGTATTACTAAGAAAATCACACATGAAAATCCCAGATTAACTGGAGTAACAAATTATTAGCAGGAAGTGTCTGTTCTAAAGATAAATTTATATGTATGACTGGTTCCTAAAAGAACTAATAAATAAACCTTCGATCATTTCATACCAGGAATTTGACAGTGATAAATATTTCATAACACCCATGACCATTCTAATAAAACCTCCCAAAATATTTCCCTTTGATTCAGTACAAATACATGATATATAAATAATATTATATTTTACATAAAATTTATTATTCACACATTAAAATTTTCATACAGATGGTCATGATGCTTTTTCAAAATTAGTGCCAATTTATTATTAGTGGTGTGCAAAGTACACAAGTCTTATTCATAAAACGAAAAATAACGATCAACGTTGCATCTAAATGAAAATAGTGCCATGTACATGTGTATTAAGAATTATCAAAATATAATAATAGAGGGTGGCTGGTGCATGTGCACGTGTAATAACAATAACTTCAAAACCTCATGAATAATTAATGAAGCAAAACAAAGGAAATCAATGACTGTGAAGACATTTTATACCTGATAAAATGTCATCCTAATTTATATAAACTTTTAGCTTGGATTTTTTCGGCCAAAATAAGTCGTATCGCCAAAATAACTGAAAAAAGGTCTCTTTAACCCTCTTTACATGTTAATGTTTTTGAAGTCGTTTAATAAACTCGCAGCAAATTTTGGGCCTTTATCAGTGAATTTCTAATTAGGATGAAACTTTATATAAAACTTCATCCTACTAAAAAATATTTTCTTTATGTCATTCCCTTGAGATGTGCGTCTTTCTTTCTTTGCATTCTTAAAGCGTTTTAGAAGCAATTTAAAACACTCACAATACTTGTTTTATCAAGTCTAAAAATTCTCGGGCTTCACCCTCAAATTTTTAAACTTGATAAAACACTGCTGTTCGTGTTTTAAACAGTACTTAACACGTTCCTGATTCGCCCTGCTAGGCGAGGTTTCTCTCTTCTTATTTTACATGTAGAGACCACTGCTACCTGTGTCTGAGGGAACCTGTCACACTTTAACCGAAGAAGTATTTAATACTTATGTTTTTCTACTCACTCTGCCTCTGGATATTTATTGAAGCCTAGCTGAACTGAAGTGTGGGTCGAAATCTCCGCATATTTTCAAACTCCATCGCTTTCCGAGTAGCCTGGGAAACCAGCCGACTCTTATCACTCCCCACTCGCGAAAGAGAAGTCTGGGAAGTGAGGCAGAAAATGCCATACTGATGACGTAGCAGATAGCCATTTCATGATGCATAAATTAGTTGCAATTCTCAGAAGCCGAATGCGAACAACAAAGTTATTTTCAAGGAATATAACTACCGAGGCTGCTCGTTTGCTTGGCAGTGGATCACCGTCATGAACAACCATGAAATTCAAGCCTATATAATTTTTATTTAGCGTGTGTTGGTAGCTCGCTTGCTTCGTTCTTTCAGCGGCTCGGCCCGGTCAAGAGAATTTGTCCTACGACTGTCAAAACATAATAGTTGTTTATAATTTCAAAACCTACACACAGCACAGCAGACCACTTTTCAAGCCAGCTCTTTTGTCAGGTCAGTAGCCAGAGGTTAGCTACAGAATGCAGCGCTAATTTTCAGGTATACTACCGAGGCTGCCCGTTTGCTTGGGTGATTGATTCATATCACACTTGGTTCGTGATTCATAGCACACTTACATGTAATTATGTTTATTCATAGCCCAGATTCACTGTCTGAATGATTTATCCGCCGCAACAACAACTCATCCAGTGTTTTGTGATAGCTCAGTGTATGTAGGTTTACTGATATGAAATTATAAACAACTATGACAGTAGTCAGTACCTTTCTTGTAAATGTTTTGACAGTACGACATTTCGCTTTACTAGCAGCTGAAAAAACTCAGTCTGCAAAGGAGCCAACAACAGCACCAGCACACGCTAAATACATGTAGGCTTGAATTTCATGAGTTGTTCGTGACGGTGATCAACTGCCAAGCAAACGAGCAGCCACGGTAGTTATATTCCTTGAAAAGAACTCTAGTTGTTCGCATTCGGCTTCTGAGAATTGCAACTAATTTATGCATCGTGAAACGGCTATCTGCTACGTCATCAGTATGGCATTTTCTGCCTCACTTCCCAGACGTCTCTTTCGCAAGTGGGGAGCGATAAGAGTCGGCTGGTTTCCCAGGCTACTTTCCGAGCTGTTTATTGGAATCAAATATGTGAAAAGAATCCCTAGATCTTCTTTAATGGCTATTATATGTAAGCGCTACGTAACCGACAACCTGGTAACCTCGCTTTCAATCCAAGATGGCCGAAGTGCGATAATAGCGAATTCTCTTGCGCAGCACAGGGAAAACACTGACTGTATTTTGGCCGACCCTCGGCTTTCGCTTGGTCTCACCCCAGTCCTCCAGGTCCTTTTTAATTAAATGCCAATTAAAATTCAACGTTTTCGATATTACATTAACTAAAAAAACTAAGAAACATCCAGCCTCATTTGCATATTTTCCACCCACGTGGGGTTAAATCTTTCACTTCATACTGAGGCACTTTAAACTGAAACAAGAAGGTTTTTTGACATTTTGACAACTTGGCAATCTGCAGTCCGAAATAATTCACTGACGGGATATGTCAGTGATATGTAAAGCGCCATGAGACTGTACTGTGGTGATATGGCACTATATAAATATCGCCATTATTATTGTTTTGCTTTTGAAAACTGGCTTTTTTGCTTCTCACTATCTACATGTATCACAGAATAGATAGTGAGTAGCTTAGCCAATCAGATTGCAGGATTCATGATAGAACACTAGTTGTTTTTTACTAATTGAAGGGCTGCATGCAAAAAGTGATCAAGTGACCATTTGAAAACTCTTGATAGCCAACTTCGCTTTTTACTCGGGCTGCCTGTGGCAGCAACGAGTCTTAAAATGCAAGTCGTTATTTTTTTATTTTTTTATTCAGTGTAGCAAGCGTTCTGCGCATGCATTAAAGGTCAAATTCACACCAATCAGATTGCACTGTGGTGGTCACGCAACAATCGGCAGGTTAATTTATTTACATAATTGAATACAGTAAATCAAAATGGTCGGCCCGCGAGGGCGAAAGCCTTCCAACAGGCTCAGGATATTTCAACTGCCGCTCTTGTTGACCATAAAAATACATGAACAACCAGGAGCCGTAATACATTCGATCAGCGCTGTCTGGACAGATCCAATGTACATTTAGAAACGTAAGCGAAATACAATATCCAAACACGTTTGGATATCAACGGGTATCGAATTATAATCAAAGGTTAGATTTTGTCAGGCGTGCTCAGATAAGAAAGTTCAAAGCTCTCAGACTTGGCGAGACAAGGAGATATCAATTTCAATGAGTCATTGTCAGAAATCTATTCCATCGTGGGCAATTATTGAGAGCTCGAGACATTATACATGTCTGCTAATATGGGGAAAACTGAAACAAAAAATTAACTTTGACAGCAGAAACCCTCATTGAGCCAAGCGGAATATTTACATGATCCGCTAAGATTTTTACAAATCTTAGTTAAGCAGATGTTTTCAGTGTATGCCAACTGAAATGCTGTGCTCGTTTTCTGGTTACGGCTCAGTGGGGCAACTACACAAACAAGAAGCATGAACTGCCAGCAAAGAGAGAGGAAAAAGTACTTGAAATGCACAGCGCAAGCTGAAGTAGGGCATATATATATAATATCTGAGACGTTAAATTACATTACTGTGAAGAGGATCAAAATTCAAGTTTTGTAGCTTGAGACTGTCTTCTGCCGTGACTCGTGAGAGAAATTGGAAAAGATCTAGCTGTTTCATTCAGACACTGGCAATTTTTTTGAAAGCTACGGGCTTACTTTATGAGATTATTATTCATTGTGGAATGAAAGGAAACAGGTTAGCTGAAAGTTAAGTTCGAGGTAGGCTTCGATCGACTTTCATTCCGATTCAGTGCATATGTGCACGAAGGTGGGATGCTGTCAACAACACTACCAAAAGAT
Source organism: Actinernus sp. WN-2022 (assembly GCA_030867875.1). NCBI lineage: Eukaryota > Metazoa > Cnidaria > Anthozoa > Actiniaria > Actinernidae > Actinernus > Actinernus sp. WN-2022. The sequence goes on along the minus strand of JAOWCC010000577.1, from coordinate 9,478,544 downwards.
CCAAAACGAAAGATTCAGTTACGTAAGTACTGTAAGTAAACTCTTTTTGATTTGAATAAATTTCCTCTCAGTTTGTCTGTTAATGTACTTTTTCTTCTAATTATCGCTTTATTTAACATCTCTGTGATTTAGAGTATGCGTACCTCAGAATAAATTATTTGAAAGGTCAACTGAACTCTTGTGTCGATAAGCGCAAATGTTTTTGTAAAACAGTCTGTGAATTTGAGAAGCGGACTTAGAAGAGCTTTCTCATTAGGAATTCCAATTTTTTTTCTTGCTATGAAATTTATGTTTCATTTCACATTTATTCATACAGTTTTAGCCGGACATTTCCCCGAGTTTTTGATCTATTTTCAATCAAATTCAAAGTCTGATTATGTCATTGTATTGCATTTATACACTTGCATTTCCAGTATTCTGTTGTTCAAATCCTGCGTTATCATAGTCATGTCATAAAAGCAATTAATAGACCAGACATTTTTATGACGTTCTCACTGGCGAATCCTAAGAGGATTTCAAATGAAAGTGTGTTATTTTCATCTTCAATCTCATGTGGCCCGAGTGAAAGCCCAGATGGGCACTTGTTGATTAAGAAAACCCATAATTTCTAATCTAGAATGTTAGGATATCACTTGAAATCACAAATAAATGAAAGAATAAACAAATTAAGCAAGCCATTGAGTCAATTCTACAGTGAAAAGAGTTATTGTTTTGCTATTCTAATAGGTTGGGGGGAGGAGATAGGTTTAGAAAAACAAAATTGTTGTGCCCATGCTCATTCGTTGTATATTGGGCGGGAAATTGCTAACCTTTCGAACAGACTTTCGCTAGCTGCCAAGCTGCCAGGAGAGATGGTTGAAACCGGTGGATCGGAGGTTCTTGTTGGAATGGCGGACTAATATTTGGCAAGGGCAATCCCTTTATGTAGGACGACACAAATTTTTACCAAAAATACAATAGAATACAACACAATACAATTCAAAACAACAATAGAACGCAACACAATAGAATACAATTTGGTAGCAATTCATGTCGTCCTACATGAAGGGATTGGCCTTGGAAAGAGTGACTCTGTCTAAAGTGTTGTTGGACATCATTAAGTCGCCGGCTTAACTCATGGTTGAACGAAGAACTGTTTGACTAAAAGGCGGTTTGTTATCACTGGAGATTTACATAGAGTCGCGTCTTCAGGCGAAGCAAACTGTGAATATTTTGGAGCTAAGAAGGCCATTTCGTGGTCTGAGCTTTCCAAAGATAGTCGTGTCGGGCCTGGTTTGTGCTTCACCTGGGGACTTATAAAAGATTCTTAAGGCGAAACCGTATAGAGTTTCCCTGTCAAATTTTTTGCTGTGTACCCATAATTCCTTTTGGCTCGTGTCCAAAGGGGAGCCAATGGGTCTCAGGTCTAATCCTTGTCATGTCCAATTTTTTTTTTTTACCATTAATAATAATAATAAATATTAATGGCCATATTTATATATCACCACAGTCTCATGGCGCTTTACATTTTAATGACATATCCCGTCAGTGAATTATTAGATTGGCATTTTCACATACATGAACTTCGTAAAATTCGACTTCATTCTGCGTGAAAAAAACATAAATGCGACTGTCAAAGTAAAAACAAATTTGAGAGACTAAAATCGTCATCTTCCTTTTGGCCCGTGTTAAGTCCAAATGGGAGCCAAAACCTCAAATCGTCAATTTAGAATAGCTTGATTCCCCACTTACAGTATTATAACATTAAGCTACATTATGCATAGCCTGAATTTCAGGCATCTCCTCTAGTTCATTCCTCCCGAGAGAGACGTCTGAATTCATTCGACGATAATGCTGCCCAGTGACGTCACTACCAGAAAACATGGTAGTTATCTTTGATTGGTTCATATTTTACAATTTCACATAATTATCATAAGTAACTCATCAGAGAAGACGGCAGAATGATGAAGATCACAGGTTAATTGCCGTAAATGTTACTGAACGATTTGTTGCTTCAAAAAGGTTTTCACAGCATACATTTACATGTAAGAGGCGCTTGAGAAGCAAATGGGATGTAGGGTCTTAATTTTGACATAATCTCAAATAATTTCTCAAGGAGCGAGCTTTGTTTTTGTGACCCAATGAACTCTTTACAGCCGCCATGGCAGTTTTATTTGCATAAATTAAAATTTTATCTGACACTGGATGGAATTATCGTTGAATAAATTCAGACTCTCTCTCGGGAGGAACGAACCGGAGGAGACGGCTGAAATTCAGGCTACATTGTGTATACATGTACCATGGTTACATTAATTTAAAAAATATATATATAATTAGTTAATAATTAATTAATAAATAAATAATAATAAATATTTGTGCAGGTACCATGGTTGCATTCAGTTGTTTTGCTTGGATTAAGACTTACCTTGAAAAGGAGAAAGGTAGGTACAGCACTAATTTCATACTTGTATGATACTTCTGGTAATTTTTCTGCTTCTAACTGACAAAAAAAATCAAGAAAAGAAATTTCAAATTGATTTTTTGAAAGATATTGTTTACCAGTTGTTACAGCACTTGGTCACATTCTATCAACTAACCAGCTGTGCGACTGGTACTGTGGTTAAAGTTAGGAAGTTGAGGTCTCATTTGCTAGTCAGCCCTAGAAATTATCACGCCAAGTCTACCTCATTTGCCAACACAGAGGGTGGTCACTGCCAGAGATTTGTGTCCTTAGTGGTTCTTTTATGTCCCCATTTCTGGAGACGGGACCACCATTTTAAGTGGTCATCCGAGCCACAAGGGATTCACAGTTGTCCCCAATGTAGAGAGCCAGGTACTTTTAACACCTTGAGAATAATCACTGCCTTGACTGGGGTTCGAACCCTGGTCTTTGACATGAAAGGCGGAAACATTAACCACTTTGCCTCCGTGGCTATCCAATATACATGTACATAATTTGTATACATTTATTGAAGGTGTTAATTGCCTGGTGCTGGCCCTGGCATTTATAGCACAATGTGTGTTTAAACATATTGCATGTTGTAACTGATGTATTTACTGTTAATGAATTCTTGACAAGCTTGTTGTTCATGTACTGCAATCACATTGTGATTTACTTCTAAGTATGTTTCTTTACTTTCTATACCTTTACAAAGTTAATATGAGGGTTGTCGTTAGCAAGTTCGTCTAGGACATCATTCATCTGATTACACTGAGGTGCCCATGGTGCAAAGAAGTGTATCACAGTTAGGGCACTGAAAAAATATAAACAAGTGCAGGTGAAATAATTAGCAAGTTAGGGACCAAGTTCTTCCCTGCTTTATGACTAAAGCACAAGAGCCATAAAAATGGGAAACTAAAAATAAGGATCCATAACTTACGGTACATTGTGTACTTAGCAAGCAAGTTTAATAAGACTGTTTATTATGACTCAAAAGTATTCAAAACTCTTTGCTTCAAATGTGCAGTCGATACAGGACATTGGGGACTGCACACTGACCAATCACAGCTTACCAAGCGAACTCGGCAAGTAATAAGTGACATTACATTACTTCATCTTGCTGGGGAATTAGTTATGAGACAGATTAGTACAGGCCCAGACTCAAGAAGTCCCAAATAGCTGATTTACACGATGATGTCACATGTACATTATTTTGTCAACTGCAAGTTGATGTGTACATTTATGTTCCAGCTTTATTATTACTGTTTTCATTGAAGGTTGTGCAACTCTGAAAGTTTCAAGTCTCTTCTATGAAACTGCATTTGGCCAACCATCAATCAAATGAGTAACGTCAAGATTTAATTAAGTCTAGGTAGTATGCCTTGAAACCTCAGTATTAGAGGCGCAGATTCCATGTTTGATTAACCTTCGCTAAATGCAATTCCAGTTTAATGAAAATGGTAATAGTGACTAACATTTAATTACCGTAAAGACCCGTGTATAAGCTGCACCTTTTCCCACCAAATTTTCGTTCAAAATAAAAATGTTTTCATTATTTTTTTAGCGACTGAACTTCCAAATGTAGAATAATTGCCACGTACGTTTGGGGACTGGGACGAGAATAAAACGTGACGTCATCAACAGAACTTGTCCCTTCACGGGTATAAAGTGTTGGCTTATTTGCAAAATAATTGAATAGATAACCGAGGAAGATGATAATATCGCGCTAAAAGTTTCGGAGAGCTTTATTTGGCAAGCCTTTAATGCAATGGCGCATCAAGCATGTTCTGTTGATGATGTCAAAACTAGACCCAGTGCCAATTTTGTAAAGCGCTCTCGTGCGCTTGGTTTTCGTCCACAGGCAACCCAAGACACGTTTTTGGGCAACTTTGAATGGCCAATACACCATAACAAATCATTCAAATCAACTTTTTATTCCGGAATCCTTTGTCTATCGCCTATAGTCTCTTCGTAAGAAATATAATTAGCCAGGGCTTATATGCACTTTAACAAAAGATTCCTTGTTCGATCAACCATGAAACCAAAAGATTATTTGTTTGATTCAACCAACATGGCCACCACATCTTTGTTATTTGAATCTCTGGCGGTTGATTGCAAACCATCAATACAACCAAAAACAACAGCTCTCAGATTCGTTCTGTGTCAAACTCGTTGTTGACTGCCTCGTCATTGTAAATCAAATCGATTTCTACTCGAGCTCCTCTCCTTTGCTTTCCAAAGACTAGCTGTCCAGTTGCTTGTCATCTTCTCTGCTAACACCTCAAATGGTTCCTAGTGTTGTTAATGCCCATAACTTGTCTGGAAGCCTTCAAATTTTCAAATAAAGTATCATTCTCATCGAGTTCATGTTAAGCTCTCATTCAAAAACACTCGCCCCAGGCTCATCTCCTGGAAAATCCAAGATGGCGGACCACAGACTCGGACACATGGGCAGAAGATTTTGTTACAAAAACGTTTTTTTTCCTGATTTAGGCCTCTAAAATCTGGGTGTAGCTTATCTATGGGTGCGGCTTATCTACGGGTGCAGCTTATTCACAGGTCTTTATGGTATTTATCATAAATATCAATTCTACATCAGGTGAATAGTAGAATATGTCTTGATTTGAGTGTTGTATCTATGAGTTATAGAGGTTTATATTTCTAAAATCAGGCATCATTTACTGTCGGTACAAAAACAAAGCAATTGCTGGTATAGATAAAGGAACTTTTATAAACATCTATAAGTATGCTATATTGTAGTTTGCATCAGCGATTTCACCAAATATTTGGACTACATCAGAAAAATTAATAGTTTCATTCACAAGAAAGAAATGGCTTGACTTCACAGCATTAGCATTTTGGAAACCTGACCTTGGCATACATAACATTGTACTGCTGTCAGACAATTTACGGTAGAATGTTCCTGTACATGTAAATAACATTGTCAGTCTATAACTCATAGATGCAATAATCAAATCAATAAACATTCTTGACTACTATTCAACTATTCACATGACATTAAGAATCAATATTAATGATAGAAAAACATTAACACTTTAACAGCAATTTGATATCTTGAAGGTCTGTGCACGAACAACAAAAACTTGTTTCCTACTTTAGAAAACAAAGAAAATAAAGGAGAATTTAGAATGTGATCAGTAGTTGGAACAGCATAAGTGACTTGTGATCAAGTTCTAAATTCTACTTTAGAAAACAAAGAAAATAAAGGAGAATTTAGAATGTGATCAGTAGTTAGAACAGCATAAGTGGCTTGTGATCAAGTTCTAAATCCTACTTTAGAAAACAAAGAAAATAAAGGAGAATTTAGAATGTGATCAGTAGTTAGAACAGCATAAGTGACTTGTGATCAAGTTCTAAATTCTACTTTAGAAAACAAAGAAAATAAAGGAGAATTTAGAATGTGATCAGTAGTTAGAACAGCATAAGTGGCTTGTGATCAAGTTCTAAATCCTACTTTAGAAAACAAAGAAAATAAAGGAGAATTTAGAATGTGATCAGTAGTTAGAACAGCATAAGTGACTTGTGATCAAGTTCTAAATTCTACTTTAGAAAACAAAGAAAATAAAGGAGAATTTAGAATGTGATCAGTAGTTAGAACAGCATAAGTGGCTTGTGATCAAGTTCTAAATCCTACTTTAGAAAACAAAGAAAATAAAGGAGAATTTAGAATGTGATCAGTAGTTTGAACAGCATAAGTGGCTTGTGGTGAAGTTCTAAATCCTACTTTAGAAAACAAAGAAAATAAAGGAGAATTTAGAATGTGATGAGTAGTTAGAACAGCATAAGTGGCTTGTGATCAAGTTCTAAATCCTACTTTAGAAAACAAAGAAAATAAAGGAGAATTTAGAATGTGATCAGTAGTTAGAACAGCATAAGTGGCTTGTGGTGAAGTTCTAAATCCTACTTTAGAAAACAAAGAAAATAAAGGAGAATTTAGAATGTGATCAGTAGTTAGAACAGCATAAGTGGCTTGTGATCAAGTTCTAAATTCTACTTTAGAAAACAAAGAAAATAAAGGAGAATTTAGAATGTGATCAGTAGTTAGAACAGCATAAGTGGCTTGTGATCAAGTTCTAAATCCTACTTTAGAAAACAAAGAAAATAAAGGAGAATTTAGAATGTGATCAGTAGTTAGAACAGCATAAGTGGCTTGTGGTGAAGTTCTAAATCCTACTTTAGAAAACAAAGAAAATAAAGGAGAATTTAGAATGTGATCAGTAGTTAGAACAGCATAAGTGGCTTGTGGTGAAGTTCTAAATCCTACTTTAGAAAACAAAGAAAATAAAGGAGAATTTAGAATGTGATCAGTAGTTAGAACAGCATAAGTGGCTTGTGATCAAGTTCTAAATCCTACTTTAGAAAACAAAGAAAATAAAGGAGAATTTAGAATGTGATCAGTAGTTAGAACAGCATAAGTGGCTTGTGATCAAGTTCCAAATCCTACTTTAGAAAACAAAGAACATAAAGGAGAATTTAGAATGTGATCAGTAGTTAGAACAGCATAAGTGGCTTGTGATCAAGTTCTAAATCCTACTTTAGAAAACAAAGAAAATAAAGGAGAATTTAGAAAACAAAGAACATAAAGGAGAATTTAGAATGTGATCAGTAGTAAGAACAGCATAAGTGACTTGTTGATCAAGTTCCAAATTCTTCCATAGAAAACAAAGAACATAAAGGAGAATTTAGAATGTGATCAGTAGTTAGAACAGCATAAGTGACTTGTGATCAAGTTCTAAATTCTACTTTAGAAAACAAAGAACATAAAGGAGAATTTAGAATGTGATCAGTAGTTAGAACAGCATAAGTGGCTTGTGATCAAGTTCCAAATCCTACTTTAGAAAACAAAGAACATAAAGGAGAATTTAGAATGTGATCAGTAGTTAGAACAGCATAAGTGGCTTGTGATCAAGTTCTAAATCCTACTTTAGAAAACAAAGAAAATAAAGGAGAATTTAGAATGTGATCAGTAGTTAGAACAGCATAAGTGGCTTGTGATCAAGTTCCAAATTCTTCCGTAGAAAACAAAGAACATAAAGGAGAACTTAGAATGTGATCAGTAGTTAGAACAGCATAAGTGGCTTGTGATCAAGTTCCAAATTCTTCCGTAGAAAACAAAGAACATAAAGGAGAATTTAGAATGTGATCAGTAGTTAGAACAGCATAAGTGGCTTGTGATCAAGTTCTAAATTCTACTTTAGAAAACAAAGAACATAAAGGAGAATTTAGAATGTGATCAGTAGTAAGAACAGCATAAGTGACTTGTTGATCAAGTTCCAAATTCTTCCGTAGAAAACAAAGAACATAAAGGAGAATTTAGAATGTGATCAGTAGTTAGAACAGCATAAGTGGCTTGTGATCAAGTTCTAAATTCTACTTTAGAAAACAAAGAACATAAAGGAGAATTTAGAATGTGATCAGTAGTAAGAACAGCATAAGTGACTTGTTGATCAAGTTCCAAATTCTTCCATAGAAAACAAAGAACATAAAGGAGAATTTAGAATGTGATCAGTAGTAAGAACAGCATAAGTGACTTGTTGATCAAGTTCCAAATTCTTCCGTAGAAAACAAAGAACATAAAGGAGAATTTAGAATGTGATCAGTAGTTAGAACAGCATAAGTGGCTTGTGATCAAGTTCTAAATTCTACTTTAGAAAACAAAGAACATAAAGGAGAATTTAGAATGTGATCAGTAGTAAGAACAGCATAAGTGACTTGTTGATCAAGTTCCAAATTCTTCCATAGAAAACAAAGAACATAAAGGAGAATTTAGAATGTGATCAGTAGTTAGAACAGCATAAGTGACTTGTGATCAACTTCTAAATCCTACTTTAGAAAACAAAGAACATAAAGGAGAATTTAGAATGTGATCAGTAGTTAGAACAGCATAAGTGACTTGTGATCAAGTTCTAAATTCTACTTTAGAAAACAAAGAACATAATGGCGAATTTAGAATGTGATCAGTAGTAAGAACAGCATACATGTATGTGACTTGTGATCAAGTTCTAAATTCTCCTAATTTAGAAAACAAAGAAAATACTGTATAGGAGAATTATTTTAGAATGTGATCAATAGTCACTTTAGTTAGTAAACACATTGTTCTTTCTACTTCAATCGATTATAGATTACAGCAGTTTTCAATAATATGTGGACTGAGAACTCAAAATATAATGTCAACCAATGTTTTTTTTGTTTTGTCTGCCATCAATCAAAACTACGACGGCCACCAAATATTTACACACGATGGTCATGGGAAGTATTTCAACATTGTGGATTCCCATGGGAATGAAGAGCTTGGCCCATTATTAGTAAATATTCAGTGGCCATCATAGTTATGATTGATGGCAGCGAAAATATAAAACGTTGGTCGACATTATTTTGCATTGTCAGTCCACGTATTATTCAAAACTGCTGTTAGTAATAGGACAATAATTTAGCATCTGCCATCTTGAAAATCTATCTGACATTTTTTTGAAAACTGATTGGTCATAGTCCACTGTCCGATAACAAACTGAATCCCTGATAATATACAGCTTTCAGTCTAGAACTTGAAGTTGCCATCCAAGAATAGCCCTGAATATAACAACATATCATAAGGTGTTTCCTAAAAAACTTTTGTTTGACACAGAGTTTACAAACTGAATAAACTAATTTATTTTTCAAGATAAAACTGATTGTGTCAGCATGAAACTGTGATTCTAAAAGCTATTGTGGTTTCCTGCACATCTCTACAGGAAGATTACAGTACAAAGTACAAAACAGACCAGTACAAAGATAACACAAAGTCATAATCACTCCATGGCTTATATAGAGGATATTACATGGCCGCGCGGAGATACCGATTTTATCTTCAAGTGTTGATGAAATATCTTATGAGTGAGCGCAGCGAACGAGTAAGATACTCATCAACACGAGAAGATAAAATCGGTATCTCCAAGCGGCCATGTAATGTTCTGTTTAATATATAATTATTGATGAAATACTAGTTTCAATCTCTTACTAAAAAGGCTAGAAATCTTTGAAATCGAGTCATATTTTCAAAAGTGATATACACTGGTATTTCATCGAAAATTATATATTAAAAAATAATGTTAAATAGATGTAATTACACAGATAGTTGTGTAATAAGTCTGGGTATTTTTAATTTTTATGTTTTAATTTTTAGAGTCTGAAAATAATCCCAGTAATATTAGACAAATTTTCCATGTAATAAAATATTGTTTATAATTTATACGACAATCAACAGCATTATACACAACTTTTTGTTGTGCTTACTGCTCTGATTGCAAGAAACTTTTTTCAAGTTTTCATTTAATTGTCAGGCATATTTGCACTGAAAAAAACGATTTTGCAAACTAAAAGTAGACTGGCTATTAAGTACTTTACTGTGCAACTACTGAAACTGGCGCCACTTAGACAATGAGAACCAATCACATTGCAGAACAAAAACAAAGCATTCCACCTTATGGTTACTTGAGCCAATCAGTGTTGATTACAAGACAATGGCTTTTCTAGTTGCTCGAGCTTCGAACCAGTAGAAGGCAAATCTTTTGTACAATCATGTATGAAGAAAATTGCATGAATCATGTCCATAAGATTTTTGTCATTGCTAGAATGCTTTATTTTCATTTTCCAATGTATTTAGTTCTTGTTCTCTAAGTTGCCCTGGTTTCAGTACATGTAGTTGCACTGTAACAGCCCCATTTTAATCATTATTGGCCTGCACATTTTCCAAACATTTCAAGTGTTTATTAAAACCGGTGAAAGTCAATTCCTAAACAGTTTACTGTGTGATATTAAGGGTTAGAGACTGATGTGCATGTTTTATTGACAAATATAGGCACAGACTGACTGTATAATGAACAAAATATCATTAATACTGCATGAGGCTGAATGCAGTATGAAGAAACTTGGGAGGCAGCAAGTGCTATATTTGTCATTAAAACACTTGAACCCTTTTCATATTCCAACTGAGCACACAGCATGCTGTAGTCTCCAATAAAGCACTGTCAAATCATGTCTATATAGGCCTTAAAGGGTTCAACACTAACACACCTGCTTGGATTTTGTACTGTGCATGAAGTTGGAATATTTTAAACTCCCATATTACACTCGTTTTGGCCAGAAAATGCCCTCCAAAACAACAAGTCATACAATAACAAGTAATGACAGACACAGCATTATGACTTATCAGAAGTTATTTATATGCATATTATATTGCCCAGACAAGTAGCTACAGCCCCAGACAAAATTAATTGTGTCAAAACATGTATAAAATAAATAATAAAATGAGGGGAAATATTAGTAGCATATGCAAATTGAGAAATGGGAATAACAAATGTGGAACAAACTACATTTATTGTCTCCTGTACCTGGTTGGAGGTTTATGAAACATCAAAACAGCACTGATGGGGGGAGGTGTAAGAAAGTGATGGGAAAACGATCAACTGAAGATATAAATTGTTCCAGTAGAATTGGGGTAGAATTGCAAGCTGACACTAATCGTAAAAAGTGGATAGTATTTAAAAGTCATGGCTAGCTGTCATGGAGATCAATGGCATATTCAGCACAGTGGTTGGCTGATAACTTTCCACCTAATGATTTTTCGATGCAGATTCTACCTTTGTCATTTGAGCAATTCATTAACTTCCTGTGAGATAATGAAACCCTAACAAACACTGCAGGCTCCTGTTGTCTTCCATTGGCCAGCCTCAGAGGAAATCAGTTGAAGCAATAAAGAAATAATAGGAAAATTTCCTTATCTGTGACCACAATTTTGTTTCAGAAAACACTAATTACAAGTGAGAAAAAAGAAAACATGATTTGAACCAAGGATATTTTCTTTATTGGGTAAGGTATTGAAGATGGGGAAATATTTGAATATTACCTTTGAAATATCTTTTACTTTTTATTCTCATAGGATAGAAGCTTCCTAGAAACACTTTAAATTCAAATATGCAAATTTCACATGTATGAGCCAATCTCATTCTGACAAAAAATAAAAAAATATATGTCAAATTTTAAATTATTAAAGTGTCATGTTTGTTTGCTATTTCTAGAGAGTAAAAAGACTATGAAAGAGCGCATAAAATGAGGCCCAGCATGTTCTCAGCTTTAGCTTCCTTTCGTTTAATATATCCAGCCGAAAACTAGGTTTTCAAGACAAACTCACACCCAGAGATTCTGTACGTGTAAACAATCATGTTTTACTGTACAGAACTCAGAAGTGGTTTAATTTACAAATGTCAAGTTATTACACGGTAACTAAAATTCTAAATTAAAAACGCCCAAGGCGAAACACTAATGCTCAATTCTCAAAGAAGATCCTCAGCCAAAGCCTAGTTAGGTTTTTATTACATGTCCATGCAGTGTGCCATTTTTTTGGGAATACTTTACACCGTGAATCGTGATGTCGTCCCGCCGCGCGCCTACTCTTAGCTTGGAAATTTTACCCTTAAAATCCACACAAAATCGCTTCCGTTTTCAAATAAAGCTATTTACAAGCTTAACAAATTACTCAACTGATAGAGACTTTGTTCTAACATGGCTTACCTTGAAGAATCCGCAAGTATTTTGTGAAATTCTGGAGCCACCGTAAGTTCTCTGACCGCCATGTTGCTTTGTCATGTGAGCCAACGAGTGGAACAAGGAGCGGAGTGTTCATTGACGCACGCGCTATGCGCTGTAGGGTGCCATGTTCCTCAGCTTGCAACTTCTGCTGTCGAGTTGGGCGATGACGTATTCTTCATCACACCACCACACCACCCTCACCGTCATTGCAACAATTCGCATAAACAAATATGACAAATAAGAATGCAAGTATGACAAATAAGAATGCAAGCGTTTTTATCCTTTTAAAATATCCGAAACGCGGAGAGAAAATAAAAATTAATATTAACAATAATTACATTTTTAAATTAAGAAACATAAAATATAAGAGAATAATGCACCAGTCATTTGAAAATCCCCCCCACACACACACACACACTTCGGGCATAGCGGAGGCATTGCGGGGATGTTCACTTCAAATTCACCATTTTTCATTTCCCCGGGAGGTGGGGTCAACGCTCGTAGTCACTTCCCTCTCCTACCGGCTCGGGGTATAAGTGGGGGATTCACTTTACCACCTCGTTCCTGATTTTGTTTGTTTATTTTACCTATGCTAATTTGACAACACTTGCATAATTATCACAGAAGACTCGTTCAACCTTCAAGCGGTACAATTAAGGTTACCGGATATACCTTCAGGGTGCGTTTCCAGTCTAAATTATGTAGCGCCTCGAAGAAACATCGTAGATGAATCATCCATATATCATTTTAAAGCTTATAAAATTGGCTACAAGAATACATAAAAAGTTTTGAGTTCTTTGAAAATCTCGAATTTTCCGCGATCCCGTTTCTCGGATCTAGTGAGATGGCTTTCAGAAGCTCCGACTCCGAAAATATTTTAAAGTTTTAAAATCTGTTTGCTTTGTCGCATTTCAGTGGAATCGTATTACAAAACAATGTCGGGGAATTTCAAAATTCGATTTAGTTCAAAAGTTATCATGCTCTCTGTGAAAAGGCGAAAAATAATCAGAGTAGATTTGCGGAAAACGCCGTCAAGAGCTCTATTTTTAGAATTGTCCAATTCCCCGACATCATTTTGCAGCGGAGATATCAATTGACATTTTTTGAAAATTTCAAACAAATCGATTAAATTTCTCTTGAGTGGAAGCTTTTTTAAAACTCTATTTTGGTTGAAAATCGAAACCGTAGAAAATAGCATTTTAGAAAATCTAGCCGTCTGTCGTGCGTGAATCTGAAGCCCCGCCTCTCCAACAATTAGCGAGCTCTTGGCCAATCATTTCTCATCACAGTTCAACTATCTGTCAAGATTTCCCGCCAATGTTGATTTCCGATCAAAGCTTCGCGCCGCATCGAGAAAATGTTAATATAGCTTTCTTGTGTGACTTGAAAAATGGGAAAGACAAAAAGACCTGGAGGCACAAAGCCAAGGTGAACACCTAGAGACGCCTTGAATGCCAGCATAGTTAGTAGAGGAGACAGCGATTTGCAGGCGGCTGAAACAGCACGGCAATACAGTTATTTCGAAGTCCAAAGATAAAGAGCGAGCTAAGATCGTGGTGTTGGTTTCAAGCAACAACAACAATTTTTTTTATTTTTTTATTTTTACTCTTAGATGGTAGTCTATTTACAATTTATGATATTAATCTAAAATAAGGAAAATAAGAGAGAGGTGGACCTGAAAAAAACCCTATAAGGCTGTCAAGTCAGGAACACTCGGCGGACGAAAGGAGACAGGAAATAATAACATCAACTAATTACGTATTACTGAGTAACAAACGATGAATTTTTTTTTATTTTTTTTTTTTATTTTTTTTATGGATCTTTGTAGTACTTATTGACAATCTATTTTCAATGGTAGCCTTCAAGAAATATGGCCTTTAGTCTCTTCTTAAAGATTTTTCTTTTTAGATCTCTTAGTTCTAGAGGGATTTTCTCCCAGATCTTGATACCATGGTATGTGATGAAGCTCAATTTGTGATTTGTTCTGGCAAAGTTAATAAAATAAGTTTGTTTACTAGTTTGGCGAGTTTGATGGTGATGAATGTCTGAAAGTGGAGTAAACATTTTAGTGAAAGTGCTGTTTATTATTTTATGGTATATGTCATACATGAATAGGCAATTCAGAGTTACCGTAAGACTTTACGTTTCCATCTAAGCTTTCTTGGAAATAAATATGTTCTCGGCTGGCTCCTATCAATTCTTCATGTTCAGATGTGGGCCACTCGGCACTCTGTCTGAAAGTGAAAATACGAACCCTTGTCGGGTTTTACGAGGACTCCTATTTGGCTTTGTAGTCGTATGCATTGTTTGGCCTTGTTTTGCTTTTCTTTTTTCATTGTTTTCCAAGCTAAGGGCATCCTGCTTGCTTTTTTGAAGGCATAAGGCCGACAACCGATGGAATTATGGAATCATGTGTGGAAAAACGTTTCTCAATAAACGTAAACATTGGAATAATTTTAATATTGTATGCGCCAGCTTTCTTCACGCCGGGCATAAGTTACCTCAAAATCGATCACTAAAAGCGAGCCAAAAATATATAAACCAGCACATCTTGTTTAATTCGCTGTCAAATTTAACGAAATTTTCGTATGTTAATATTAAAATGAAATAACGTCTTTAGGATCAAACACGTTTGTATATTGACGTTGGTGTGACGTCATTACGAACGACTCCTTTTAAGGTCAAATTCTGCGTTACCTGTACGTTTGAAATAAAGCATGTTATCACAACAACATAAATATGTGTTTTTGATTGCCGCAATTTTAAAGTCTCTACAATAAATATTTGCTGAGTTATTAAGAACTGAAGTCTCCTGTGACGTCACATTTTCTGACGTCATGGGTCTGACATCAGTCATGCTTTCTAAATTGAATAAACATAAAAAAGACCATATTGCAGCTATTCAGTGTACAGTAAGTACAGTTCCTCTTTAAAACCTGAAAAATACTTGAATAGTTATTTTTAAAAGACGTTTTCAAAAATATATGACGTCATAATGACGTTTCCTCTTTTTCACTGGGAATTTTAAAGTATTTCCTCTCAAAAATTGAAAATTCTAAAAACATACGGTTGTGGGTACCGATTTACTCTTTTGATTGCTAGATTGTCGTAAACAAATATTTTAAACTCTAAAAGATGAATGAAGAAGTTATTTTGTAAATGGTTCTGTGTTGAAAATTTCCCGCCAAATTTTAGCGGGAAAATTGCCAAAATTCAAAATTTAATAACTTTTCTCCCTCTTAATCAATCGAACTCCGGTTTTCGGTTTCTTTGTTGTCGACATGATGGGAATTCGAAAATATAAAATTTACTGATGTTCAAGGTAATTGAAAACATCGAGAAACCTATTATAAATGGATACATGACGTAACTGTGACGTCATCAAGATGTCTACGGTAGATCAAATCATCGGATTTTGTTTAGGTCATCGGTCTTCATCATCCCACAAAAATTCAATCTTCTATGTTGGAAACTTTTGAAAATATAGCAAAGTGATAGATTTTAGGGTCATTTGTGCCAAGCGTGCTTCACACTGTCGTTACGGGCGAGTGAGCACTTGTCATGTGTTTATATTGATCTGCTGTCAATCAAACAGAACCTTTCACTTCCGGTCAAAAACTTCCTTTTGGTATTTCTCCGTCAACATTAATTTTTATTCAACGGAGTTTTTGGTATATGAGACACTACTACTAAAACTACATTTCTGTGCGAAAATAAAATTTCCCCATCTTTTTCGTTTTGAAGGTATCCGGTAACCCTAAATAGAGTTAGACTAGAGATGCTTTTCGAAGTTTGGAGGGGAGAACTGTTCAAAGAAAGCTGTGGTGGAAGACTTGCTTGAAAGCCTGTTGAGCCGGAAAGGGTAAGTGTATGATTTACCGTTTGTCGCGGATCCGGCGCCATATGTGAGTTGAGCATGAGTTTGTTGGAATCTCGCCCTTGCTTCGAGGGTTTTTCTCCGGGTTCTCCGGTTTTACTACCTCCACAAAAACCAACATGCTAAATTTCAATTCGATCTGTGTTTTAGACGGGCCCTGGCTTTGATCAGCCTGATCTGGCTGTTTTTCAGGTCCTGTTAGAAATTCCGGCAGTGTTTTTTGTTTGTTTGTTTGTTCGTGATAAACTGGTCTATTGACCCTTTGAATTCAATTTCATGCCTCATGGAAAGGGTGCAAGGTGATTAAACAACATTTCAATATGGATCCCCAGGGTCAGGGGTCTTCACATGATTTTGATGCCCCAGGGTGTGGGAGCTTCACTAGCATTCATGGGAATGTTGGGTGAATGTCCCCGCTATGCCCGGGGTGGGGATTTAAAATGACTGGTGCATAAATACAGTTGATTCTCTCCTAAGCGGCCACCTCGGGGACGTAGGTAAGTGGCCGCTTACGAGAGATGGCCGCTTACGAGAATATTCACCACAGGTGGCCCAAACCTATATACAACAGTGGTAATGCAACTCATGAGTCATGAATGCTTGTTGCCTTGTTCTCATCAAAACAAGTATCATTTTACAATTTTACAGCCTCATGTTACAGCCTCCTGTTGCGGCCCGACGGGGGCATTCAACAAAGCCAACATTGTTGCCGTCTGGTCTGTCATAGGTCTGTCATCGATCTCCGGGGTGGTCGCTTACGAGAGTAGAAAGACAATTAGAAAAGCCAAAGGTGGCCGGGGCCGCTTACGAGAGTGGTCGCTTACGAGAGATGCTAAATACAGTGTTTGACTAAGAAATAAAATGGGAATTTGTGAAGATGGCCGCTTACGGGAGATGGGCGCTTACGAGAGTGGCCGTTCAAAGAGAGTCAACTGTATTCAACTAAGTGACCTGTAGCCTGCGTCACATCCAAACTGGACGTTCGGATGCGATGCAGGCTAAGTGACCTGTGACGTTTCTCGTGGAAAAATTGATATGTGACGCTTCCCTTACACTCCCTCCCAACTCTGTTGGTACGGCAGTGGTAAGCTTATAATATTAACTGACTTTAAAATTCATTTTCATGCGTCTTCAAGTCAGACCAGGTCATATCCGTCCGGCCTTAGTAAGTTTAGAGAGCAATGCAGAATTCAGAGCCAGTTTTGAAACTCCATATAGTTTGTTTCGCATCCACTCCTTGAATGGAGCAAGAAAAATCCGCAAGGAGCTGGAACCGAATCTGATAATAGCATCGTGACGTCCACTGGGCCAAAAATAGATTGGCTATCATGCGTAAGTGATGGTCTCTTGGTTGTAGTTATCAGTGACGTTCCCTTCAATTTTTTTGTAGGCCCAAATATGCCACTTCTTTGGGGGTCCGGGAGCATAATCCCGAGAAATGCCCGGGGAATGTTTACAATAGTCTAGAGTTTGCAAATGCCTTCTGCTGCACTTTCGGATCATGTTTTGTGTATTTCGATAGCCCTCAAATCCAAAGCAACATTCATTTGTAATAATACAAGTAGGCTATAATAATAATAATAATAACACTTATATAGCGCTTATCCAAACTGTTCTAAGCGCTTTACAATAATTAAAATAGTAACAATCTGAAGTTTTTAAAAAAAGTTATAAAAACCTAACTAATCTAATAAAAGCACATAAAATATAATATAGAAAATGAAATAGAAAATAGAAAACTCTTTGCTATACTAATGACTGATAAAAATGTCTAACTTATCTAAAAAATAGACATAACATGTAATATAAAAACATTGATGATAACAATATTCAAGTTACAGCTAGCTATAGGCCCTGCATGAGTTAATTTAAGTTATAAGAAAGTTTAAATAGATAAGTTTTTAACTGAGATTTGAATTTCGAGAGACACAAACACTTTCTTATGTTTATGGGCAGTTTGTTCCATAAATGAGGAGCTGTAACAGAAAAGGCACGACTTCCGTATGTTTTTAGATTGTATTTTACTTCTAGTAAGTAAAACGCATTGGATGATCTTAGGTTTCTAGTAGGCTTGTGCGGCCGCTTGACTTGTGTGGTCGCTTGACTGTGGTGTGCCACAGGTTCCGTCCTTATTGTATTTGCTGTACACTTCTCCGCTTGGAGACATTTATATAATACGCAAGTGTGGTATGTCGTTTCATCTTTATGCGGACTATACACAGCTTTATACTACATTCACTTACAATGATGATCAGGAACTTGCTATTGCACAGCGTAGCATTGAAAGTTGTTTACTTGATATTGACAAATGGATGACTTATAACAAGCTTAAACTGAATAAGGATAAAACTGAGCTTCTGCTGTTACATTCTAGATTTCGTCCACATATTCCACTACCTTCGGATCATATATCATATATCATATATCCGTCGGATCGTGCGCGTCTTATCAAGTTAATTGTATTGTTAAGTCTGGCTTTTACCACCTTATAAATATTGTTAAAATTAGGAAATATCTTAGTTTCGATACTACCAAGGTTCTCATTCATGCATTTGTTAGTTCCAAGTTGGATTATTGCAACTCGCTTAATTTTATACGGCCTGCCAAAACATGAGATTATGAAACTTCAATATGTGCAAAATGCAGCTGCGCGTGTTATAGCTTGTTTACGTAAACATGATCACATCACTACCATGCTTAACGAGCTTCACTGGTTGCCTGTGGAACAGATAATTGTGTTTAAGTTTAATTACTCGGGCTGCCTGTGGCAGCACCGAGTCTAAATCTGCAAGCCGTTTTTGTTTTTGTTTTTTTTGTTTCATGTAGCAAAATTTCTGTGCATGCGTTAAAGGTCAAATTCACACCAATCAGATTGCACTGTGCTGGTCACGCAACAATCGCCAGAATACAGTAAATCAAGATGGTCGTCCCGCGAGGGCGAAAGCCTTCCAACAGGCTCAGGATATTTCAACTGGCGCTCTTGTTGACCATAAAATTAAAATACATGAACAACCAGGAGCCGTAATACATCTGTCTGGACAGATCCAATGTACATTTAGAAACGTAAGCGAAACACGTTTGGATATCAACGGTATTGAATTATAATCAAAGGTTAGATTTCGTCAGGCGCGCTCAGATAAGAAAGTTCAAAGCTCTCAGACTAGGCGCGCGCGAGACAAGGAGATATCAATTTCAATGAGTCATTGTCAGAAATCTATTCCATCGTGGGCAATTATGCAATACAACCTAAATTTGGGTCAGGTCTTGTACAGCTAAGGCATGTTTTACGACAGAATAACCAGAGTCTTTCTACTGGAGTGAGAGCTCGAGACATTATACATGTCTGCTAATATGGGGAAAACTGAAACAAAAAATGAACTTTGACGGCAGAAACCCTCAAGATGTTTTCAGTGTATGCCAACTGAAATGCTGTGCTCGTTTTCTGGTTACGGCTCAGTGGGGCAACTACACGAACAAGAAGCATGAACTGCCAGCAAAGAGAGAGGAAAAAGTACTTGAAATGCACAGCGCTAGCTGAAGTAGGGCATATATATAATAGCTGAGACGTTAAATTACGTTACTGTGAAGAGGATCAAAATTCAAGTTTTGTAGCTTGAGACTGTCTTCTGCCGTGACTCGTGAGAGAAATTGGAAAAGATCTAGCTGTTTCATTCAGACACTGGCAAATTTATTGAAAGCTACGGGCTTACTTTATGAGATTATTATTCATTGTGGAATGAAAGGAAACAGGTTAGCTGAAAGTTAAATTCGAGGTAGGTTTCGACTTTCATTCCGATTCAGTGCATATGTGCACGAAGGTGGGATGCTGTCAACAACACTACCAAAAGATCCAAAACGAAAGATTCAGTTACGTAAGTACTGTAAGTAAACTCTTTTTGATTTGAATAAATTTCCTCTCAGTTTGTCTGTTAATGTACTTTTTCTTCTAATTATCGCTTTATTTAACATCTCTGTGATTTAGAGTATGCGTACCTCAGAATAAATTATTTGAAAGGTCAACTGAACTCTTGTGTCGATAAGCGCAAATGTTTTTGTAAAACAGTCTGTGAATTTGAGAAGCGGACTTAGAAGAGCTTTCTCATTAGGAATTTTTTTTTTTTTCTTGCTATGAAATTAATGTTTCATTTCACATTTATTCATACAGTTTTAGCCTGACATTTCCCGAGTTTTTGATCTATTTTCAATCAAATTCAAAGTCTGAATATGTCATTGTATTGCATTTATACACTTGAATTGCCAGTATTCTGTTGTTCAAATCCTGCGTTATCATAGTCTCAAGCATGTTAAGGCCTGGTTCATTTAACGGAAAACAGATGTACGTTAACAAATGTTTTCTGACAGAAATAACAGTTTAAACAAAAACTTATTACACCGTAATACTAATGTCAACTTCCTTAAATTTGTTAAGTGGCTGGCTGTCGTATCACGTGATCGATGACGTCATAATTTTATAAAATCGTTTAAGTGAAATGCGGCTGCGACGATAACATATGAATATAAAGTAACCCTGCTAAAACATTACTCCTCCTGCAGTGTTTCAGATCACGCTTAGAAAACATGACTATCATGTAAAGATAAGGAGATATTAACGGTACAATAAGTCACGTGACCTATTTTGCATATGTTCGCCTTAATTACTCGTTAACGAAACATTGTGCTCATCTTTTCTAAGTTGATTTAGGTAAAAGGCTTCAACCTTAACTAAACATATCCACTCATCATCCTAGCTGTTTTAAACTCGGAGCCGCGTTTTTGATTTACTGATTTCGTGTTCTAAGTCACGTGACAGACCACGTGACACGTTTTACTACACACCAACCACTTAAGGGAGTGAAGAATAGCAATATCTATTATTGTGAGAAACTTGGCGTACTTACCATACTCGGCTGTGCTGAAGTAAGGAAAACAGTTTTTACCCGAAATGTGACCCCTGAACCAGGCCTTAACATGCTTGAGGTCATGTCATAAAAGCAATTAATAGACCAGACGTTTTTATGACGTTCTCACTGGCGAATTAAAGCACGACTTGTTACTAAGAGGATTTCAAATGAAAGTGTATTTCATCTTCAATCTCATGTGGATCGAGTGAAAGCCCAGATGGGCTCTTGTTTACTTACTTTTAAGGCTTTACATAATTTAGCACCTATTTTAAGTATTTGCAGGAGTTGCTAGAGTTATATAGACCACGTAGACATCCAATGGTGTGTTACGCCTTAATAAGCCTATTTACAATTTGAAGACCTATGGACATAGATCCTTTTCTATAGCTGCTCCTGAACTGTGGAATGCATTGCCACTAAATGTTAAGTCGAGTGAGAATGTAATCATGTTTAAGTCTAGGCTGAAGACACATCTTTTTAAAGCTCATGCTTACAATTTGTAATTAGTTAAATTAACGGTGCTGTTTTTATATCCCTTTTAGTCATATTTTCATATAACCATTATTTAGTAGTATTTATTATTAATCTGATTTTTAATATGTAATATAGTAATTAGTAATTATTCAGTATTTTTTAGTATTATTATTTATTAGGTCTATTCCATTGTAAAGTGCCTAGAACAGCAATGTATAGGCGCTATTTAAATTGCATTATTATTATTATTATTATTATTATTATTAATCATTTCCATTATATAATTAGGTGCAAGTCCATTTAGTGCCTTGAAGGTTAAAAGTAGAATCTTGAAGATAATCCGTTGTTCTATTGGTAGCCAGTGTGTGTATATGTATATGTATATATATATACACACACGCTAGAAATTGGAAAAACACCGCCTATATACACACATTTTTGCTGTTGGCGGAAGCAAGCCTCCTGAGACTTACATGTTTATACATTACAAAACTTAAACCCGTTACTGCCTGCACCGGCAATATACTGTTATTGTCAGTTAGAGTATTCTTCAGTACGTAGGTGAGGTGAACCGACATTTCGTTAAAAATATTTAATAGTTGCGGACTGCGAACGCAGCCTTATGTCCTTGTCTATCGTAACTGATTTTGCCCGCCTTGCATTGTCTTTAACACTAGGTATACTCGGCCTCTTCTCTGCTTCCTCGGTATCGGTTGCTAGCTTTCTCGTGTCACTGTCAACTAGAGAATGTCGTTTTTCTTCTGCGCTTTCATCTTTTGTGGCTGTATCGGTTTCACCTGCTATTATATTCGTAGTTGTATCGCTAGCTACCTTGTCATCAGTGTGATTATTTAAATTCTCCTTTTCAATGCCTTCGTCGTTCTGTATTTGTGCCATGTCAGTGCGCTTCTTTTGTTCCGCGGCGTCACTTTTCCTTGCGTTTTCGAAGCTCACGTCTTCAGAAGAGATTCTTGAACGATTTTCAAGCTCAATTTCAGCCGGATCAAGAGGCCCTTTGTTCTCCGATTTAGCTTCTGTTACTTCGTGTACTTTCATACCGTCGTCTTTCGCCTTCTCTTCCTTTCGAGAATGCCTCGCGGAATCCATTGCATTTGCAACCACAACTCCCTTAAAAATTGTCCTTCTCTTTTCACTTCGCTGGTTCGAGTCTTGCAACTTTCCAGCTTCAATTTTGCTACCCTGTACACGTCTTTGAATACTTTCTTTCATAGGTAATGAATGATAAGAGATAACATTAACTAAGTTCGAAGAACCCTGGATAACTGCAGTTTTTTCACAATGCCATTTAGTCCTGAAACCTTCCTGAGTTTTCCGATCAAACCTAGCGTCCAATGATAAAGTTTGGCGCCTTTCAATGACTGGCGGGAGTCTCCGCGTTCGTGCTTTGGTTTCCACGGCAACAGCGGTAATGAAAAATGAATCATCCCTTCGTTTTTTCTCTGGCGAAGTTTGCGGACGATAAATCCCTAGTGCTTTTTGTCTGGTGAGAATGTTCTCATGCCTCGCAGTTATAAGTGATTTCTCAAAGGCAAAGTATCTCTCTCTCATCTTTTTCTCCACTGCAATTCGCTTTAGTTCAAAGTTCAATAATATCTGGTGTTTTCTGTTCGCCTTCATAAACAGGGCGTCACTGTCAATGTGTGGTGGTTGTTTCCTCATTCCAAATCACAAACACAAAAAACCAACAAATGCAAAAGTTCCGTTTGAGCTATGAAGCTATAGCTATATAAGCGATCTTGATTATGCAGCACTTGTACTCCTCAAAACGTTTAGGCAAAACTGACAATCCCGAGCCCTCAAGCTTTTTGCTTTTGTACTCAAGAATAATTAGAAAACTCTTTTCCAAATTGCTGGTAAGTCAGTTCTGTAGAAAGTCGCATATGCCAGTTACGTGAGAATTAGAAGTGTACTAGATTTCCCAATAAACGCTTAACCTTCCAGGGTCTTGTGTCAACCAAACAAACCAATCATTAGCCGGCTAAGATCTCAGTCTACTGCACTGGAATACTGGATCCTTTGATACGAAATATAGGCAAAACTTTTAACAAACTTTCAGCAATGTCGTTTACCCTTCTCCGTTGAGTCTATTCAGTTCATAGAATACTCAGTTGCTCAGTCATCCGGCCAGGCAATTCAACTTCTCAAAGCCGCACACTTTAATTAAGAAATTTACTTTTCACGAAATTGAAGTATTTTCAGCTATGATATGATGATTGCTTTATTAAAGCAGTTCTACTCCAAAGCCGGCTTCGTTATTCATGCAGGCAAGACACTCCCTTGAGCAAGTTGGTTTGGTCAGTAACGAATGATCAGTTTGCAATCAGCTCACCCTGCCAGCTTTCCTTGGATTAAATATAGCCCGAAGTTGACTCTATCAGATACTTTACTTGGGTTCAAAACTTTGCAGAAGTTCCCAACTGACTACTCAACAACCAAGTACTTCTACTTGAAGTCGTACCATCAAATCGAAATCAATGATATAGTTGATTTCTTGTGAGCACAAACCGGCGCGTGATCTTGCGACATGCAGTTTTTGGCACTTTGTTTGGTCAGTTCCCACAAGCCTTTTCAATGTTTGCTCTAATTTACATCACGCTATAGCTTCCTGCCTTACTTGTTTATCAAGTGTCTGTTCTTTTTGTAAATTAGCCAATGGCTCGTTAAATGACTCACGTCCTTAACAAACTTTCACCAAGAAGCAGTTGGTATCCAGGGATACTAATCACGTCTTTAATCCCTTTGGTATTATTTTGTCATTGAGTTTGAGTTTTCAATAAGGATTCTGTTGCCTCAAAGGAGTTCCTTTTACCTAAGGATTCCATGGGGTTTTGTGTTCTGAGTAATACGTAAATATTGTGGTATTTACATGTAAATAGAAAGGCTTTAGCTTTTGTGTTGCTGTATGAAATAAATTAGGCCTTTTGAGACATGCGGTAGAAATTCACGTATGGATGTTTCACGGATTCATTCAGGAACATAATAGTAGATGATTGTTGGTCTTACACTCTTACAGTTGGGTATTTGTACACTGAATTAAAACTTGTCGGTTTGACTCGACTAAAGGTTATTAAATCCCTGGCTATTATTTGTTTTTCCATAATGAGAGAGGATTACTGGAAGGACAGTTTATTTCTCACGAATTGCTATATTTCAAGTAAGCCACATGAAGCCAGATTTATTTTCCTCTCTTTTGGTCGTGTATAGGTTCATGAATGCGAAGACACCTTGCGGCTAGATTATAGAATACCCCGCAACCCCAGATACTGATAGTTAAAAAGACTGGCACCGTGGTCCGCAGTCACGCAGTCGACTGATTAGCATATTTATCAACTTCACTGCGGGACTGCGGACCACGGTGCCACTTAGGGACGGACCATTTGAAAATTGATGGGGGGGGTACCCCGATTTTTTTTTGCTCGATATTTTTTTTAGGACTCCTACTGCTGCAATAATTTTTTTTTATGGCGTCGGACCTTGCACGATATTTTTTTAAGGCATCAGTATTTTGGTTTTACATCAAGAACATTTTACACAATTTTAATGTTTCTAGATTTATGGTATTTTCCATGTACATTAATTACCTTTGTTTAGTAGAAAACATATATATCAGGCATGTTTTCACAAAAGGAGAGTTAGAACCAAAGACCCCCTTTTGTGAAAACATGCCTGATCTTGTGTGCCTTTAGCTTTAAAAGCCAGTATTTAATAAACTATTTTTTTGTCTTTTTCTTGAAAGGTCAAATGACAGTTTAAGACTTTTCTGGCCTTTCTATCCCATAATTTACTTGTGTGAGATTATCCCATAATTTCTTTATTTGAGAGCTAGAGGTTAGGATTAGGTTAAAAAAACGCCATTTTCTGGTATTTCTACTCAAAATACGGCGAAATTGCATCCACTAAACTTAATCTACAGGAAGAGAATGTTGTACTGCCGTGTAGTGCATCGAAATCCATTAAAAACTCGAGAAATGGCGCTACTTTGAAGTTTAAGTTACACAAGTAAATTAATGTGTACTGTTGGCTTTAAAAGCCGGTAACTCACTTTTCAACGTTTTCATCAGTTGGTTTTTCGCCATTTTTTTTAACTAGTCCTCCCCACCCCTCACCCCCACATAAAATACCTTGAGATCAATTATGGGATAGAAATGCCAGAAAAGTCTTAAACTGCCATTTGCCCTTTCAAGAAAACGGCAAAAACACGAGTTATTGGCTTTTAAAGCTAAAGGCACACAATATCAGGCATGTTTTCACAAAAGGGGGTCTTAGGTTCTTAGGCTCCTTTTGTGAAAACATGCCTGATATACATGTATTCTTCTTGAAATCTCTACCTCACACTCCTTCCCAGATGGATACTTAAAATTATACTGTTAATTCGTGCATCATATTGTATTGCAGTGCATCATATTGCATTGTTCCGTAGTCTCAAATAAAAAATGAAAAAGTGCTCAACATTGACTCTTCTTAATATTTATGCGCATATAATTAGCTACTCGAAAACGAGGCTATCCCCGCATCGTTGCTTCGCTGAAAAGCAAAAAGGCGTCGCGGATGGAGCATTGCTGTGTTCCTCTCAGCATTGCTGTGTTCCTCATTCATTCCTCTCGGTATACGTTGGAGACAATTGTCCTTTCGAACTAGAATGCACGCCTTGCATCCTCGATGCGGGGATAGCCTCGTTTTCGAGTCGGTGAATTAAATATGCGCATAAATATTAAGAAGAGTGAATTGGCATATATAACTAATCTCTTGTACACAAATGCATTATTTGTCCTATGGGAATGTGCCTTTGATTATGAGCTTAGATAATATACCGTCCTGCGTATGGACAAAAAAAGCAGAATGTCTTTAAATATTGCGAGGGGCAAAGGCCCGAGCCCAATTTTGTGAGATTTTACTGCTTTCTGAAACACTGGTTTCCTGTGTTCTGGTGACTAAACATTGGCTGAACCTGTTTCAGCTAATGAACAAAGTTTCACCCTTGCTCGATTTTTTTGGGGGGTGATTTTAGCTCGTTCGCTCTTTTTTCTGTGGAAATTCGGCCTGCTCGATTTTTTTTTTGGGATTTGCGGTACCCCTCCCATCAATTTTCAAATGGTCCGTCCCTTAGTTAGCTGCCCAGTATTATCAATTCAATCGCTTCACTGCGGGACTGCGGACCACGGTGCCACTTAGTTAGCTGCCTTATCGATCAATTCAATCGCTTCACTGCGGGACTGCATGCGGACTACGGTGTCACTTAGTTAGCTGCCTTATTATTAATTCAAAGAATCACGGTGCCACGATTTTCTAGGTAGCAGCTTCAAAAGTTGCGGGGTATTCTGTAATTGCTCCTTTAGGGAAAAGATAAAGATGGAGAATATAGGGTAGCAGGCGTTTCGGGTTAGGTTAGGGTTAGGTTAGGGACAAGATAAAAGATGGAGAATATAGGGTAGCAGGCGTTTCGTTTTTTTTCTGTCCCTCCCCTCAACGGGCCTTTTGTCTCGCCCCATGCCATTCTCCCGCGCTCTGATGCACAAGCTGGAATAATGCTCTCTAATTTTCGAAGAAATCAGATCGTGAATTGGGTCATCTTCCTCTCTTTTCTTCACCTGCCACAGGGACCCCATAATCTGATTTCTTCAAAAATTAGAGATGCCTGCGGAGGAGGCTAGCTCCTGTAGAAGTTTATGGTAATGACTTGGGGCAAATATTCTTTGCTCAGGGCGGGACTTGAATGTTTTCCCGCTCTCTGATCGCCTCCAGCTATTTACTGATCGCCTCTTCGCGGCTCTCTTTAATCAACGGAGAAAATCTCTGGGACCAGGATAAACTTTGTCCGGCTCTAGGATGGAGCTACTGGTAAAAATATGTAATCGTAATCTGTATAGTTTAACCTCAGGTTATCGATTTAACCCTGGGGTATAGCGCTTACCCTCGCTTCGAACAACCGGGCCAAGGGCAATATAAGTTTGCAATGGATATATCCAAACAAATGTTCCGTATGATTTAGATTGTTACATTGCCATAGGTTTTGCAGACTACAACGCAAGCTCTCATTGGTTGAACCGGGGTCACGTGGAAGTCATTATTTCCGCGCGGGATACAATTCAATTGTATTCAGCCCGCACATGATCACATCGTGACAGAAGATGGTGTGATGTGCCACGCGCGCCACTAGCTAACTAATGGCGGTAAAATAAATACTCAGGAAAAAGGGATTTTATAATTGTTGCTATACATTATATGACAAATCACTTAATGACTGACCCCTCTGGAATCAGTGATTTCTTTCCCCGAGATCCTCGATGTTCCCCTCGACTCCGTTTCGGGACTAGTCATTTAAGGTATTTGCGCTGGCTAAATCTGATACTTTTTGAAAGAAATTAAAAATATATATATTTAATGGATGAAGTATTTGCTGTGACGTCAATCTCGTTCCCAGAGCCCGCGATTTTTTGTGGCGTTTGGTCAGCGCCGGCCGAAAAACGCGCGGGTTCTGGGAACGAGATCGGCTGTGAAATACCATTAACGTGCGCAGCAGAGATGCGCAATAGCAAAAACCTATCATGGGATTCATTCTATTATGAAACAGATCTTCCGTGTTTGCACATTCGAGAGCAGAACAAACACGCGAGACCGCAGGTCTAGTATCACGTCTGTACCTGCTCTCGAACTTACCTCGGTGTGCAAACACGGAAAATCCGTTTCATTTCTTTTATAAAATAATTATTTTGATAAAAGAAGCACTTACGGTGTGACGTCATTTCCATGTTTGCACAGGCTAATAAAACCATGGCTATCAGCCAATCAGAACTCGCGTACTATATAAATTATTTTATAAACTGTGTTGCAGCTTCCTCTGGGAAAGAAAGCCTGTAAGAAATACAGCTTCTCGACAGTGAATCTTTTGCGTCCATGCATATAACTTTTCGCTATATTTTTATCCTATGTTTGTACTTTCACGAAAATGTGTTATTGTATTGATCAATTGCGAGGATAAATCACATGTCCTCTTGCTTCAGTTTAACTGTCAATCTCCTCTCTTTATATGACGCAATAAGTCAGTGTATCGTGCGTCTGTATTCCTATACTGGCTATATCTAGATACGCAGCCCGGAGCGTGCTTCTTTATACTAGGGAGCTTTAGATTCGAGAACGACTTTTACTACGAGTACGACTTTTAGACACAAAATATCTCAGTCACATTTGGTTCGTTTTAGTCTCCAGTCTATAACCTCTGTCATTTTATTTTATAGGCCCCGACCAATACTTTCTACCGCAAGTCTGATATCCAACTTCCTTCAGAAACAGAGACTGGAAGTTCTTACACTCCGTCGAAAAAGTTCATCGGTCGGTAACACAACAGCCAAAGCTCCAGTTATCGAAATCTTCTGTGGAAGCTTAAGACGATCAAAGTAAAAACCAGCAGATCTAAATTTTAGGCTGCTCAGTAATTGATCAAGAAGCGACAGTTAGCAGAAACAATAGAGCTCAGTTCAACTTAAGTCATTGTACCGTGCGTCTGTATTACTATACTGGCTAAATATAGATATGCAGCCCGGGGCGCGCTTCTTTATACTAGGGAGCCTTAAATTCGAGAACGACTTTTACTACGAGTACGCCTTTTAGACACAAAATAGGCTCAGTCACAAGAACGTAGAGATCTTCCATTTCTGCCAAACAATGCGCTGCAGACACGAGAACAAACTATACTACTGACGAGTATTTGTTTGTTCATATATCTTATTAAAGTGCACGTGTTCCTCGATTGTGAAAAATTGTACTCGTTGTCGTACTCGAATCTAAAGCTCGCTACTGACGTTTGTGTGGCGGTACCTAATTTCGATTTCCGGGTACGGGTTTTTCGAAAAATAGTCGAATTCCGGGTTATGTAGACGATTCAGCATAATCAAACAGGGAGAAAATCCGGGTTCGTTTTGACGATGGCCGCACATATACTATACCTACCCATTCATCGGAGTGCCCCCCTCCTCGGCATACATAGATGGTCGACGTCAGAACTGACGTAACACTAAAACGAGAAACTGTTGAGAGGACAGGAGCACGGTAAAACGACTTCTATTTGTTTTATGCGATAATCGGCGAGAAAATCGAAAATGATTTCGTGTAAAACGTGACGTCAAACGTGCATTTGTCAGTCAAGCAGCCATTGACCAATCAGAGTGTGCGTTTTGCACAGTTTATTGTACGGCTTACAACAGCCAACTAAAATGATTAGGTATTCTTATTTGCTAATTTTTATTAGTCTCATCAGACTGTCACGAGTTACCGACGTTAAATAAAGTTGCTTTACTTTACTTTTACTTTTTAAAATATTAACATCTGAGAAATTCGGCTTTGAATTATATAAAGAGCATTTTATCAATCCCATTTAGTAGCAAATAATACGATCAATGAAATAAAACTAGGTATTTTGAGAGAATTCTAATGTTAGCCTTAATTCTTACTCTTTACCTCAACTACTATTTGTAAACAAAGTTTCATAACTGATTGATTAAATGACAACTCCGGCACTCTCGCGGAGTCGCATTACGGCCATTTATACGAGAGGAAGTTAGCCGCGAACGCGGATTCATATAAATGGGTAAAAACTGAGGTTCGCGACTAACTCAAGCCATGGCTTAGCTAAGCCGCGAATGATTCGTATAAATGGGTCACAAACTTAAGTTCGCGACTAACTGAAGCCACGGCTTAGCTAAGCCGCGAACGATTCGTATAAATGGCTAAAAAAGTTATCGACTAATTCAAGCCGCGGCAAACTTGCTCTCGTATAAATGACCCTTGGTTTTAAAGGAATCCCTGGCATGTCCATTTTTTCAAAAACTAAAATACGTTTCCCAATGTTTTCAACATATTTTCGACTTAGACCATATTGCCAACAATTTAACGGCAACTTGTTCCAACAGCAAGGGTTTCCTTTAATAAGGGTTTTGTTCCTGTTCTTTTTTAAATTTAATTTTGACTTTGTTTCACTAAAAATTCAAACTATGTATGATATTTTTTTCCTTTTACCAACCAAAAGGTTTTACCTAGAATCATACCAGAATCCTTATCGGAAGAGAAAATATATAATTGTCGAGGCTACAAGTCAGACTGCGGCAAAACGTTATACTCCGCTGGCCGATAAGAACGAAAGGCTCTGGTTTCAAATACAAGTTTCCGAGGGCTTAAACTTTTTTAGTAAATATTTTTTTAACTTACAAATTAATAAAAAATAAAGTCTTAGGCTTAGCTTTTAAGTAGTTTTATTGTTTTTGACGAAACATTTCACACACGTACCTAAAATAAGAAACACCAGGAGCCCATTTGTTGTCTTTCAGTTCAACATATCCTCGCTCTACAATTACCAATAATCAGTAATTGGCTTTTGCTCTTCAATTATCAATAATCGCTAATTCTGGAACGCAAATTATTTCTCTTATTTCTTACTGAGCATGCCTAGTAAGACATGAGATAAGGGTCTAGGGTCGAGAATGACGCGGAGGATGCCGAGCTCCGTCACGCCCTTCGACCCAGTGCTACTCAGCCATAAGCACAGGTACAGGTCTGCAAAATGCTGCGCATGTTCAGACAGCGGTAGAAATTGCGGGCACAGCTCTAAATGCTCTTCAATGGAAAACCTCATTCCCAGGGGTCTTTGCGCGCCTGCCATCTTGGAATAGGCGCGCAAAGGCCCCCTGGGTACGAGGTTGCCGCATTTTGAACGAGGTTGAGCCGCATTTTGTTTACTGTGGCTCGGCAGTTCGGATGGCTTAAGTCAGCAGTTAAATGATAAACTGCAAAAACTGCAAAACCGGGCAGCCAGAGTAATTACTAAATCATGCTATCACACGAGTTCAAATCTACTGATTGAGATGCTTGGCTGGGACAACGTATATACACATCGAAAAAAACAAAAAGCAATGGCGATGTACAAAACCATGCATAAGCTCACCCCAGGTTACCTTCAGGATCTCTTTACAACTCGTAATACTAACTGTGATCTAACTGAGATTCTGAAAGTAAATTATTTATACCTAAACCGAGGACTGACTACCTAAAACGTAGCTTCAGCTACAGTGGGCCATTCCTAAGGAATAATCTCCCACATGACCTAAGAGTGTCTAACCATATAAAGCACTTCAAAATGGAAAATGGAAATTGATACCCTGTATGCTAAATCGGACTCCCACATGGCAAATATGTAAAACAGTTTTAATGCATTATTACATTTTTATTTTTTAATGTGCATATTTTACTATTGCATTGTGTACAACTGATGTTTCTAACCGTGGATAAATAAAGATTGTCTGTCTTGCCTAAATGGTTTCTGTTTAAAAAACCCGACACATCCCAAAAAAGACTGGGGTAAAAATCGCAATAGTTAAGAGTTTTACTGCTTTAGTCATCAAGCCAATTAAATTTGGGACTGGTTCACGGAAAGGACTTAAAAATCAAAGCTTGTTGTTTCCTGTAACAATGCTTTCAAATCCAAATTCGAGTGAAAATTTATCCAAAATGATGCGCGCGAACGTATTTTCGGGTGAAATTCGCTCATGCGCAAGCGTTTCAAGTTGCAGTCGGTTCAACCCAAAACTCATTCACAATAAATCAGTGGCTAATTTTGTTTCCTATTTATTAGGCCCTGTAGCAGGATAACGTTTTGTTTAACCTTTAGAAGCCACGATCACGAACGTTTCAGGGACACGAACCCAAGCGTTTCCATTGTTATCTTCCATTAGTACTTCAACCGGTTCTCCGCGATTCATATCCTGAAAGTCTTTGGCTATACGGAAAGCGCGCCTGGTGGGACTACTGGTAGCACGAGAACGGCCTTTCTTTGTGTGACCATTTCTGCGGGTGTGTTCCTGGCTTGGGTGTTTAGGCTTCAGTTCACTCTGGTGAAGGGTCTTTGGCTCAACTCCGCACATTTCCGTTTTGGTCCCTTTGAAGTTGGGATCAATTTTACAGGGGCGCTGACGAGGGCGTGGTATAGGAACCAGGTAGTTGGAAGGGAACCATCCCTTTTTGTTGGCAGACTCCACGAACCACCAACCATTTTCTGCTTTCTCGACTACGTTCACATCATCCCCTTCCTCGAGGTTTAGTATCTTATCTTCTCCGAACTCCGCTGTGAAGGAGGCGATTGCTCGGAAAGGCATAAGTCTGGCTGAATCTTTGTTCGTGTTGATCATGTTGCTGTCTGTTGACTCCGTGGTGGTGTTTTGGAGTTCCTCATCATAAGTATCTTCTTCCTCATTCTCTGACAACCTATTATCAGAATATATCATTAATAGTTAATGATCACATGACACCATTGGAACACAAGCCCAAATACGCTAAATTCAACATTGCTATATCACAAATCACGAACATCATCACGAATCACAAATCGCGTACAATATCCGGGGGTCCGGGTTTGAACTATGCCTAATTATCAAACAGGGAGAAAATACGGTTTCGTCGGCTTTCACAGTAACTTGGAAATCGGATTTTGGAGCAATTTTTTGTCATAAAACCAGGTCCGGTTCTGGGCGCCTTGGCGGCACTTACCGACCATTTATCATACAAGTGCGGTCAAGATCGGCCATACAGCTACAGACCAAACCGAACTAAATAAAGTGATAACCCCAAGGGGTATCACATTTCATATTCAGTTCAAGTGAGGATACTAAAGTAATGTTTCACACAAAAAACTTCAACAAGTTAACGCACTCGTTAACGTCGTTTTGAAAGAATTTTAATTTTAAAATACATCTACAAACAACAGGGTATAAAGAACACTGTAAAAATAATTAAACATAGACCGCTAGCTGATCCGCCTCTCGGCTTCGAATTTTTATGAACCCGTTAATTAACTCTGATTATCAACCCGGAATTCGAAAGTATAGTAGCAGTCGATATCAAGCAATGGGCTATATATATATATATTTGATAGACCATTCAAAAACTCATTAATATTCCCGTTATATTGACAAGGGCCAGTATGGATTTCTGCAAGGCCACACATTCACACACCAGAGCCTTTTTTTGCAAATTTTCTTCGTTTTATTTTATAGGCCCGACCAATACTTTCAACCGTAAGTCTGATATCCAACTTCCTTCAGAAACAGAGACTGGAAGTTCTTACACTCCGTCGAAAAAGTTCATCAGTCGGTAACACAACAGCCAAAGCTCCAGTTATCGAAATCTTCTGTTGTAAGCTTAAGACGATCAAAGTAAAAACCAGCAGATCTAAATTTTAGGCTGTTCAGTAATTGATCAAGAAGCAACAGTTAGCAGAAACAATAGAGCTCACCTACATGGATAAATGACCGCAAGGTATAATTACAGGCTCCAACGCTTCAACTACAGTCCAACGAATTAAAAAAAGACCAAAAAAGATCTGATCGAAAGTGTACTCCTCGCCAGCTAGATCCTGATTTGTGGTTTGTTAACCGGAGTCCAGCCCAAACAGGAATTATTATTTTTATCTATCATCAAGGCGTCTCTCTAAGTTGAGACTTGAACAGCGTCATAAATGAATTTGGCGCACGATCTTAATTTTGTCCGCATGCAAAGTCGCTTCTAGATCGTTACAAGGAATTTAATCCAAAAATGTATCAACCACTAGTATTACCGCTTTTTTCATGCGGCTTTCTTTTGTGTGTGAATTTGTATTAAGTTTAACAATTATTCTCCAAAGTGGAGATGACTAGTGGTGGATATTTACCGAGCCGCGAATAGCCAGCCTCAAAAAGCCATCAACCATTAAATTCATCGCGCGACACCCGGCGAAAGCAGTGAATAGTGCAGGTCGGATATTCCGAGTTTGAGTAGCCACGCAATCAGAGCGCTCAAAACATCATTACTCACTTGTGCAGTATATGCTACTAGTAGATATATTACCTTATCAATTCTTGCCGTGAAGCTCCTGTCCAGGTTTTAGCATTGTGGCTTCCTGTCCAGGTTTTAGCATCGTGCTTCTCTGATTTGGTTTCGTTTGTCAGTTGTAGAACTGGGACACTTTGACTTCTTCTCGTCTTCTCTCTCGAATCTAGCTGTACAGACTGCAAGGGATGGGTGATCAAAATCATTGGTGCATGCGCAGTGTATGTGGCTTTACTTTTCAAATAGTATGGGTCTTCTCCTTTTTCTTTTTCCCGTGGCATGGATTCTTGAGAAAACCTCCTTGGAAGTTCATCGGTTGTTCCCCTCTTATAAATCAAGTACTGTCTTTCTGGATGCTCTGGGTCGGAAGCCCGTCTTGGCGTATCGTCGTAACCTAACTTCCTCTCAATTTCACTTTCTTCATTTACCTTTTGCTTTAAAATCGGAACCGATGATCGCCTTGGGGGGATGGGTAAGTTATCTTCACTCCAAACTCTATATTCCTTATTATTCGTATTCTGCACAGGTTCCTGTGAAGACCTGTGTTTCGTACGGACTTCTGGGCGCATTGTAGTACTCAGTCTCTGCTTAAAGCCTTCTGAAAGAGTACCGAAATCTTGTGGTTTCCATGCAGTTGAGTCATATACCTCACTACTGTTCACTCGACACACTAATCTTGACGCTTCTAGCATATCTTTGGAGTTGCCTTTTGAAGCCTTGGGTATTTCTTTAGCCATATTCATGTCCTTTTCTTCCTTACCTCTTCAGACTTGTGTCTTCTGGTTTGAATTTGCTGCATACGGAAACCTTTCAAGTAGGTCTCTTATTTGGCTTATATATATAAAAAAACTTGAATGCTGATCCATCAAACAAACAGTTTTCACTCGTATCATCACGGCTCAGTGAAATTGCGTCACTATAACCAACTACGTAGCTTTTAAAATTAACCAACGCTGCTCCATAACCGATATCAGGTATAGGACAATGGAAGACAGTATTGGTCTATAGCTTATGTACGTATAATATACAGACCAAATCATGATCTTAGTCAGCTGAGAACAAAAGCAATATAGTGCGCCTCAAGCACAATACTGTGCACGTACCCTGCCGTGCACACGATTCTCAAACGTACCACGTTATGATTGGTCACTATCGGAAGTCCTGGGACCGAGTGTGAAAAATTACTCTGAAATAAATAAACCCCACACAAGAAAGACCCAAGAAACATCGCATCAAAATTAGTAACTTTACCAAATTTTAGGATATTTGGGTGAGTATGAACTGAATGGCTGGCCGTTCATAAGTCACTAAATAAATACAAAAGAGACAAGCGTCCCTGCGCTAACCATACTCATTCGAACTAGTTCTCTCTTATTTTAGCGATTTTTGATATCGCGTCATATGTTTAATATCAAACCAATCTTCTTCAAACTCGGTAAACCTACTAAATTGGATGTGATATTTCTTGTGGTGGGGTTGGCATTTTTAATCACGCAGATTAATGTTCCACACTCGGTCTGTCTCCTACTTGTTTCTAAAGTGGCCGATTGGCGTCCGTCAGTTCAGCTGTACAATAGGCATGAACTTCACAGCCTGAACTTGTTTAATTTGATGTTTGTTGCAAAGAAGTTGTTCAGCCTTTTGAGAAAGTATACTCAGAATGTTTATACACTCCACGATGAAGAAGTCGGTAGGCACAGGTTTACCAAGAGCAGAACACTTACTCTTTCAGTCTATACTTACTGCACATGAGTAACCGGCAAATAGCTGGCTCGTAACTATAATGTTAAAGCCTACCAGCACATATAACGCGTACTCTGATTGGCTACAAGCTACTTTAACTTATAAGCAAATAATAAAATACATAGCCGTCGCGGGAACTGAAAAACGTAATTCTAGATCTTAATCTCTATTAATTCTGCCGTACGATGTGGGGCTTGACTGTATTGTACTTAATTGCACTGAATAATATTGTACAGTGTATTGAGAATTAAACTTATCACGATATATTAGCATTTTGTAACCTGATAAAGACCTAGGACCGAGTATTTAACATGATTTATTCGAATCAAAATTAGTGTGTGGACTGAGTTTAGGGACGTTTGGATCAATATTAACGAGGTGGCGAGCTTTCAAAAATCACAAAAATAAGAGATCAGTCAAAGATCGGTCGTCCCCCAATCCATATTTTTGTGATTTTCTAATGCTATTCAGTTTTTATTTACTCGACCTTCTTCAAACACAGTGAACATACTAGTTTCGATGTGATATGTCATGTGGTGGGGTTCCCCGGGGAGGGGGGGGGGGGGGGGTACTCCTGTTTGTGACGTATTATTTAGGCAGTTTATAGGGTTCAGTTTTTTTTAGCTACTATGTATGTGCCGCGGGGTGGGTCAGGGTTTTGACCTGATTTGGGCAGATCAGGGTCAGGATTTGAGTATAATTTGGGTGCAGTCAGTATTTTTTAGGCAGTTTATAGGGTTCAGTTTTTTTTAGCTACTATGTCAAAAAAAGACATTCTGTTGCCGCATTTTGATCGCCTGCCCACATGCAAGCACTGAGGTTCCCATACATCGTGACGCCGCTAATTCGTACTTCAGTACTTATCTATGTACTTCATCTGCTGATTTGTTTACCCAATGACACGTCCCGACTTGATCATGAAATGTTCCGCCGTATTTTGCATGCAATCCCGGTACGTGGTATACCGGCCGGGGTATATATCCGACCGTGTTTTGAAAACAATTTAAAGAAGGGGCAATCAGGGTTTTCCCCTAAAAGGGGGCAATCAGGGTTTTGGAGCTCGGATTGGGTCAAACAGGGTCAGGGTTTGAGCCTCTTGGCCTCACATACATACCCATTTTTCATGTAAGTACCCCGTTCATTTTCAAAAAATTCAAAATTATGTTTGAATTCGATTAAACTTTACACAGCCGGTCCCAGTCCTTTCTCGGATTCCGAAATGGCTAATACCGTTTATCAAACACGTGACTGTGATCATTTCAGTCGTCCATAAATAAACACACTTTGAATTGCTGGATCTTTCTCAAATACAAAAATAAGTTGAAAACGAAAAAAACATGACAATTCATATAGTAGTGGAGCGTGATTCTATTGTTTCTTTTGTGTTCTGATCAGCCTATATATATATATGCTAAAAATAACTCTACCGCCTACAGTGTTGTGTGACAATATAATGTGGGAAGAGGAACACTCCTCTGATTTGTAATATACTCCTGGTATAGGATATCAGCGATGATTCCAATGGAGCTAGTTAATGTAGAATGCGCTATGCTTTTCTGTAAGATATGCCCCCAGCAAATGACGATGATTTATTGTGCAACACAAGTAAAACAATGAAACAGTTTCTTGAGACTTTGTCTCCCGATCAACATTGAAATTAGAAACTCTTTTGTGTACATCCGTTTGATAATGAAGTCCGATATAAATCGAGCTAAAATGTTCATTATTTATATTGGACTTTTGCTTCATTAGCGGAATTGGAGCATAACGTTTTTCGAGAGAATAATAAGTGTATTTCTTTTGTTGACATCAACCGAAATGGCGGCGATGACGTCACTTAAAACCGCGAAACACGTACACAATCAAATTTGACTAAATTTAAAACATGTTGAAAAGCTGCTTAACGAAACAAGTTGGAAATAGTATTGACATACGCGTTGACATCATACATGTTGCTTTACACCCACTCATATCACTCTAGCGCGTTGACGCGTTGACATCATACATGTTGCTTCGTTCTACTACATAACTGTGAACAGAGAGACTCGTTCAGACCCAGACATATCTCTCTAGAGAGATAACCATATATGCATGGACTAACGCGTCTCCACCTAATGTACTTGAAAGGGGGGTATTCTGCAATTGCTCGATCTCTGATTTTTCCTTTTACTGCGGTCTGGAAACGCGCCGTAACTTGGTCTTGGGTAAATGGGCTGATGCCACAAATCTAATATACACTAGCAGAGGGAAGCTAGAGGGATTCACGGGTGTGTGAGCACGGGCTAAAGGGTGATAACTAATTACTGATAACGCCTGAGCGGCGGTATTTCGTGGCTTAGAAATACAATAACATATTTGTGGCGTCGAAATATGCCCTCACATTTCGTCCGCGGACATTATCTGATCCGAGAAGAGAACAGTTGCCGAGAGCGAAGCTCGAGGGAAACTGTGAGCTTCGAGGATCAGATAATGTCCAAGAACAAACATCAGGGCATATTTCGACGCCACAATGTAGGCGATTGTCATTATTATCCTTCGAATATTTTCTTTGACGCGCGCGTATACGCTAACTCACTGATATTTCCCGCTCGCGGAGAGAAAATATCGGGTCACGTGACGCATTCAACCAATCACGCGCGAGAGAAAATATTTGATGAGATATACTGGTGGTCGAAGCGGCTTGGTAAATATCCACCACTATTCCCCTCCACTTCGGTGAATAATTGTTAAATATATTCATCCAACGGAGGGACTGTATTTAATTTGGTCACATGCATGGGTGAAACCCTTGTTGGAAGGATGCATCATGACATCCAATGAAACACTAGTTCCAAACGCATCAGTGTTTGATGCAATTTCCAACCCTAGGACTAAATATTTCTTAATCTCATCTCATATTTATTGATAATCCTTGAAGTATGAACACTATACAGGAGTAAAAGGCGGTCGAGGAACAGGTAGCCCAAGCTTGAGATCTGTATAATATTTAACAGCCGTTGTATGGGATTTTTAGTTTTCCATACGTACAACATAAATCTTGAATAAAAATCGACGAAAACCTATACAATGTCTTCCGTGTCTGTGCCATGTTTCAGCGAATTTAAGCAAAAACACGTTTTTGCTTAAATTCGCTGAAACATGCCATGCACAGACATAGTTAAGGAATACAAGAAGACACTGTATAGGCTTTGGTCAATTTTTATTCAAGATGGAAAACACAAAAATCCATACAAATGCTGTTAAACATTATACAGATCCCAGGCTTGGGCTACCTGTGGTCAAGGCTGCGAATAATAATACATTATAAAGCGCAAATTAGCAGGGGAATGTTCATATGCGCTATTTACAATAAATAAAAATAAAAATAATAAAATTTTAGCTAAAAGCTTTACCGTAAAAATATGTTTCAGTTGTTTTTTTGTTTTTAATAGGAAGGGAACTAATGTTCCTGATAAAGGCCGGTAGAGAGTTCCATTCTGTTGGGGCTGCATAGGTAAAAGTTCTCGCACAAGTGTCGGGCGAAGTTTAGTTGAAGGACAACCAGGAGAAGTTCATTATTAGATCTAAGGTTACAGCTGGACTGTTTCTTAATAGTAACTGAATTAGACAAATAAGTAGGAGCAAGTCCGTGAATAGCTTTAAGGGTAAAAATGAGAATCTTAAAAAGTATTCTGAACTTAACTGGCAGCCAATGTAGATCGGCAAGGATAGGAGTAATATGTGAGAACCGCGGAACTTGAGAGACCAAACAAGCTGCAGCATTCTGTATTCGTTGCAGCTTATAGCTATCTAATAAGCGGGCAAGCCGAAATATAAGCTGAACTTACAATAGTCTATGCGACAGGTAACGAAAGCATGGATAAGAGTAGCGCAGGATTAATCAGCTGTTCGACAGCAGAGGAACTTCCTAATCTTCCTAATATTGTATAAATAATAGAACGGGGGACTGCTTATTTAAGGTTAAACTAGTGTCAAAAATAGCGCCAAGATTCCTGACTGAGCCGGGAAGGATTAATGGACGAATTGCCCACAGTTAGGTGTTGAACTGACTGTTAGTTGTTGCCATGTACCGATGATCATAAACACCGTTTTACCGTCGTTCATTTTCAGTTTGCTTTGCGTCATCCAGTCTTGGATATCACCAATGCAATTCTGCATAGCATTTACAGCTTCAGATTGTGTGTTGGTACATCCTGGCTAAAAGGAGAGGTAGAGCTGAGTGTCGTCGTCATATGCGTGAGCTTGAGGTGAATGTTTAGTTAAAATTCGAAAAAGATCACTGGCGTAGATGATAAATAGCAACGGTCCTAAACAGGAGCCAGGCCATAGGAAATATCATATTTTCGAGACAGCCCACCATTGATATAACACTGATACATAAACGCTATGAAGATAAATATTAACTTACACATACAATCACAATAACATTTAGGTAAATACAACATTAAATTATGACTAGTACTATTTACAAAATAAGAGGCCGTGTTGGTAAATACGAGGATTAGCCTGCTAGCGGCTCTTATGGGTGGTATTTTGCTAATTTGTTTTCGGGCTACCTGTGGCACGCGGTCAAACCAGATAGCCAATCAGAAAACAAATTAGCAAAAAACGCGCACAAGAGCCGCTAGCAGGCTACTCGAGCATCTGTAAGGCTCCGACTGACAACACGGACTCGAATTTTGTATGATTACTCTCTCTATTCTCGACCTGGTCGCCGCCTATAAATGTAGCTGTGATGGCCAAGGTCCTTCCGGGAAACGAAGGATAATAATGCCTTTCTATGTTCGGGAAATAATTCAGAAATGCCGAAAGATTCGCACGCTTTCTCCAAAGATAACAAGTCCGTTTGTATCGTCCGCCATTTGGCTTCACCTTCAGGCTCCACTAGACATTCCACGCATACCTCAGTTCTCTAAAAATGACTGACCTTCCCCCTCGAAATGAAAACAATGGTTGGAACACGAAAACAAAAGAGCCTGATACTCAGGTTAACGGGGAGAGGGAGGAAGTGAGCGGACGACCTCGTACCGCCCGAAAATCAGGCTAACGAGAGAGTGGCTGTGGTGTTTCAAGTACGATTGGCCACCAAGAGAACGACACGTAATTCAAATTCAAATATGCGTTTGAGGTTATTGCAATACTGTTCTCCCAGAACACACTGGAAACACAGGCTAGCAAAAAACATATTAGACTTATGATTATATTAAAGAAGCTTTCATATATCTTTCATTGTTTTAATATCAGATATAGTTCTTCAACAATCTTCAGTGCTCCCCTAATCTTCTTCTCTTTAATATATGAACATTTTATATTCTCACTTCCTTCTCTAAACTTTAACATTGTTTAGCTAAGACGGTTTTCACTTTCTTTTATTCTGATATTACCTGATTTCTCGTCCTGATTATTCTGTTGTAGTAAGTATTTCAAGAAACAGTGACTTGTGCAGATATCCTCCCACATATTTAGTTTTAAATAGATTTACCCGCGATGGGGAAAAGGTGATTTTTATAATTGAATTAATAATAATAGCGTCTGTAGCAACTACACTGTCCTGTGGTGTGCAAAAAAGATCGCTTGCGTCTCCTCGTGCGGCGGAAAGTTTGATGCTCGCTTGCAACAAATTGAACGCTTACGGCTTCATTTCCTTTAATAGTTTCACGAAATTCAGGTCACTTGCAGTTTCTTTTCACGGTTTCAAGTCTCATCCGTAGTTCTTACCGGTCTGGCATAATACGTACGACCTAAATATTGTAATGGATTTGACTTGGAAACTGTGGGTTTTCAACGGGTTTTCAAGTTAACACTTCCTCCGAAGTTTTTACGGCTAGCATCATGACGTCCTCTGAGCCAAAACTAGATTGGCGCGGACTATCACAGGGCACGAGATCAGTTCTCTTAGGTGATGGTTTCTTAAAAAGACTTTTCACAATAAAGAAATCAGAATTGAAAAAATAGATCTATTTATACAGGTTATATCGATTGGAATCGGTGATTTACAATGGTCGGATTCTAGAGAATCGAAACAATAAGAGCCGAGGGAGAGAGCAGAGAAGAGGAGAGAGAAAGAAAAAAGATCCCCTGGTGTTATCCGTTGATAATCACACTTCCATGCGAACATTAGGTTCAGAATTCCAACATCTTCCCTGATTGGATAATCTACTCATTACCAGGCGCAACCGTGAGTGCTTGATGCAATGGTAGCTTTCATTGGCTTACCAAGCAAAACCGGTTTGACATGCTTTCTTGATTTGAAACTCAGCGCATGGAAGTGAGATTCTCAACGGATAACACCAGGCTCGTTCGTTCGTTCGCTCGTTCGTTCGTTCGTTCCCTCGTTCGTTCGTTCGTTCGTTCGTTCGTTCGTTCGTTCGTTCGTTCGTGGAAGCGGCCATGCCCATCATATATAGCTACCGCCTGGTCGGAGGGAGAACGACCAGTGACGAACAAAACATTACACCGTCGTCACAGACTTCCGTCGCATGGACCCAGCCTTCCTCATCATCTTACTGAGTGAAGATGATGCCAGTGATGATCCAGCTGATGCGCTGATACCATTAGGCGATCGCGCCTTACAACTGTCATTCTTATCATTCTTTAAGTATTTCTTGAGACATCCACATACCATATCCGACACTTCTTTGTAGCCATCACATTCTGAGACCGACAACTCGTAAAAGAGGCAATTTAGTTCTTGTGCCAGCTCGCTTCCCTCAGTTTCGTCCACGTCTCTAATGTGTTCAAGGTCCCTCTTGGTTCCAATGAGGATCAAAAGGACCGTCTCTGGGTATTTGTGGTTTTTGATATACCGCGCAATGCGGCCAGCTTCGTCGAATGATGAGTGATCCACGATTGAGTAGAGTATTAGGAACATATCACCGTTTGAGAGACAGCGCTCCAGTTTTGCGTCGTTGTTCTGATTGTAAAAGAAAAAAACAATCATAATTACTTTATCTGATAGGGTTTAGGACCCTTCTAAAAAAGCTCTCACATAGCACTAAATATCACTGTAATCATTAACGTCCCGGATATACGCTATTTTCGAATTCTAACAATGTTTACCACTATCATTTTTATTTGCACCGAAAAATTATAATAAATTGCCGAAGATGTGATATTACAACGACATACGCGCAGAGATTTTCCGTAGAGATGAGGTGTTTTAAGACATTTTATCCCAAATAAAACGTAAGAGAAGAACAATCTTGACTCGCAAGCACACAAAATTACGCCGCCAGGACCCTGGACCCGACCCGATTGTACGAAGCAAGGGTAAGCGCTACCCTAGGGTTAAACCACTAACCCGAGGGTACACTGCACAGATTACAATTACAGATTTAGCGCTATCCTAGGGATAAATCACTAACCCGAGGGTACACTGCACAGATTACAATTACAGATTTAGCGCTATCCTAGGGATAAATCACTAACCCGAGGGTACACTGCACAGATTACAATTACAGATTTAGCGCTATCCTAGGGTTAAATCACTAACCCGAGGGTAAACTGCACAGATTACAATTACAGATTTAGCGCTATCCTAGGGTTAAATCACTAATCCGAGGGTAAACTGTACAGATTACAATTACAGATTTAGCGCTATCCTAGGGATAAAGTTAACCTTGATTCGAACAACCGAGCCCAGGAAATTAAATACAATACGTTCTTCTGCTACAAACGAGAAAATGCGCGTTTTATTGAGCCGCTCCTTGTATAATACTGAATGTCCCATGCTTTCCTGTTGTACGAAAAGAAAGCATTTTGTCCTGCGATATTCTTTAATTCCCTTTATTGTCCTTTTCTCTTGAATTCAGTTAGCATTACAAGTCTGTTGATGTATATATCATTATTATATATTTTACACCAGGACAGAGCTTAGAGTAGAAATATTAGTTTTAAATAGTAATGTTAATTCGTATTTAATCATATGGTGTGTTTTCATGTGTCGTCATGAAAATTCTAAAATCTAAACTATAAGATCTAGAAAGCTGTTCTTTTGACATGATTTACAGATCGGCAATAATAAATGCGTCCCCTATGACATCCCATAATTAGCTATTTGGAAATAGAAACCTCTTTAACTCACAAACGCAACCCTGAAATCAAGACATATTTTACCATCCACCTATGCACTTATTGCTAAGAGGGCAGTCTGGTTAAATAATACATTTCTATACATTTTGAGCAGTTTTCATACTTTATCTCTTCGACGTTTCATGCAATCCAAAAATGCCTTCATAGGGTTGTTCCACAGTTCTCACCCTTTTCCCTATAAATTCAAGCAGCCAAGCGGCTGCCCCCTTAACCGGCCCCATCTACACTCTCTTGCTAGTCTCACCTCGCCTGCAGTGTCCATCAAGTCTATATATACGAAGTCGTTATCCAGTTCAAGGTGATGACGATACGTTGATTCTGTATCAGAACAAAGGTATATACGTTGATCTTCACAATGTACCTTAGACTAGTATATAGCACACCAGTGAATAGTGCTTTTCGCGCGCTCTGATTGGCTACTCCAGAGGTGACTGAATACCTTTGCTATTCACCTCCGAGCGAAGCAGCGATCACCTCCCGCGAGTTTTTGTCGATTTGACAGAAAATAAAATAACTTGCTTTTCACTTGTGTGGTATATACTAAAACAATTATTAACCTCCGTGTCGGTAAACAGAAATACAATAACCCATTTGTGGCGTCGAAATAT
Source organism: Actinernus sp. WN-2022 (assembly GCA_030867875.1). Taxonomy (NCBI): domain Eukaryota; kingdom Metazoa; phylum Cnidaria; class Anthozoa; order Actiniaria; family Actinernidae; genus Actinernus; species Actinernus sp. WN-2022. Next base: position 9,433,973 of record JAOWCC010000577.1, on the reverse strand, counting down.
GCCCTGCTATTCACTGTTTTCGGTCTCGCGCGCGAATAAGTCACTCAGTTGGCTTTTTTAACTTTTTGAACTAATTAGAGGCTGGCTATTTTACTAGTGTGGTATATACTAACGCGGTAAATATCCACCATGTCCTAGTTACTTCCACTTCGAGGAATAATTGTTAATTATCACAGAAGCTGAAAATTGTTTACCTACGATCGTGGTTTTTACGCCTGGTTCACACTAGCGACGTCTATATAGGTAAAGCAATATACAGCTATTTCCCGGACAAGCGGCAAACAGCAAACGACAAGCGACATTCCCAGACCGAAACAGTATCAGCAGTTTAATGCCATTCTGTAGTGTGGTGCCCGCGAAACATATCAGGCTTTTCCTTCGACAGATAGGCGTACTTACCTAATGTCTTATCGTACTCTCCAATAAACCTCCGAGTCAAATACCTTACGATCAGTGCTAGAACACAAACGGAAAAAAAGGTTGTTTTACAGCATGATGCAGTGTAATTAAATGAAATCAAGGCTGGTTAAAAAAACAAATCTTTTGACAAATTAAAAATACTTAGTTTGCTGTCCATATTAAAGTCACTGCGTACAAAAGCCTACATATCGATATCCGGGGCCTCACTTCCGGTATCGGCCCAGTTATCTCACCTTCAAATCAAAGTTAAGTAACATCTAATCTGCAACTGGTAACTGTTTGGAGTGATTATATTAAGATTTCGACCGTTCAAATTTGAATTTGCTTTCGGGAGTGAAGTGAATTTTTACAAGGCGTTACTGGTTTAGGAACTACCAAGCAGATAAAACCTGGGTTTTGCTTGAATACGCATGTCTGAACTGACGTTTTACTGCTGAATTCAGATAGAAAAATAAATTTCCAGCATTTTGATGCGTATATCATCGAGGTTTCTTGAATTTAGAGTGGTACAAATCGCTATTAACGTTCCATTTCGTCATGATTTCGTACTATTTTTCTTGTGTGACCTTTCAGTGTAATGGCGGGAGCTGTCGGTAGGAGAGATTTTGGAGCGTTCAAACGAAAGCAGATAATTTCCCTTCGTATAGTTACGGTATCAACAGGTAAGCCACATTATAAACTTGTAATGCGACTGAAATTGTTCTCTCTCTCAAATAAAATCGCATTTACTTCCAAGCGACGACCAATAGCAAATGTCCTCTTCTGTGTGCAACGATATTTATATGGATTACCAGGGACCGGTTGTTCGAAGCAAGGCTGAGGTTAAACTGAACAGATTACAATTACAGATTTAGCGCGGGGAGCCGAGGTGGTGCAGTTGTTGAGCGCTTCGCTGCTAAAAAAAAGGTTCGATCCCCGGACGCGGCGCCATATGTGAGTTGAGATTGTTGGTATCTCACCCTTGCTCCGAGGGTTTTTCTCCGGGTCCTCCGGTTTTCCTCCCTCCATAAAAACAACACGCTAAATTCCAAGCCAGGTCCTGGCTATTGGTTAACCTATGGTTGTTTCAGGTTCCGTTATAAATTCAGAATTCAGAAATTCAGCTATCCTAGGGATAAAGTTACCCGGCTTGCTTCGAAGGTGTATATGTCACACCGCGGCATTACGTTATGCCCCGCTGGCCGATAACAACGGAGGCTCTGGGGAGGAGATTGTTCAAATAGAATTGGGCTTAACCTTCTTAATAAATAAAGTGAGTTACAAATTAAGAAAACGTGAACCTGTTAGAGTTTTGGGCTATGGTTTAAAGTAGTTTTGTTGTTTTTGACGAAACATTTCAGACCTAATATTTAAATTATAAAAGCAAGGGCGATCGCCTTTGTTTTCTTTCAGTTTGCGCGGGAAACTGACGTGGATTCACCAAAGCGCACGCGCTACGTTTTGCCGCAGTTTGGGTGTGTGTACCTGTTTTGCCAACTCCGTCCTGTCCCATGACCATAACTCGTATTGCCTTGACATTGGTTTGGTGACTATGCTTTCTTCTTCTCATTGCCGCGTGTGCTCAGAGGAAGAATCAGATCTGCAAATTAAACGTGGACAGCCGACATTGTGGTTTTGTGTCAATGTCATAAATGTTATTATTAACTTGGCAAAGGAGAGGGCCGAATACTGCGAATTGGGAATGAGCATAGGCCAACCGAGTAACAACCTATCAGAACACACCATTTACCATAAGAGAGTCTTGCTATATAATTCATAATAGTATAAATAGAAATGAGTGGAGTGCATGCAATTTTGGTCTGAAATCACACGAGTGATTATAAAATTGCATGCCTGCTAAGCGAGAGTGTGTTTCAAACCAAAATTGCATTCCACTCAGTTTTATTTCCAATTAGTGATAGCCATTTTAAAATCTAAATGTATCATTTTGGTCCAATATCCAAGACCCGAAAATTTTAGCTCAAAACACAAACAAAACACTGTCAAATTCCCGATTCGATTCCCGATTTTACGTCATAAGGAACCATTCTCGAGCTCCCAGTATACGGCTAACTTGAAAGGTGGACTTGCGAACTTTAAGGAGCATAATTGCGCTGTGAATAGTAGACCGAATTGAAACGTTTTTGGTCACCTATATGCTATTCAGAGATGTCATATCAATAATAACCTCGTAGGATTTATATACACTTTAACGCAAGAAGCCAAAATGCTTACAGAACAGTTAGTTTTTTATTTATTTTTGCTTTGAAATGACTTCTCAAATCCTTTGATGTGATTGGCTTATTAGTATGAGAGATTCCTGCTTTTTGATTGGTTCATCACAATGATGCAATGACAGACGCGACGCAGATAGAGGCGATTTGGACTGCATTCGCACTGTGTTTAACCAATCCGATTACAGGAAATCCAGTGATTTAAAAATGGATATATATTGGATTTTTTTTCAAATATCGTTCTTCTTCAATTTTCCCCGACACCGTTCAGTTCTACCTTTTGGGTGGTAATATCCATGGAAAGGCATAGAGGATATGTTCTCTCTGTTTCTCTCTTTCTAGTATCGAAATAAATAAACGAGCGATTTTCAGGGTACACGTGTTTCGAAAAAAGGTTGTATCGTGCGTGCAAGACCGGGGCCACCAAATGCAAAAATAGTGTTCACAAATAGCACGAGCTCCTGGCAATAGTGAATCCCTCGTATTGTTATTGAACTCACACACTTGACTAAAGAGACACACCTTAAAATCAACAAAGTTTCGGTCTTGGATTAGGCAATGTAATATGTTCGAGACAACCTTTTTTGAATTTGGTGTATATCTCTGGATTCCCGGCCCAAGGACAGAATTACAAGCGATCTTGAAGAAGTGATAAGGGCACCGGAAGAAGAGCGCTATAATTGTCGAGGCTACAAGTTAGACTGCGGCAAAACGTTTTGCTCCGCTGGCCGAAAGAACGAAGACTCTGGTTTAAAATACAAGTTTCCGAGGTCTTAAAATATTTTAGTAAATAATTTTATAACTTAGTGAACTCACTAAGTGAATTACAAGTTAAGAAAACGTAAACCTGTTAAAGTTTTAGGCTTAGCTACCAAGTGTTAGTTTTATTGTTTTTCGCGAAACATTTCACATACGTACCTAAGGTGATTGCCTTTGTTTGTTTCTTCAGTTTGGGCGGGAAAATGGCGGGACGCGCGCGCGCTGTGCTCATCAAACGCGCATGCGCATGACGCTTTGCCGCAGTATGTTCCCATCCAGACCTTGTAAGTAAGTAAGTAGTGACTTTAAGTGTTAATGTATTTATAATTAGCTTTGCAGCTAATTGGGGACACTAGTCCTACGATTTTACGTCCTTATCCGAGAAGACGTGAAGGTCTAACCATTTACTGTATTATGTAAAGGCAACACCTTCTACTCAGTTATTTTAAGATCCTGAGTGTGGGGGACTTGAACCCGCGACCTCCCGATCGACAGACCGGCGCTTAATAACCGGGAGTCTATTTCCTGCTGGAATTCCACTTTCATGAGCTACAACGACAACAACAACAGGGAACTTTCTTTACTTCCGTGTTCGACATCTAATTTGTTGTTATTTCAAAACTCAGCGAGGCGACACAAACTCGCCTTTTTATATACAGTCAAAGGAGTTAAACTCTAGCATATCCAAAACTAGGTAAAAAGTATCTTAATGAATGTTTTCAATAACTCTGGTTTGTGTCTTCTTCTCGAGCAATTCGAAGAACACCTTATTTCCCGTCTTTGTGCACTCAACCACAATTGAATGACACAATGTTCTAAAATATATGATTCATGCAGCAAACCCCTACCCTGGGTGGTCCTGGGTCGACCAGAGGCTTGAAGTAATAAAAGGCGAGAGAGGAGAGAAAAAGAGCCTCTGCTATATCACTCCATGTGCTGAGTTTCAGATCAAGAAATCATGTCACACCAGTTTTGCTGGTCATTGGTAAGCTAATGAAAATTACCGTTACATCCAGCAATGAAGAATACAGCCCCGATATTGAAGTTTACAAGACTTGTCTTATGTGCTAAAATTAGACCTCTTGCTCTCATATCAATATCAACCGACAAATATCCACCATTGTAACCACAACTGCAGCACTTTGTGCTAACAGTCCTAAATTGGTCAATTGAGCTGAGAAAATATATAAATGAAACAGGAACTTGTAACATGCACTTATATAGACTATTTAGAATAGATTTTCTAAAGAGTAACTCAGACCAGAAGCCCATTACCCTGAGCGTCCATCTCCCATACTAGGTCTGCCTCACAGCGTTTACTCGCTTCCTGCTATAAATATATAATTATTTCACGCGAGTGATCGCGCCCCCGTCACACCCTATTTTCAGAACCAATCAAATTCGACCCTGAACAAAGCACAACTGACGTCATGCTGTATTTCACAGACATAATGGAAGCTTATTTTCAACGTTTTGCAGTATTCAGGTCGCGGGAAAATAGCTGGAAGCGAGTAAATACTGTGACACCAATATACTACAGACGGACGCTCCGGGTAATGGGCTCCTGCTCAGACATATATAGCACTATTTCTCATAATGTCATTTATGGTCTATGATTTATTCAAAGGCTATATTTAGATTTTTGCAGAAGCTCATTATGATGTTGTTGGTGTAGCCTCATTCTAAAATTATCAGTTACCCGCCTAAAGATCAACCGTGTCAGTCAAAGTTTATGCGATGATTTTTTTCCGTATTTGTTTGTACTAATTTTATTAACCAGGACTGTTTTTTCGGGGGGAGGGGGGGGAGGGGAGGGGGTGGGAGGGGAATTGATCACGCTTGGTCCCAGCTCCCACAATGCCATGCATCACTTTTCTGTCAACTTTGTCACTTGATCTCACCACAGTCTCACGTCCGGATTGTCGATAAAATGGTTACGTCACTGGTCGAAACTTAGATAAATACCTGTCAAACAGGCTCCTGAGGCCATGTGACATTTACACATGTATTTTACAAGGTTGTCCATTGTCTCTTCGCCTCGAAACAATGACCAGGCTTGTAAAAAACAAGTGTAAAAGTTTTAATTAACTAAGCGGTCGCGTGACCTTCTGAATAAAAAATGATGCATGCTGGTACAATATGGTGCCAGAAATGGAAAGAGCGAGCAAAACAAGTAACCAAGGCAAGTTTTAGGTTCATATCTGTAACACTAAAACCCATGCATTACAGTCGCATTTTCACTTGGAATTTATAATGTAATCTCAACAGGCGGCACTTCAATTCCAATATCAAACCGCTAGTTGTAAATATACACGCTATACACAGATGTAAAACATATCGCATTCACCTTTGAAATCTTCAATAATTATTCCGCTTGTAACTATTATAGCCTGTGAACAGGCGTCTAACAATTTGGAGCGCTTGGCATCTTAATGATAATAATAATAATTTATTAAGCATACTTGAATGGCAGTTTTACAATCTTAAAAATTGAAAAAGTGAAAAACTCAAGTTTACAAAAATGTAAATATAAGATAAGTATCTATAGGATATTAAAATCGTATGCTAATTATTTAACATGGAGATTTAAAAATATACATTATATATAACCTACAACATATACATCAGAAAATGTGAAACGGTGGCATAGTATTCCTAATGGGCATCCCATTTCGTCACATCCTATGGTAAAAAAATATTACTAAAACGCTTAGTACGAGATACAAATAAAGGAAACTTGCGGGCGTTTCTGAAATTGTGCTGGTGTTCAACAGGTTTAGGCAACAACTCGTTAAGCTTACTTGTAGTGTCCAAAATGCTCTTGTAAAAAGACTTCCACAATGCATCCCTTCTGTCGAAAAGAATGGGTAGATCGAGTTCTTTTAGTCCTTCACCATACAACAGGTAAGGGAGCATTATCCTAACAGCGCGGCGTTGAATAGCCTCGACCTGATCTCTTACAAACAAGGGCAAGGACGAACACCACACGGGGCATGCGTACTCTAAGAGGGGTCGAATGAAATAGCAATACACCGAGCGAAGGTCCCTTGAGGGAACACCACTACGCTTAAGCGTTCGCAGGGCATACAGGCGCTTGCTTGCTTTGGAACACACATAGTCAATATGGGTAGTCCACTTGAGGTCCGAACTGAGACAAGTAAACCGGCTCCCAGTAGCTTATGGTGGAAACTGGCACAAGTGCAGGGGACACTGTAAACTCATTCATTTTTTTAACATTCAACTTTATATTATTATCAGCGGTCCACTGGTTGATGTTATCGATCTCCTGCTGTAACTGAGTTAGTTGGTGGATTAATTACCATAGTAGCTACAGCTTCAAATACCGTGCAATCGTCAACGTACTTATACATGGGAAGCACCGTAGACAAATCGTTGACCATCACTAGAAACTGAAATAAAGGTCCGAGCTTGGTCCCTGAGGTACGCCCGCATTAATCTTACACCAGCTAGATTTGGAGGTCCCCAACTTTACGCGTTGCTGTCGATCGTGTAGAAAACCTGCACACCAATTCAGGAGTACAGGAGGGACGCTAAGCAATCGTAATTTATGCATCAGGATGTTGTGGTCGATCCTGTCAAAGGCTTTTGAAAAGTCTATCAGACAGGATTGGACCAGGGTCTTTGGTGTTTTCGCCAAGGAGAGCCACTAATGGATAAGACGTACAAGGGCATGGGTCATGGATGACTTCTTCACACCTCCAAATTGAAAGGGATCGATGTGCGGCATAACGATAGGAGCTAGGCAGTGGAACACAAAGCCTTCGAGGACTTTGCAGAGAACAGCAGTCAAGGAGATTGGTCTGAGATCGGTATCGATAGACCGGGCTGGGGATTTTTTTCCAGGGGCAAAACATCTGCACACTGCCATAGTGAGGGGATGTGACCCTCACAGATTCTGGGCTGATCACGTACTCATCGGGGATATGCGAAACTGGGGCAGAAGTGTAAACTAACTGCAGGATATATTCTGCAACACTGCAGAAGAACTCGTTAATAGTCTCAGCGAGATCCGCGTCTCTCAAGACAGTTCCGTTCACTGTAATACTTGGTTTCGACAAGCTAGACAACAGCTTAATACCATCCCACCACTTCTTAGGATGAGTGTCACGCAAGTGACTAATGCGGTCGTGATAAAAACGACGGCGAGCCACCTTGAAGAGTTTCATCACCTCGTTACGATGCAGTTTATATAACGAATAAAATCTTCTTAACATTTTAAAATACAAATATTCGGAATAAATCGAATATCCATTTTCCAGGCTCTTTGGCGGGCTAACACCAGTTTCTACGACGTGACCACGCTTAGCTTAAACGGTGGCATTGCTCGAAAAGTGTCAAAACCATGTCAATTAGTTCTCAGTCAAGCGTATCGAAAGCGTGCCCTGTATTTATGATAATAGTAAATCTCATGCGAAATAACAATTTATACTAGAATCTAGAGGTATTTGAGCCAAAAAAAATGTCCAAAACGACGCACTATCGAACTTACTTCGTCCAGACGCATAATGCGTCTTGTGCCCGTTTTTATACTAGACGAACTAAGATTTCTTTGCCCAAAAGAACAACAACAAGTAGAACCCATTCCCTCTCAAAATATGGCGGGATTTATCATCAAGTTCCTCTCATACTACGTTCCGCATTATACTATTTTAAACCTCTAATTATGATGGTCGCCTACAAGAAATTCAACTTTTATTTTAGTCACAATCAATATACAATCTAGATGACATTGCTTAAGTAATACATGCCTGACGAGGTAATTCAGGTAATTCCACGTTAAATTGCACGAGAAAACCCATCATATATCGCCCGAGTCGATTCGACGGGCGCGATATCGGTTTTTCGAGTGCAACTTAACGTGGAATTACCGAGTCGGGCGTGTGATTTTCCTTGAATCGCATAGTCCGATGAATGTATTGATGATTTAGTACTTTTGTTGATATTTTGCAAAGTTATAACAAGAGCCCATCTGGGCTTTCACTCGGGCCACATGAGATTGAAGATGAAATTACACTTTCATTTGAAATCCTCTAGTAATAACCGAAGGGAAGAATTATTAGCTGAATTTAGCAGTCTTTAGGAGTGGCTGGTAGCGCGGTGACATTCATTCTCTGCTCCCCTAGTATATATATATATGTAATTTAATATTTTTGTTTTTCTCGTGTATGTAAATTAAAGAAGTTGACCTCTACTTTCATGTTACGCACGCTTATAGCAGAGCGCGGCAATTACGTCACAAGTCTAGACCCCCCCGCCAAGACTCAGAGTTAATACCTGCAGCTCCCAAAGAAATTAACTTCATTTGTGCTCAGAAAATAAATCAAAGCATTGTAGATGTACTGTAGACGAGGCTTTGATTCCAAAATTTATTTAGAATCCACTGATAAATTCAAGTAAACTTAATGGTTGAACAGTAGTTCCTTCTCATTGTTTACTGGTGGATACATAGTTAGGGTTTCAGTAATTTATAGCCACTTACGTTTCATTGCCAGACCTAGTCTTGTTGTTCTGTGCTTTTAAGGTCTCTTGTACAAACATTTATCCAATGCTAACATTTCTCACTGAATTTGCTGTAAAGGTTTTGGAACAGAAAAGCTCCTCCTGTGAGTGATCAAAAAGGCCGAGAAAAGATGAGAAACCTGATCTACTAGCGGTGTACTGAACGATGCTTCATTCTCCGAGACATATCTCTTTGAGCGCCGGATTCACTCTTACATCTCCCCCAGCAACAATGCTTGGTATAGTCACCATTACTGATATGGCTAGGAATCTTACTGAAGCAGCTGAAGGCATTGATTCTTTTTTTTTATCGAAAAAAAATACGAATTCGGTCCTAATTTAGTCTGCTGTTCTGCAGGTTCAGAGTACTAATAGATGAGTGTCTCAAATTTATGTTTATATTTGTCCCATATTATAAGTTGTATCCTGTCCACCTATGATGGAGCTATCACTGTATTTCTCTACTGTTCTTTCTACCCTGCGGCTCTTTGATCGCGTCCATATCGGTATTTGTTGGACTAAAGATTATTAACTGAAATGCCCGTTTTGTTTATCTCTATTTAAAAGCTTTTACCCTCCTTCCCAAAACTGCAGTCTGCTCATTATATTACAGAACTATAAAGGGAACTGTTGGAAGCCTTTAATTTCTCGAACCAAAATCTCGGCCGTGAGAGGAGTCTTGTTTACCGTGAGAGTTGAATAACTGCTTCGGTCATCATATTCTGTGCCGAGTGAGTGTTTATTACCTACGAAACGTACCTCCAACAAGAGCGCCAGTTGAAATATCCTGAGCCTGTTGGGAGTGTTGGAAGGCTTTCGCACGAGTGAACTTAAATAAAACATTAAACTGCTTACATTTGAGAGATGGGACTCCAAATTTGAGAGAAAATTCCTCGCGCCGTCGTCCACCATCTTGATTTACTGTATTTAATTATGTAAATACATTAACCTGGCGATTGTGCAATCTGATTGGTTTGAATTTGACCTTTAACGCATGCGCAGAGCCCGTGCGACATGAAATAAAAAATAAATAAAAATAATAACGACTTGCATTTTAAGACTCGGCGCTGCCACAGGCAGCCCGAGTAAATAGCGCGCGTAGCAGCCACTCTGAATCACCACTCCTCTCAACCAATCAGTGTCTGATTTCGCAAACACACATGCGCGATTCAGCTGTGACTGCGAGAATATCAAAACATAAATAGAACAATATTTAAACATTTAAATAATTTTACTAGAGCATCTAAGTATTGATGTAATGATTTCAGTAGAGTAAGAATAAAAACTTCTCTAGTATGTACCACTTTAATCACAAGCACCGCAGAGGAAAAAGTTCTAAATTCACTGAAACAATTAGCCTTTTCATAAACCGGGTTTCAGTCGGTCTGGCGAGAACTAGGGCTTCTGTAGTCTTGAATATCTACTTTTTTTCACACTTTATGCTCAAGGTCATCCAAGCCTTTGTCATATTGGCTTGATATTGCGCACCAAGCTGTACCCCATACTTTACCAATTTACGGTCTCGACAGTGGCGTAGAGATTGACAAAAGTCATCCATGAAAATGTTCCAGAATTCATCATCATCCCCCCCCCATTTTCAGGACTTCCCTACGCTCCTGGACCTCAACTTATTTTGGTTAAGTTCACAAGGTTAATGAGTCGGAATTGGAACACAAACAAGTACTTATATTCCTTTCATTCAAGACAGTGCTTATAAATAAAGCATTTGCAGTAGAAGAACAAATTTAGGCATCGACTGTTTTGATTAGTATCTCGAAAGCAATCAACGAACAACAATCGGCGAGGCCAAGGGTTTAATGCTTAGGGTGTTGATAGATGAAAGTGATTTGCTCAGCATGCGTTATTTTCTCGTAAAGTCCGTAAAGATATGAAGTTAACCCTTTAAGCCCCGAGGGCTTTTAAGTGATTTTTGGCTCATTCTAGACTGCAACAAACCCTCCCCCCCTAAGAAAACCGTAGTCACTGTTACCATGGAATTTTGATCTGACCAACAATACTGGGGGCTCAAAGTTTTTTGTCGGCCATTTTGGATACGTTGACGTCGCATTGCTATGGAGCTGGAGGGAAGTTTGTTTGGGGGAAAACAGAATGTAAGGCTTTTTAAAGCCTTTTTCCATTTTTAGAGTGCTGGAGGACATCATTAAGTCTGATGAGAGCTTGAATCAGTACTTTCTCGAAGAACTGAGTCTGTGCCTGCTATTGTGATAGAGAAAGAGCCTCATTTTCCACTCGTGAATGGGCCAGGACGTCTTCTGTCACTTTAGCGTGAGCTTTATAAATGGAGGTCTGGAGCCACCTATCATAGCTTTTATGGAATATTGGACAACATTTACTTGCCATTGATTCCAATATGAAGCTATTAGGTCGAAATGGCTTTAGACTTCTTCTATATTTTGAAGAATGAAGATGGGGGAAGGGCCATACCGCTGTTTGGTAGGATTTCCCGGCATGCTTTGCGGTCATTATGATGAATTTAGCTTGCTGTGAAGTGCTTGTGGACAGAATGGCTTGGTGCTGGGTAAGTTTAGGTGTTGGGAGACAGAAAGTGAGGTTAGTGCAAACATGAAACTCTAAATTTTATGTGAAATATGCATTTTTGTGAGAAAATTTAGAATCTGAGGGGAAATATTTTTTTCTGTAACTGTCATTTTAGTCCCTTTTTCTGAAGTGAAATAATGTCAACTATAGTTAACTTATGCAAAGAAAGGGGGATTTAGATGAAATTATTCATTTTTAATATGCCTAATGCAGTTCAATAGGATCATTGGTCTATACATTAAGGTGTGTGGAAATCTCAGGGCATTGCTCTTTGAACTTAGTCAGATTTATACCCTAAAAGCAAGTAACCAGTAATAGTGCCATATGGCACTCTTGGGGCTTAAAGGGTTAAGTAGTCATAAACTCCATAGGTATTTCGAATCTCCTGGTGGGAAGATGTTATCGTCCGGCTTTCTTATTTTAACTAGGATTGCGAGCTAACATCTAGTGTGCAAAGTGCGTTTATAATACAAAAGTTTCTATCATTCATTTGCGCCTTCGGGAAATTAATAGGAATCTTATCCGATATCTAGGAAGTTTGAAAGTATGAATTGCCTTAATTGTTACAAATTAATCCACCATACCCTTGATATATCACTGAAACTGAACTGAAAGTAAAGATTCAGCCTTTAATACAACATTTGTTGTTCGGGTGGCAAGCGAAAGGACTCAAACATATGTTTTCTACTGATGTGAAAATGCACCAAATATTATGTCATGACAACGTTTTGACATTGAACAACTAAGAGGAATGCAAACATTTAGTAGTTTAAACCAAAGATGAACTGGCTATTGTACATAAAGTCTATTGAACTTATAGAGATTTTGTCAGATTGACTCATGCAGTCTGTGATGAAACGGGTTTTATGTACCTTCACAACCATGATGCCAGCCGTTTGAAACACAACTCGCGCGTTTTGACCGTCACAGTCAAACTGCAATCTTTAATCAGTTGTTCAAACAGAACTTCAGTTCAGCTACGGAAATCTTTTGGTAACATTTCGCGGTTAGATACATATTAAGTGCGCTCTTACAAATTACATAAATATCACTTTACTTTATTAATACTTCAGTTCAAAGGAATGTCGGAAAAGCACTCCAATTAATGCTGTAGTATATTATTTCTTATAAGAGAAAACAGCCATTGTAATTATCAAAACGACTCACTCTTAAGCTCTTTACCTTTAAATTGTTGCCACTGTGTATTCTTCCTTGAAAATATTTCGTGGGATCTTCCGTTTCGGAGCTATGCACTATCTTCCTCGCTCTTTAAGCCCGCCAGCGAGCAAACAGATATAGGTCAAGTGAATTTATGCGAAGAGAGAGAGAGAGAGAGATAGAGAGAGAGAGCGCGATTTCATTAAGTAATAGAAATTTCAGACGAGACATTTGTAGCATTCCATAGCGCTGGTGTTAGGAGTGGTTGAAAGACAGATGAACGATGTATTTATAACATGCAATGACACCGTAATAAAGTTAATCGATTAGTCTGTGTGTTTCAAATAGAGTAGTACCTAAATAGCCCATGCTGAAAGATTGGTAAGCCGAAACACGTATCGAGAAAGCAGAATTTTGTTCCATCCTTAACACACAAATACTGTTTCGCAGTTTTGAATGACTGTGTGAAGAAAAGCCTTCCTTGAAAGGGTCGGTGGAAGAGGTGTAAGACTGATAGTGCTCGATTGTTGTCTTGAGAGAGGGCTCAATATATCAAGAAGTAGTCGTAACAGGAAACTAGTGATAATACAACAAATTAATTGGTCACGCGTACCCACTTTTCCAATATATATCTTTCCATCTTTGACATTTCCGGAAGACCTTGGCAATATTAATTTATTTTCAGTTCTGAAACTAATTTGGTACCATTTCGGGTATTTATAATTTTATATCCAGGACACGTTCAAAGATTCAAAGAACGTGCGTTTTGATTAGTTGATTTGCCAATAGATCTTTCCACGTTTTTCTTTAACTTTTGATATATACGTATAACAGCAAAACCGTCGATACTGCTGAAAAGAGCACCTCGAAGTTATTCAAAATCCCAAATTTGAGAGTTATATCTTGAATAAGAATTTTGAAGTTATAGGCCCGCAAACTCGGAAAATTTTCCGGAATTTTTGTGACATATGTCTTCAAAGAATTGGTTTCTAATTCTATTATATAGTACACAGTGAAATGTGAAGTGCACTTCATTCTCAATATCGTTTGATTGACATTGTTGGCATGTTCTTAGCTCGAGGGGGATTCTAGGGTTGGAGTGTCTACTGGTTTCTATTCAAGATATAGGTAACTCTCAAATTTGGGATTTTGACTAACTTCGAGGTGCTCATTTCAGCAGTATCGACGGTTTTGCTATTATACGTATATGTCAAAAGTTCAAAAAACCGTGGAAGGGTCTATTACGAGCGCAAAGTACCGGCGTCCTTTTCGGTCCTGGCTTGTTTCTTTTAATTTTATCATACAGCCTTCTTTAAAATAGATGTCGAGCATGGAAAACCATCTTCTCCTTGTTAAATTGAGCCTGGAGTCATGACTGACTCTCTCTCATGGCCATTCAGCGATAGATTTAATCAGAGCCTTTTGATAAACGTCCCATTCCAGATGTTTACGGAGATACTCTCAAGTGGAGTACATCTGAAAGTGATTATTAATCTTACTAAGGCGGAATCTTTCTACGGAGGAAATCCAGGGTTAAGCTTTCTGAAGTTTCTAGAAATACAGAGCTTACTAAAGCCCTAGAAAGGTGAATATTAATTTGGCCTTTCGTCTGAAAAGTAAAGTGCCCCATGCTTGTGTACGTGTATACTACTCAACATAAAGCAGATTTCGTATGCCGTGGAACACTGACTACGGCATGTCCGTAGCCTTACCGCGACCGTACTTTAGCTTACTGTATCGTAACTCTGTAATTTGATTGGATCAGCAGGACAGAAACAATAGGGAAACCATTTCGATGTGCCGATGTGCCGTAGTTTGTCTCACTCATACGAAATTAAATCTTCTCTATAGTTTTAAGCGAGGGATTTCGGGCCGACTGAAGTACGACCTCACTGCAAGGTTCCGCGAGGATTGAACTGATCTCATTGTAACCGAGATAAATAAGCGAACCATTATATTTTTGTAACTGAGATAAAAGTGACGAAAAGGGTGCTATTTGGTATTTATTTTCTGAAAGTCCTACCAAAAAATAAATGAATTATTTTTTAACAGATAAATAAAATGTTTTGACTCACTCACTTTTTTCTTTTTTTTCCAGTTCTCGAAGTCACGATTTCTTACATTCTTTATTCGCTAAATTCGCACCAACAATATCACGTACCATTTTGGCAATTTTTTAAAAAGAAATTTATATTTACGATAACAACGAAAAGAGATGTGCTTAGCATTGCCGGGTATTCCAGGGTAATTGGTATATTGTTTTTGACAAAAGGAATTGGCTGCGCGAGCCGCCGAAAAATATCGTCACGGCATTTTATAAATCATAAATCAGTGTGCATTGGCAACCTACTTTTAGGGTTTTTGGTTTTATGGTTCGCTTTCTAGTGATAAAACCAACGGTAATGGAATCATAAAATTACTGAATGGCCTACGGTACCTGCTGTGGCTGACCTATGGCGTGTGGTAAGACTTAATAATATCAGTCAGGGTCTGGTTGTTCAAAGGGTGGATGACGCTATCCACCAGATAAATCAATCCATATCCAGTAGATAAAATAACCTATAGTTTGGGTAATATTTACCACTGGATAGGGACGTATCCGGTGGATATCCTTTGAACAACCGGACCTAGATTATCAAAGGATTCGAAACCAAGACTGGAGAAGCATATGACAAATAGTAACTGCAAATTAAAAAGTTTTAAATACCGCGACAACATTACGGGCACAAAGCTAAAACATTTACTAGTTAACGTATGTATAATGATTGCCAAGTGCGTACATTTGTCCGAATAAGTTTTAATTTGCGGAAAGGTAGGTCAGACGGCGATCAGATGCAACGAATCCAATGCTAATGAGCCATAACAATAGATATTTAGCTCATTAGCTTTGAATTCGGCGCATGAAACGTTGGTCCTCAATTAGTCAATGTAAGGAAGAAATGTTACTATACCTGATGATTTTGTAGTTCTCTCTCCTACAATAGTACTACTAGCTTTTTCATCTGTTGAGTTCTAACCACCTCAATAAACTGCCCTCACTGACATTCTAATCTTAGAGGTGCTTTTCATTCATCGTCGGTGTAAAATGATATAAGAAAACTGCATTAGTGGTCAAAGCTACTTACAGTGTTGAAATATCCTATAGACTCGCTGAAAAACAAGATGGCCTGCTCGGGAAATCAAACAGCATAAACGATAAAATAGCTTCGCATTATAAGATAGAAAGTAAATTGTATCTCTAAAATGTATTACTAAAATTGAACACTGAGTTTAGTGCTAGTGGTGTGAATGTTGTACAACATTAAACAATACTTTTATTCGTTGAACTAAGGCGTACAAAGTGCAGAAAGCCCCCTTCGTTTTTAACAAAATCCTTCCAAGTATTTCCTCATAAGTGATACGAGAGGTTAAAAAGTTTCTGCGTAGTTTAAGTATCACTAATTGATTTAAACATTCGTCGACATTTCTAGAAAAAGGAAATGAATTCTTGTACATGACTGACCTTAATTGCTTAGAGTATTTTAAAATTAGACTCGGGATGATTGAAAATATGACTTTTGTTCACATTTGGAATGATAAGCGCATTTTATGTGAAAGATTATATTTCCTGAAATTCATGTATGTTTTTCAGACATGTTGGGGCTCTGCTTCTGTCAGTTTTTTCCACCGAGTCTTTCCATGGTCAAATAATTGACCACAAAAATAAATGTATTGTATAGTTTAATTAAGGAGAATAACTGAAATCCAAGGAAATGAGTACATTTGATAACACTTTTAAAATTAATATATGTTTTCCTCCCTGCGTCTGTCATCTTATAGATGCACAGATGACGTCATAACGCGAAGAGAACAAAGAAGTAAGCCACGAAACGCTGTCGAGTGGCGTAACTGATGTTCTCTTCACGTTTTGACATAATTTGTGCATCTATGAGGACAGGACCGAAAATGAAATACATTTGTTTTATGCAATAATTAGCGAAACGGAATGAACTTATGACGTCATCTGCGCATGTGTACTGTAATATGAGGGCGCGTACGACTACTAATCGATAAGTATGGTGAGAGTAATCATGCAGGCATTGAAACAGTAAAACGTATTATAATAAATATTACAACTTGCTTGAAAACCTTTTTATAGAGTGACCCTGAATTTATTTTTTTACCGTGGACATCTCGGGGTTTTGACCGTGGGAATTTCAGTGAAAAAAAGCTATAAAACGTATTATAATTACAACTTGCTTGAAATCGTTAATCTAAAAGTGACCCTGAATTTGATTTTTTACCGTGGGAATCTCGACGTGAAAAAAACTACGTGTAACATGTGTTTGTATTACAGTTTATAAAATTAAAGCTCCTGAAACGGATCGGCTACGTCAGCCATTTTGGTAGCCTTGAATATACATAACAGAAACATTTATCATTCATTGTGAAATTCATTAATAATTCATAAGCGTATTAGCCAATTCCATGTGCTGAATGACACCACATGATCGCCTCTGTATATCCCGTACAAACCTGATTAATAAAACATCAGATTCTGTATTGAGATACAGACACCATGGTCCGTGATACAGACTCTCGCCGAAGCGGCTCGCCATTGTAAATGCCCATACAGATCTCCCGCTCATATTTTATCTACTACTTAAAATCTTAGCAGCAACCAACCCCCCCCCCCCCCCCGCCCCTCCCCATTACCGCCCCGAGTTTCATGGTAAAATAGTTTCCACCTTGTTGAACAAGAGGAACTGGAAAACGTCCATTTAGTGTAAATAATTCTTTTTATTAACAACATGTTCAGCTTATACTGTTTGAACTGCACTATCTAGCTACATCCGTTCTGTGAATAACAAAATAACAAAGACACAAGCAAATGATGTCATATATGCCAGCGAGTAAGTATTCCAGTTTCTAAGATATGCTGAGGTACTGTCAACATTGATCCAAAAATGACAGACTGTTTGCTATTCCTTTACGGCTGTGGGACTGATGGCGGACCATCTTTTGAAATTCAATTAACTAATTAGTTCCATTTTGAAATCTTATACCAAATAATAGAATGACATGAAGAACTCATTAGTTATCCTTCTAAAATGTACAATGGATTTGATTGGCTAGTTTGTGAGGTCCCTGCTTTTTGATTGGTTCAGAAAAATGTCATTACAGTAGCAAAGATGCGGTTTGGTCTGTTTAATATTGCACTAGTTTCAGCAAATAGTATGCAGGAAATCCTAATGATTTCAAAATGAATATAATTAAGTATGGAATATCGTAGTATATGATTGGTCAGAGTTCACATTTTGTTTGGAATACTACAGCACATTATTCTACAAACTCTTTTATTCTAGTAATCGGCTCCTAGATCATCTTTCACGATTTCCTCGTGATCCTCGCTCTTCTTGTCGCTCTTCTTCTTCTTATCATCTTTTTTTACTGCAAAGCAAACACGTTTTATAAAATGAGATATTAGCGAGCAAAGGACCACGGGAAGGAATTAGAGGGAGTGCAAAGGACCAAGGGAAGGGAGGAAGGGAAGCGCCGCTTTCTATTGTTATTCCTTCCCGTGCTCCCCAGTTGCGCCTCATCATTCTCCTTCCCAAGCTCACAAACAACCACCAAAAGCGCCCGGGCACGAGGCCAAAACTAACAGTGCACAGTATACTGTATTTTGTATATGGTTGCCATTAACTTTCTTCCTAAAGTATTTCTAGGATTTTAAGCCCAGTTCACTCGACAAGCATCTTGGGCACAGCACGCCTAAATTCACGCGTGCCAAATGTTTTTAAGCACCTCTTTTATTTGTCGTGTACAAGAAAATGTTTCGCCGGGGTACGCGTGCCTGAACATCTAGGCTGCTGAGACCCTGTGTAAAGTCTAAGCCCGCCTGTTTGGAGTGCCGTTCTCAAAATACTTGTCGTTTACACCTGGCTTTTATTAGTCTGCACTAGACATATAACTATTAATTAGCCTTTAATTTAGGCCGAACTATAGGTTTTGCAAACTACTGTTGTAGGTGTGCGCCGATGCATGGAGAAGGTGAACACTAGCGCAGGCTGGCCCTTTAATCAGAGCTTCGTTTCGAGTTATTTTTGTATTTTTTTTCTCCCCTGTTAGTTCAACATGCTTTCGGCATATTTTTCAGTTTCCTCAGGAGCCAATGGACTCCTGGTTTCCTTTCTTATCTTATACCATTTTCAGTGTATTTTTTCTCATTAAACGCGGTTTTTACTTTGGCAGTTCGACATAGTGACTCATCTGCTAAAGGAGGGCTGGATTCCGGCTGACACAACTCATTCCAAACTAAAGTTTTTCACTTTTAACGTAGGTACAAAAATATTCAAACAACTATAACAACTAATCTTCACGGGTAATAAATGAATAGAAAACATTGTGCAAACTGTGTCAAAAATCCAAACGTATCAACGGGCGCGCAAAAGACAAAATGGCGGTGGCATATTCCTTCAGTTTAGAGACCTTGAGTTCAGATATATATATATGCTGCACGGAGGGAGGGGAGGGGAGGGAGAAATCTATGGTCAGCAACGGTGGCTGTTCTATCTGGATTTAACTATGATTTCAAGGTATTATTCATCAATTGGTATTTGATAAAAGTAAACAGTTACACAGCGAGCATTACATTATAGCTTACCAGCCTGCTTTTCTTGTTTTTCCTTCTTCTCCGATTCCTGTGCGTCATCTTTTTTGTCAGATTTCTTGGCTTCCTTTATAACTTTGTTATCATGTTTCTTTTCCTCTTCCTTATCGTTGTCTTTCTCATCTTCTTGATTGTCTACCTTTTTTACCTCTTTGTCTTTCTCCTTCTCATCTTCTTGATCATTTTCCTTGTCATTTTCCTTGTCATTTTCCTTGTCATTTTCCTTGTCATTTTCCTTGTCATTTTCTTTGTCATTTTCTTTGTCATTTTCTTGGACATCGTCTTGGACATCGTCTTTGTAATTTTCTTTGTCGTCTTCTTTGTCCTCTTCTTTGTCATCTTCTTTGACCTCCTCTTTGTCGTTTTCTTTATCGTTTCTTCCGTGGCCAGAGGTCTTTGGAGAAAGAAACAGTGGAAGCAAATTTCAGTGCGTGCTTATAAAACAACATCTTTGCCTTAGGTATACTAGTGGCTGCATGCCTTAGATGTTGCTAGCTGCATGTCTTAGATGCTAGTGGCTGCATGCCTTAGGGCTAGTGGTTGCATGCCTTAGGTGCTAGTGGCTGCATGCCTTAGGTGCTAGTGGCTGCATGCCTTAGATGCTAGTGGCTGCATGCCTTAGATGCTAGTGGCTGCATGCCTTAGGTGCTAGTGGCTGCATGCCGTAGATGCTAGTGGCTGCATGCCTTAGGTGCTAGTGGCTGCATGCCTTAGGTGCTAGTGGCTGCATGCCTTAGGTGCTAGTGGCTGCATGCCTTAGGTGCTAGTGGCTGCATGCCTTAGATGCTAGTGGCTGCATGCCTTAGATGCTAGTGGCTGCATGCCTTAGATGCTAGTGGCTGCATGCCTTAGGTGCTAGTGGCTGCATGCCTTAGGTGCTAGTGGCTGCATGCCTTAGGTGCTAGTGGCTGCATGCCTTAGGTGCTAGTGGCTGCATGCCTTAGGTGCTAGTGGCTGCATGCCTTAGGTGCTAGTGGCTGCATGCCTTAGATGCTAGTGGCTGCATGCCTTAGATGCTAGTGGCTGCATGCCTTAGATGCTAGTGGCTGAATGCCTTAGGTGCTAGTGGCTGCAGCGACCATGTTTCTAAAAACCTGTTTAGTTTGTTTTGAAATCACTACGTTCGAAAACCTCTCGTTTGAAAACTTCTCTCAGAGCGACCGGCCGTTCGTTTGAAATCAAGGGTGGTTGTTTACAAGAGGTTTAACTGCATAGGAATAAAAATAAGTCAAACCGTTTCTTCCTCGTCCTCCTTCCTGTCCTTCTCAAAATTCTCATTATCCTCTTCCGCTGTGTTCTGCTCCTCTTCCGGTTCCTCATCCGACTCAGGCTCCTCTTCCGGCTCCTCTTCTGGCTGCGACTCTTCGTCCTCCTCCTTCGCCTCAGGAGCCTTCTTGTGTTCAATTGGCTTAGGAAGATTTCCACGATACGTGGCCTGACACGTACACGGAGGTGGACACGGATTGGGGCAAGCAGCGGCAGGGGCCGCATATGGGGCAGGATAAGCGGCTTGGTATGGAGCAGGAGCAGCTACTGGAGCCGCTGGAGCTGTGTATGTTACACCAGCGATATTAGTACCATAAGAAGGAGTCTGAGAGCCATAAGGGTAGCCATAAGGTGATCCATAGTACATGTAGGGGTTGTTCTGCATAGCGGCATCTCTGTAGGCCAAGTGCCAGCCGATACTGCGGTCCTGGAATGGGATTTTTATCGGTGGAGGGTTTGGTGCTGGTTTAGGAGCGGAGGCACGCTTCTGTGCGCAG
The DNA here is from genome assembly GCA_030867875.1 of Actinernus sp. WN-2022. Classification (NCBI taxonomy): domain Eukaryota; kingdom Metazoa; phylum Cnidaria; class Anthozoa; order Actiniaria; family Actinernidae; genus Actinernus; species Actinernus sp. WN-2022. Next base: position 9,412,929 of record JAOWCC010000577.1, on the reverse strand, counting down.
TTCAACTTGCTGTTTTCCTGTATGTGGTCATGGAGTTCCATCATGGAGTCTATGATGAGAATGATAGCTTCAAGTTAGCACTCCATAACTGTCTTGTCAAGATATTAAAATAGATAACAAAGTAAATCTAGGATGCAAAATGTTTGTATTTTTGGGAATTAAAAGCCGTAGGGAGGGTGGGGAAGGGGAAGGTGTGTATGTTGTAGAGCTACACATGCTGTATGTTATGTTGTGTAAACCCTTCCTCATCCTTTTGCGCCATTTTATGCAATTCTATGCCACACAAATGGAGTAATGTTTTCTTCCAACTCAAGTAAGTTTAAAGTAAGTCTGCATTGGGTTCAATGTTGCTAATGTTTCTATCAATTCCAAGCCCGCCCATGCCCCCCCCCCGGGAATTTGTGGGGATTTTGTCATTTTGGAATCAGAACGTTGCAAATGCCGAACCGTGGGGCCAGCTAAGCTATGCAAATGCCCCACCCCATGTCAAGTATATATTGTTTTTTCCCCTCTGGAAATGCCCAGCCAAAGGAGTCGACAATATTTCCAGTTAAACATTTTTACACGGACATCACGCCGGATAACTTTATCGCCGCCATGTTGATCGATGAAGAAAGCACGTGTTGATCAGTGGAGCAAAAAAAAACAGGGGAGGGGTGGGATAATTATTTTTACAAATGCCCCGGGCCCGGGTTGACGCAAAGCAAATGCCCTACCCCAGGGACAGATAGGTTGTCAAATGCCCCGTCTTGCCCGGGGGAGGGGGGGGGGGGGGGGAGTGGGCGGGCTTGGAATTAATAGAGACAAAAATCGTGAATCAGTATCTCACAGAATATTGCCTAATCTAGATCTCGTCTGATCTTGGCTGATCTCGCCAATTCTGGACATTCAACATTTACATTTCCCGCCTACTTTTGTTTAATCTCGGCATTCCTCACCGCTTCCCGCCGGTTCCTCGTCTCTGGATATTTTGTTCCTCTCACAAAATCCCGCCCATCCCGCCTAATCTAATGGCGAGATACGGACCAATCACAGGCCTTAGGTGATCCATCGAGCGGATTTCGTATGAGCAAGCAATGACTTACGGCACGGTTACTGTACGGCATGTCATGACATTGAAATGGTTTCCCATTGTTTTAGTCTTTCTGATCCAATCAAATTTCAGAGTTAAAGTACGGTTACGGTACGGTTACGGTACGGTTACGGTAAGGTTACGGACATGCCGCATTTTTGTCCCACTCATACGAACTGATCCGCTATAGTAGGAAGTTAGGTGCCTTAAGGTGGGAGTGTCTTACTTGGAATCATCATGCCATTAGAGTAGACACACCAGCACCTTGATCGAGAGTATGCATCACACTGGTACTCCCTGAAAGAACCGTCGTAGTAACATGCTGGTTTAGTCCAAGAAGGTTCGTGGATGCGGGCCTGCATTTGACATAAAGTCTCCCCATAACCGCCTGCATAAGGGGATGTGTATGCCATTATTTGACGTCTTTCTCGTACAATAGGACCGGCTGAGGGAGCAAAGGACACTTATAGTTAAATGAAGAGTATAATATTAGTCACCTATAGATCCGAGTACGACTTTCACAATAGTCCAATTCATAGTTCTTCATTGACCGGCATTTTGAAAGGTAACCAAGCCTTTGGTGTTATCGAGGCTGGAGTTGCGGCAGCTTAGTTAGAGGCTCGTATCTAGTTGCATGATAATCAAAATCTATCCCTATTCATAGAAAGAGGGTTTGTATCAGTGCAGGGCCATCTTCCGTGCGAGGATAATTTAAAAAACAGACATGAACAAACACATACTCTTAGTAGAACTGATTGGAATGGAAGATCACTACTTTCCTTGCAACTGTGGGATATTTTGAGTCTAAAAGTCGTACTTGTACTCGGATATAAAGCCGAGTGCGAGGACCGTATATATACTGGAGTTCAGTCCGAGAATGTGGCAATACGGGCCAATCGTAACGCGGTCTGTACAAAAACTAACGAAGGCCGATATTTCCAAGTACGCATGGGAAAATGGCAAATTACTCGGATCTTGGACCAATTAATCCGAACACTCGATTTGACTTCAGTGAGAGTGTCTTAATTACAATAAAGGCATTCATAATCATTTATAGCGGTTTAATAAAACTATTTATGATGCTGCTTCTTTCCAGTAATGGGTCTTACGATTAACTGAATCCAAGTATTGTAGACGGAAGCGCATTAACATGATATAGCAAAAGTGTTGGGACACAGACTTTTCGAAGAGTTTTGGACAACTGATCAAACGACGTCCCCCTAACCCTAATTCACGTGTCGTATCATACCAATATCCCTATATAGGGGAAGGGCTGGTTATATTGTGTTGAAAAAGATTCCAAAACTATAGGCGATCGGTTGGTTCTCGTTTGAAGTAGTATTCCCAGCCGATTTAATGCTTTGTAGAATTGTCGCTTAGCCAATCACAGCTCGAATTTAAATTGATTTAAATGCTAACAAGTACATATTGTTGCTGATAATGCTTCTTGGGTGAGCAAACCAAGAAACAATTCACGAGGTAAAACTGCTGCGCCTTAATCATGTCTTTGTGTTTCCTAAAATTATCCCTCGTTTAGAGTCTAATAAGAGCCCATCTGGGCTTTCACTCGGGCCACTATGTAGCGATGGCTTACTGTGACGTCACACAGGCCAGCGTGAACGCAGTCAGTTGCTTATAAAATATCACAGGTCGGTGCTTATTCATCGCCAAATTACTTTCTTGTTCTTCCAAAATGCAAGCAAGCCCTTTCATCGAAGCTTATATGCTCTTAACTTATAAGTCTTATAAAAGAATTAGGATATGGAAGCAGAATAGAGACTTTAGATGTATTTCGTGAGGCCCAAATCGCTAGATGCCGGCAAGTCATACAAACACACGGGGTTTTTTGCCAACCACATTATATATGCAGCCATTTTTTTTGGCACCTTGGTTGTGCAAGGCAGGCTTTTTTCTTTGATATTTTGCGTTCCAGGATTTTTATGTTTTATTTTGGACTACCCTTCTTCAGATTTCTGATGGTGTGTTCTCAATGAGATTGAAGATGAAATACACTTTCATTTGAAATCCTCTTAGTAATAACCAAAGGGAAGAATTATTAGCTGAATTTAGCCGGTATTTAGGAGTGGCCGGTAGCGCGGTGACTTTCATTCTCTGCTCCCCTAGTATATATGTAATTTAATATTTTTGTTTTTCTCGTATGTAAATTAAAGAAGTTGACCTTTAATTTTACTGTAAACACTACTTATTCATGTAACACACGATTATAATTTAGTCTGCTGTTCTGTTATACTGCAGGTTCCGAGTACTAATAGATGATTGTCTCAAATGTATGTTTATATTTGTACCATATTATAAGTTGTATCCTGTCCATCCTGTGATGGAGCTATCACTATATTTATCTACTGTTCTTTCTACCCTGCGGCTCTTTATCGCAGCTCGTTGCCTCGCGGCTCTTTCTCCGCGGCTGTACTCTCTGGAAGTCATGTTAATCGTATTCGTGCTCAATTTGTGTTCCTCTGTGTAACTTAACTTTATCTGCTGTTCTTGCTATACATGATGAGCCATTACGAGTCCATCCTGGTATTTGTTGGATTAAAGATTATTAACTGAAATTCTAATTAAAAGCTTTCCCCATCTATTAGCGCCAACAATTAATGCATAATTTAACGCATGCGCAGACATTTTGTTGCACCGAACAAAAACAAATAACGGCCTGCAGATTTAGACTCGTGCCTGCCACAGGCAGCCCGAGTAATAAACATTGCTGATTCGGCGAGAGGAGTGGGAAACATTCGTTGCGGAAGCAAAATTTGCATCTTGGAACGGCTAATCAGTGTGCTTTCGCAACAAAATTAATGTTGCGCTTGCGGGCTAACGAGCAACCATTTTGGAAAACACTGAAATTCTCAAACTCAGTGTTTAAACAACAATGTTTCGTCGTTTACCCCGGCCTAATACTCCCAAATGTCTATTGCACCACCATTATTGAATTTGATTGGTCTAGAAGATGCTTCTCTGAATCATCAGCTAATTGATCAATATTTACTTTTCTAAATTAGATCAGAAACTAAGAGAGGACCGGCAAGAAAATATATTTGAAAAATAATACGAATCACTAGCCAAATGACTACATTATTTCTACTCACCTAACGCGCCACAGCAAAATGCTGATAGTATCAGCAATGTGACTTCCATCTTGGATGCCCTATAAGAACAGAACCAATCTCAATAGTAGAACTATAAGCCTTATAGTTTTAGCTCCCGTCCTGCATGGCGATTGACGGGATTGGATTTAACGCACTCGGTAACTATAGCGGGATGTAATAGGGCAATTTATACAAGAGGAAGCTAGTCGTAAGCCGCGAACGTTCGTATAAATGGGTCAAAAACCGCTGAAGTTCGCGACTAACTGAAGCCTCGTATAAATAGTACATTTTTGTGAACATCGTGGCTTAGATAGGCTAACTCGTCCCCTCGTAATAAATGGCCCTAATGTCGAGCAAAGGAAACTGCAGTGTAAGCTTTTTATCATTGAAACAAATTTCAATCTGAACTCAAATGCATGATGACTGAAAACAGCAGTTTGCCTGATCATAGTGTGAAAAATATTTTTTACAAAGCAGGCATGTAAAGTATTTGGTTAATATAGAAAGCTTTGTCCAAGATCAATGATGACTGCCGGCTACTGACTATATAGTAAAGCAAATTAAATGCGCAGTAGCAGCTTACTTTAATGGCGTAAGTAGAACTTTATGAAGAAGGATAATAATTAATGTGACTTGCCATAATTCTACCCGAGCATTCCTGTAGACTTGAGATATCTCTTGTAAATATTGGAAATTTAGAATCTTTTTACGCTCCTAATTTAGAGAAATGAAATTCGAGCGTTGGTATTGCGAATATGCAAGCCGTGAAAAGCCGCTTTTTGTGGCAGTCCCAACAGAGTGGTTTAACAAAATATATTTTTGAAACTGTTCCTAAAATATTAAGTACTTTTTCAGTTTTACGATGAAGATATTAAAACAATATACTTGGAAGGCTATTCGAGCGGCCACCGGCACGTATTGTCCAACCAATTGATCATTTTGTTTCATTCAATTTCTTTTAAATTGAGGATTTCTTTACATTACCAAACGTCTAAGCGACCTTTATTACTTTGACATATCTACAAAAAATTATTGAGTGTCTACTTGAAGAGTAAATTGCCAACACTCAACAAGTTAGCCGTCCATAGCGTCGGAATTGTTCTTGAAATTCGCTGCCAAATCCTAACCCCATTGATAGCATTGTGATAGTCACAATTGCACAAATACATTTAAGATTTTTACATTTTGAATTGACTATCATTACGGGACACAGTAAGCATTCATTTGACATTACAACGAGTCACTTACCAAAATTTGTTCACCAAAAGAAGAAGTCCACAAGGCAAGGGTTTGAACAAACAAAAGCAGAGCGAAATGCCTTACGAATTAGGTAGTTTGCTTACGAAAAAGTACCTGCAAAAGCTTGTATTCCGCTACTGCTGCGACAATGGTTTCTGGTGCTCCAATCGCTGGTAGAGAAAAAATAAACATTGCTCAGTGATCACGAACTTGTGGCAGTCTTGGTTTGTTTGAAAAACGGTTGAGGAAACGACAGCAAACAGCCGTTAAGTGAAAAGGTACTCAAAACCTATCTACAGTTTGCAAGGGCACCAAAACGTATTAGCAAATTGAAAACTTTCAATTTTGTTTCTGTGGTTGCAATTTCCCTCCGGTTTTTCTTAAACAACTGGTTCTCAAAGTTCCACCCGTAGTTGGTGCTAGGAATGTCATAGGATCAGGAGGTGTTTAACATGGTTCAGTAAACCTAAAAGCCCCAGAGCTAACCCCTTGACACTTGATAATTACAAAAAGATCGACAGACAAAGGGATGACTGAAACAGATGGTGAAGACCGGCTGAAAGGGACAAAACTATGGAACAAGCTTCGATACAGTAAAATTACGTTAAACAGAGTCTCTTAATTGGCCGTTTTTATACTAGAGACGTCTAAGTGGTCTGGAGACCGCTTAGACGTCTAGTGTAAAAACGGGAAATAAGACAGACGGAGTTAAATTTATCTTCGTCTGCGGCTAAGTGCGACCGAACGACGCACTTAGCAGACGTCTAAGCCGTCTAAGACGTCTAAGCTGTGTAGTATAAAAACGAGACACACTAAACTTGGACGCACTTAGCCAGTCAGGGCTTATTGGAAATCGATTTATGAAAGCGGTAACCATTTCTCCACCATCACTTGTTCATCTGGATTTCCTTCTTGCCCTGCGTTTTGGCTTACGGGCACAACACACAAGACAAAAGAGTTTTCGCCAGTTCCATATCCTCATCCATATTCTCTAGGAGACATTTTTTTCATTAATTTGTTTTCTCTTAGTTCTCGTCGACGGCTGAAAAAGGCTTCCAAAACAGCAGTGATGGCTCCGCCATTATCAGTGACATTCACGATCATTCATTATTTTTTCGCGCCAGTCGTCCGGTAGTATCCAGTCTCTTCCGATAATAGTACCCAGTTTCTTTTTAAGAAAATCGTGGTATTTTATGTGTCGCAGTCCAAACTTATGCGTCCCGTTTTTATATCAGTCGCACTTAACGGTCAGACGTTTAATGCGTCTAGACGTCTTAGACGTCTGTAGTATAAAAACGGCCAATGTTTCTTTTAGGAAACAAATCGAGACAACCACTCCTTAATAATCTTTAGGTTATGCCTTTATTAATTGTAATTAACTTATTGTAATCAGATATTTTTAGATAGTTAGACTTTGACGTCTTGTACCGAGGTATTTAGACTTTATAGTTTCCATTTATTATATTGTAAATCTTAGTATGCTATTAGAATTCTCTGTATAAATAATAATAAGTTAAAGTTAAGTTATAAGGATGATTCGATGAATAAGCAATTTAAAAAGGAACAGTATATTTAAACTGTTTTCATTTTGTCGATAAAAAGGTAGAATTTTTTTTCAATTGATGTAAGAGGAACGGGACGGGTGGCGAATGACGAAGGGCTAGCGCTCGAAACGTCAGCTGCTACTCGCTTTCCACGGCGGTTAGCATACCTCAATCGACTTTAGTTGATTACATACCAGTGTTTATCTTCCCCGCCGACGCAGACCAACACTAGTTTTTACAGGAACTAGTTGCCTATCGTATAATATCAGAGACTGCGAGACGCCGAGACTTGCGTTTTCACGACCCCGAGACTGTTGACATTTCCAAATCCGAACCTGAGTTCGTCCGTTTTCAAAAACCGAGCTCGAGACTGTTGTTATTGTAGTTATTATGACTAAATACCCAGTACCTTTCATCACGCCAGGTCATGTCCTCGTTGTCTGTATGTAGGGACCTTACGCAACCAGGACGGCGACGGCAGTGACGACGGGAGGTAAAAAAGTGTTTTCTCCTGAAATCTGGTGTTTACTAGTTCTTTTATTCGCTTTTAATTACGTTTCACATCCAGGTCTTCGAAAAATATGATAAGCATAAAGTTTTGCTCACGCCGAACGAAAAACAGAGTGATTTACTTTCTTACGTTTGCGTTCTCTTGTAAACGTAAACTTTGGGGTATTCACGTTGTCAAGATCCGTGAGTACAAGGACCAACATATTTGAATTTTACGTAAAAGGAATGACTCGGAAACACTGTAAGCCGTAAGGATCTGTAGTGATTTTGTTGCTTAATTACTTCTCGATTGTTTTTCAAAATGTTCTGACAACTACACAGCGACTAGCTCCGCTACATGTAGTGGGCGGCTGGTGCCAAATAATATTTTGAAATGGTTTATATTTATAGTTCCCATGCATGCATGGTCGAAAAGAGCTACCAAATTGTATACTAAGCTGACAGAAGTGAAAAATATATTCGCTTAGATATTATTTCAGCAGCATTTCGAGTTTTGTGCATTGTAATGTATCCTGTGTTTCTTGTTTCCAGCAAGATAGAGCCGAGCATTTCCTAGACTCTGAAAAAAAACTCGGAACTTTAAAGCAGCCTGAAACAACTGGCTGAATCTAAACAAAGTGAGAACCCAACTAAAATAGGAGCCAAACAAAGTGACAGCTAAACTCTAGGAAAACCATTGGCCGACTTCAACACCACCTGATCATGAGTTTACGACTACTGATATAGCTACAGAACTGCTCTAAATAAATCCCAATAAATGTAGCATCGAGGTGGTTACTCATTAAAACTGAATTAATGACAAGCCTAAGAGTAATCAATCTTAGTTTGGGAGGAGTTCAAAGGAAGTTTTACTTGGTATCAGGCCTCTTGTGTTCTGTCCTGAAAAACCTTGCCTTGAACCATGTCATTCTTTTTTTATTTAAACAATATTAAAGCGTAATTAAACCATGTAAATCGAGCGGTCGAGAGCTGCCATGAAAAAATACTACGATTAATATTTTATTTTCTAATGGGAGTAAATCAAATCAAAGTCAACTGAAAACAATTTTTTAAGTAGTATTATTTGATTATGTAACCCATTAGGGAACGGGTGGGGTGTAGCGCGGCTTTATTTTACCCATCAGGCACCTGGGCACTGGGCCGGGGTTTTAAGATGAAAGCTAAGTCCACGACACAGCAAGCTCTAACTTAATACATCTGTAGTCATTAGTTATATGTTCTATTTTTTAACACAGAAGCATTCCAACGCTGTGTAACACCCCTAAATTCGGACTTAGACCCCGCGCGGGCGGGGCGACTCGAGCTCAAACCCTGCACGGGCAACGCATTCTCCCCGTTGAATTAACAACTATCCTTAAATGGCAAACACGCTTGGAATACGGATAATCGTTAATTCTACGACAAATCCTAACCATCGGACGAGTTCCCGGGTAAACGACTCACCTGGAGCTAGGGTTCACAGGTAAACAAGAGAAGGTAATTTTTGAGCGCTCCTACTCGGACTCGAACTCGTAGTCCTTTGCATGTACTGCAATGTAGTGCAGACGTCTTCACGACTACACTAAGCCAGTCTACCCCGTTCGGAATGTAACAAATGTTTATCTTTATCCTTGACTGGTTTTAAGAATGTCATTAGAATTAACGATTATCATTATTTCAAGCGTGTTTTCCATTTAAGGATAGTGGTTAATTCAACGGGGAGGATGTGTTGGCACGGGCTAACTGGAAGGAAAATTACAAGTGAGGAAAGCAAAGTCACGTGATAATTTGAATTCGAAATAAACCGGAAGAAAAGCTAAAGTAATTTTCCTTCTATCTTACTTTATTGCGTTGCCTCGTGTCACGATGAGTGCTTATGGTATCTCCCATAGCCAATGATGTTCTACATCTTGGATTCTGTGTTTTATATTGATAACTGCAGGGTTATTGCTATTGCCTTGATATAGCCAGATATCGCCATAGCCTAGGTGGCGTGTTGGATCTGAGCCAGTCTAACGGACCCGCGCGGTTTTGGGGTGGTTACATAGCGTTCGAAATATCCAAGATAATGGGCTGTTATCGCAGTTCGGCCATCTTGGATAAATAGTTTTGGCCCCGGTAGCCTCGCACTGGTTGGTTTCAGAACGAGTTTACCGGACGAAAACAAAGGTTTTTATTCTCCTTGGACTCAACATGGCCGCCGTGCGATAAAAGCCCATAGGGAGAACACGTTTTTCGTCATCGCATGGTCAACATTGTTGTGGATTGACTCGGCTAGCGCCTCGTGGCGCAAAACGTGGTAAACTATCGTAAATTTGTTTTTTACAACAACAAACGAGAAATAGTCAAGCGGAAATGCTTTGAAAACGATGGACATGGTAAAGTGATTCTAGCGCGCTACACGTAATCCGTGATGTGAGCAATGATGCAATCCGTGGCATGTCCTCATTTCCAATGGCAATAAACCAATCAGATATCGAGAAACTGAGCAGTACGTTGTTGTAAAACTCTCTATGTCCAGGTCGGCGTTTATGCTAGCCTTGTACACAACAGGCGATCTGGGATTTTTTCGCGAGAAGACCGTGGACTACCCTCCTCCCTTGGCTCGTTCCCAGACCGCGTTACACAGCTCGGCTAAGATGGCGGCGGTTTTTGGCGCAACGTCGTCTCGAGCATAAATTATTTCGCATCAGATTTAATACCCGCTGGACTGGACCAAAACACGTGACAATATGCTAACTAGAAATGCCTAAGCCGAACCAAAAAACCTTTTCGAACCATTTCCAAGACAAGTTCCCAGGTAAATGATGATCGAGTTCTCAACCACTTAGGGTAAACAACTAATTCCCACTAAAATGGAAAAAATACGAGGCTTTCGGGAACTCGAACTCCGCCCCAGATTCTTGTCGCACGGGTATGGCCTAGCCTAGTAGTAGTAAGCCAGTTGAAATGTGTACGTGCGAACAGGCTCATGGAAATAGGGGGCTATGATAATGATAATAATGGCCATTTATATAGCGCCATATCACCACAGTCTCTTACATATTACTGACATATCCAGTCAGTGAATGTTTTCGAACTGCTTTTACGACATTAATGGATGCCACGCAGTTTACAATGTTGGTGTAGTTAGTGCAATGGCCAGGCTGCTGTACCGGGTGACAATCCCCTCCTCTTTTCGAGTAGTACAACAGGTTCTCGCGTCCCCTTCAAATGCTGATTAGAAGTAAAAAGGAGACCAGGCCAACGGCTTATAAACGTAATAAAACAAAGGATAATAATTGGGCGGCTTTGTTTATCTAATTACGTTCCCCCGGCGGCACAGCAGAATATACGGTGGCCCACAAGTGCCACGGCACAATTACCATAGCCACGGCACAATCACCAGTCATCACGGCAAAACCGCCAATATCACGGCACAATCACCAAAGCCAAGGCAAAACCGCGAGAAAGGCTACGGCAGAAGTGGAAACATACGGCGGAAGTTACAACATTCCGCGGCGGAAGTGAAAGTACCTGGCGGCAGCCTGGTAAACGCGGGCTTTTACAAACCATAATTTCTCGGTCTCTTCATGTAAAATGGCGGACGAAGAAGCAGCGATAGAATACCTCTTTTATGGAGGATACGAATACGAGGAAATGATTGGATTGCTTTGCAAAGATTTCGGAATTGAAATGAGTTTACGTACTTTAAAAAGGCGACTAGAAGGGATGAATTTGTCCCCAAAAATGCTGACTACGATGTCAACACCGTTAGGCAGGCCATAGAGGAGCTTTTAGATGGACCAGCTTCCTGCGTTGGCTACCGATCCATGTGGCATATACAGAAACTCAGAGGTAATTGTACCCCGACTTGTTGTTCAAAAGCTTATGCAAGAGCTTGACCCTGAAGGTGTAGAGTCCAGAAAAGCGCACAGGCTCCGAAGGCGGGAGTATCATTGTCTTGGTCCCAACAGCGTATGGCATGCCGACGGGTAAAATTATACGATAGGTACAGCGGTGCATAGAAGCTCAACTTTCACTTCCGACGTGTATTTCGACTTCCGCCGTGTATTTCCACTTCCGCCGTAGCCTTTCCCGCGGTTTTGCCGTGACTTTGGTGATTGTGCCGTGGCTTTGGCGATTGTGCCGTGACTTTGGTGATTGTGCCGTGGCTTTGGTGATTGTGCCGTGGCTTTGGCGATTGTGCCGTGGCTTTGGTGATTGTGCCGTGGCTTTGGTGATTGTGCCGTGACTTTGGTGATTGTGCCGTGGCTTTGGTGATTGTGCCGTGGCTTTGGTGATTGTGCCGTGACTTTGGTGATTGTGCCGTGGCTTTGGTGATTGTGCCGTGGCTTTGGTGATTGTGCCGTGGCTTTGGTGATTGTGCCGTGGCTTTGGTAATTGTGCCGTGGCACTTGTGAGCCACCGTAAGAATTAACACGTAAAGCTTCTATTGCACAATGGACCAATAGGAGTTTGCGTCGAAAACTTAAGACGCAGATATAGGCTCTCCTGGTATTGCGCGTGAATTCTGACCACAGAAAGAGAGAGAGAGAGAGTTGCTTCTTTTAAAGTCGTGGATGCACGTGTTGCTTTTTAACTCGTTCATGCACGTATGTGCAGAACAAGTTATTGGGTTTAGGTGGATGAGATAATTTATTCATCGTTTTTTTGTGACTCGATCGACGACTCGCCGTTGACTTTCCGAATGACCGTCCAAGGTTTCGAAAAGATTTGGTCATGCTAGAGAAGTTGTATTGACGGTCACTTCAAACCTGGACAGACATGGTAGTGAATCCCTATCAATCACTTAGTGGTAATGACGTAACGATGACGTCATCGATTACGTGATTTTAAGTACATGCCAATATCTCCCTCATTTCTAATGCCAGACAGTTCAAACTTGGACAGGAATGGTATTATTTTTCCACGATTCTTAGTGGTGATGACGTAACGATGACGTTATCGGTCGTGATTCCGAGTATATACCAAAATAGCTCACTGACCATCCAAGAGTTGACCTTGGGGGCCCTATATTTTAATTCGGAATATACGATTTTCTTAATTGATATAAATAATGCTCGCTTAACATTACTGGCAGGTGGCTCAAACCTGGTAGTAGGGCCCTATCAATCACTTAGTGGTGCTGACGTAACGAGACCGCATCGGTCACGTGATTTTTGTTATATACCAAAATAGCTCACTGACCATCCGCGAGTTGCCCTTAGGAGCCCCGTTCATAATAATAATAATAATAATAATAGGATTAATCAGTGGCTCTTCATCCACCGATGGGCCTACGATTTAACGTCCTTATCCGATTATCCGAGAAGACGTGAAGTCTAACCATTTGCAGTTCGTGAACGAAATTGTTTCACAAAGGCAGCACCTTCTACTCAGTTATTTTAAGACCCCGAGTGTTGGTCCGGCCGAGGTTTGAACCCGCGACCTCCCGCCCAACAGACCGCGGCGCTTAACCACTGAGCTAACCGGGAGGCGGTTTAAAATGTGCACTAGATCTAATCATCGTGATGTCAGTTTCTCCAGATACCCAGTTTGAAAAAGCACACACAACTTTAGGGAAAGGTTAAGTGCGAGGACCCTTGAGAGTGATTACGAGTACGGTCTTTTCAACGTTTTCTTTCGACGAAATAATAGTAAAAAGCGGAGTAGCCAATAATATCACAGTATTCGCAACATTATAAGAGTTACTGGCTTTATTTTGCAATGCAATCGTCTACGCATTTTTATGCTTTGTAGACCCTTTATTTTTATATAAAATACCTTAAATTCACATACATAACGAACAAAAACCAAATAAAAGACAATCCAAGACAGTTCTAACATAGCCTCCCCCGCAGATCTCTCGTTTAAGAACTCGTGTTGGGCTTCCTGTGGCAAAATAGGGAGCGAGGGGTCTCGGCCGTAGTCCTTCTCGGTCGATCGTTTTGCACACAACCCGCAGAGGCGGCTATTTGTAAGACAGTTATTATCATCCAAGTCCCTTTACTTTTCTTGGTTGCCAACCATCCCGGATTTTATTAATTTGTCCGCGGTCGTGAAAAAGTCCTCGTTTCCATTTGACATTTTACTTATTATTGACTTATTTATGTTAGTTTTTGTTTCTGTCCTGTATTTCCCTTGTCACGGGCTTATTTTTGGTTGCAGCGGTAAGTGACAAGAACGTTTTCATCGATATCGTGTCCCGCATTGTAATTCTAAAATGTTGCCGGCAAGTATGCATGTCGTGTTTTAGAATCAGTCGCTCGGTCAAAATTAGTGAGAACTCGTACAATTGATCAAAACACGACTAGTGACCCAAAATACTAAAGGGACCTGCACGCACTCTATAGGGAACGCGGTTATTTATGCAAAATAAAACTGTTTTCTAGGTTTGGTATCTTGAAACCGTGTCGACAGTTAAGGTGAAAGATGGAAGCTACATTGTAGTAAAGTTAGGGTAAGGTAAAGTAAAAAAAAAAAACTTATATATTTAACGTCAGTAGCGCCTTCAGCCTGACCGACTGCTCTTCCAGGAGACCGATGGTGCACAACTTTACCCCGTTCTCTGATAGCGCTCCCAATTAAGGGAATTCAAAGCTATACCAGCAACTCAGATCAGAATCGAGTCGGTACGGACGTGGCAGGAATCGACCTCGGGACCGCATGCTCAATATGTCGTGCACCAACTATTGCGCCACACACACGTACCAAGAAAGCTACATTTGTACTCAGGTAAAAAAAACAGCAATATAAAACATGAAAATGTATAAAAATAGTTTCAAGGGAGAATTTTATAATGATCTGAAACAACGCCGAAGTTCTACTAAATCAGTCCGAAGTTCTACAAGTTAAACAGGAAAGTTCTACGAAATATGTCCCAACGAATCAAAGCCCGGAGGCTTACGGAATATGGACTCTTCTTAATATTTATGCGCATATCTAATTCGCTACTCGAAAACGAGGCTATCCCCGCATCGAGGATGCCTCAACGTCCACCCGAGTTCAAAAGAACAATTCAGGATTTTTCCTTTTGTCCGCGACGCCATTTTGCTTTTCAGCTGAGAAACGATGCGGGGTTAGCCTCGTTTTCGAGTAGCTAATTATATTCGGAAAAATATTGATTGTATTTAAAACCGAGAACACAGTCGGATCTATAACAGCGTTAAAAGCCAAGTAAAATACTTTTTGTATATATTTTTGCGATAGTTACGTTAGTTACTTGTGTCAGGGAGGAAGCTTTACTTTCGCTAAATCGTCAGTTAGATGATAGTTTTACGGCGACGTGGGTGACGGGATGAATGACAAATCTCTTTTGAACTTCTACACTTAAAGGCTTACATACGGAGGTAATATTCGGGTTACTAGCGATTACTATCGACTTGCGTTGTAGACGACAAAATCATCAAATAATTAGTTTAATATTTACTGTAAAGTACATAACCAGAAGTCTCGATAAGTAATAGCACGTGGCCCATCAGTTGACGTATAATCTATTTTTCGAACGGCGCTCAAATTACTGTCGTGGGTGAAAAACAATGGCATCTATGTTTTTTTTATAAACACAAAATTGGTTCTCTTATTAGAACAAAGGCTGTCATGTTTGGACCAATCAGAGTTCTCTTATTCGAACAAAGGCTGTCATGTTTGGACCAATCAGAGTTCTCTTATTCGAACAAAGGCTGTCATGTTTGGACCAATCAGAGTTCTCTTATTCGAACAAAGGCTGTCATGTTTTGGACCAATCAGAGTTCTCTTATTCGAACAAAGGCTGTCATGTTTGGACCAATCAGAGTTCTCTTATTCGAACAAAGGCTGTCATGTTTTGGACCAATCAGAGTTGCTGGGACAATTTGGTGGACTACGCATGCGTATTAAGTAAACGAAATCTGTAAACTGATAGCCTACGAAAGCGTTACAAAGATGCGCTGCTTTCGCAGGCTAGTAAACTGAAGGCTAAGACCTCGTATCGAGACTTCTGGTATTAAAATGTGCATTATTTGCAATTCTGTAAAAGGTAAAAACAATCACTCCATAGCTTAATTTACTTAAACAGCTTAGCTGCATAAAATGTTTGGACTTTGCTGTCTGATCATTCGTTTTACATTTGCTACCATGACATTTTTTTGCATAAAAATCTAAAAAAAATGATTTATCGAGCGTGCAACAAGTGAGTACGAGATGCTAAATAATATTTCTTTTAAAGGGAACCTTCACTGAAAAACAATGCTTGATCTCAAATGTTCCTTATGGATGACTTAATCTATTGCTGTGTTGTATACCTTGAAATTCTACTCTATAAAACTCATTTGAATTTCCTGGGCGCCGCCATCTTGGATCTTATGACGTCACACTGTGCCTACACAAGAGCTATTGTTTTGTGACAATAGGGGCACCCATGTGACGTCATATGATCCAATTTACAAGAAAAAAATCTGTATTCAGGTATCCCGGCATAAGGAGTATTTCAGAGCAACTGTTTTTCAGTGAAGATTCGCTTGAAAGTTAATGTGTGTGCTTCGGCATGGTATTTTGCATTAGGAAATGGATTTGACGACCATCCTAGTCTACAACGGCAGAAGTACATGAAGTGTTCAGTCCACAGCAGCCGCCTCCACGGTAGATCAGGTAGTACCCCTAAAGAAATGAATGGTAGAAGTTCAAACTAAGCAATAACTTGTTCACTTTTTAGAACATTTACTTTTGGTTGTACGCACTTTCTTCACTAATAATTACTTTATTCTTTTCATTTATACGTAACTTTAAAGTGCCTATAACCCTTCTTGCAATTTTGATAGCTATGAACCTCCATAAAGTTTTGAGTACTTCTGTTGAAGAACGTTTTGGTTTACAGTGAATACTTTATGTTCTATGCTTGTTTGAAATCGTGTAAATTTGACCTTTCCTGACCCATGACCGCGTAAGAAAAAGCCTGGGTAGACGTCATATAATTAATTCGACTTTGCAATCATTTGAAGAAATACTTAACATGTTGACTAAAATGACTTTTTTCTTTACTAACAACTCACAAACTGTGTATATTTTCTATGCATTGATGTTATTGTGATAGAAAGGCGCCATGGAGAATAATGCATTAATGAGATGACGTCTACCCAGGTATCGACCCAGGCTTTTACTTACGCGGTCATGGGTCAGGAAAGGTCACATTTACACGATTTCAAACAAGCGTAGAACATTGAGTATTCTCTGTAAACCAAAACTTTCTTCACAGAAGTATTCAAAACATTTCGAAGGTTCATAGCTATAAAAATTGTAAGAATGGTTATAGGCACTTTAAACAATAGTGTGTTAAAATAAAGGTTGGCATCGTCATAATCAGTATTACCACCATGTTTAGTTACACGATTGAATCGAATCTGGTGATAAGACAGTGGCATACAATCACGTTTTATTAGCCAAACCTGTTTGTAAATGCTATTTCCACCTCCAATCGGTTGTTTGTTTGCGGATTGTTTGCAGTAAAGGGGAACACGAACTCACTAGTGATATATCAGCACGTAACTATTCCCTGCAAAAGGCTTATTTGATGTGACAAGTGACGTTTTTAAATGAGTACAATCTATCTCGTATCATGGCCTACCTGTACTCCCCAACTTTCTCCCCAGCTGTTAAAACAAATAAAACAGTTTACCAAACTGACAAATCTACTGATGTACTCTACTGCGCATGTCAGTGTCGCACAAGAAATTTCATCAATTTATCAACAATTATTATCTTTTAGAACATTTTAGAAGTCAGTTATAAAATTCGTGTCCGTGTTATAACGGAGATATAGATTCGAGCCATTATATATCTAACGATATAACATGGGCATCACATATAGAATTTGCCCTAGCCTGCAGAACAGGCGCTTTGACTGGGAGAGATATCTAATGTATCTACTCAAAACTTTGCACAGTTCATTGTTTTTCCTTCATGTACTCGACCCTGAATTCTTTCACTCGAACAGCCACAGCAGAAGCGAAAATTACTTCAGGGATCTTCGTAATGTCTTTCAGTTCTACGTCTACATATAGTAGAGGGTTGTGGCTTTTATTTCCCTGTATTTAGCTTCGATTAACTGGTCCTTCACAATCCCGCTTTGCAAACTGGACAAATTACAACTACCGAAGCGTAACGTCCTGTCTGACTCGACTTCCACGGTAAACAGCTGGAAAGTAAGGCTTTTATCTGTCGGTAAAACCGCCAAAACATCTCGCCTAAAAAGTACAAATGTAGACTATTCACTGCCTGCTTTTATTCTTCTACATTCTTTCCTGAATTAACGCTCAACCGCTCAATCGCTTCCCTCCTATCGACGCCATTTACCAGTCGATCAGTTCGCAGGAGGAACGTGCAACATTTCGTGACACATATATATATGACAGCTAATTGGCCAATCATATTTCCTGTTCACAATCTGAACGGGAAATGAACTTGTGTGTAAGGTATGGCTGCAGGCCCTCGTGTTTCTCTCTCGTGCCAGTCTCCGTTTTCCATTTTCACGCGGCCAAATTATTTTATCACTTCCTTTGCGTTGAAATAACACCGAGAACCTGTTTCGCAGGATAAATTTGCGCTATATAAATGAATACATTTACCTTTTACGTCAACACCAGGCTAATCAGTCCAGGGCGATTTATATTTGAATTGGACACCATTGTCTGAATGGGTCTATAATTATGTGTAGCCACTAATTATGTAGAACGTTTTCTCCTTTTTTTACCCAAAAAAATCCATGTTAAAGGGGCCGTCTCACCCACAGTGCTTAGCGCGCTCACATAGCATAGCGGCCATTTTCCACTAAGGCGCGATATTGCAGAATATACAGAATATACCATTGTATATTTCCATGTATATTCTGTATAAATATACACTACTGTATAGAAATAAAAATATACACTTTATATATTTGTATATGTCTATTCTGTATATAGTGTATATAGTGTATATAGTGTATATATATTCAGGTCTTTACAAGGTGATGCCTGAATATACACTATATACACTTTATACATATACAGTGTGTATATAGTGTATATATATACACTATATACACTATATACTGAATATACTCTGTCGTTCTTTACGAGGTGATGCCTGAATATACACTATATACACTTTATACATATACAGTGTGTATATAGTGTATATATTTACACTATATACAGAATATACTCTGTCGTTCTTTACAAGGCGATGCCCTATATACACTATATACAGAATATACTCTGTCGTTCTTTACAAGGCGATGCCTGAATATACACTATATACACTATATACACTTTATACATATACAGTGTGTATATAGTGTATATATATACACTATATACACTATATACAGAATATACTCTGTCGTTCTTTACAAGGTGATGCCTGAACGACAGAGTATATTCTGTATATAGTGTATATAGTGTATATATATACACTATATACACACTGTATATGTATAAAGTGTATATAGTGTATATTCTGGCTGAATATACACTATATACACTTTATACATATACAGTGTGTATATAGTGTATATATATACACTATATACACTATATACAGAATATACTCTGTCGTTCTTTACAAGGTGATGCCTGAATATACACCACATACACTATATACACTTTATACATATACAGTGTGTATATAGTGTATATATATAACTGGGGAATATACAGAATATACTCATGTAATATAATCTGTATATGTATACAATATATACAGTATATTCTGTATATATATACACTATATACCCTATATGTATATACTGTATATTCTGCAATATCGCGCCTCACTCCCATTTTCGATGCCATCGAAATTCAGAGTTTTATGGCAGTGGTCTTAATTATCTCTACATCTCTGCCATCCTTCCAGCTATCATAAAAAAAATCACACTAGGTTGAACCTTTTTTATTGCTCTTCCTGTTGAGCCTCTTATTTAGGTCTTTTAAATTATTTGGTCATGTAAATTTTAGTTTTATTTCAGATGGCCGTAGTTCTCTGATGGATGCCTGAGTCTCGTTCGTCCTCAACAAAAGGAAACAATTGTCCGTTTGTGTCCAGGATTTCCACCTTCAACATGGAGAAGCTATCCTGACCATTAATCTTTATATTTAAAGATATATTAGCGCTTAGTTGGAGTATCTACTATCTTTGAGCCGATTTGGGTTGTTGAACTGACACCGTGGCTGGCTTACGCGACCATATGGCAACAAAACTCCGCTTTGTCGACCCGAAAAGAAATGAGCAGTTTCCTAAAATCATTTTCAGGGCTTTGGCGTTTAACTTGTGGAAACAGGTCTCTCTCTGGTTTCGATGGACTTTTAGACAGCGATTTCGCCGAGATTTTCGGATTCACCGTGTCGATCAAAGTTTATACTCGCACGAAATTTGACAAACAAAGCCGCCGAGATAATAATTTCCCATTCAAGCGAGCTCTTGAACTGGTTCTCAGCTACTGCCATCAACGAGATTGCCTGCTAGTAGATCTCTCTCTCTCTCTCTCTCTCTGCAGAGAAAAATAAAATCGAGGAGAGAAACCTCTCGCTTTCATAATAATTAGTATTACCTGGAAAGAGTGTCTCTGTTTATAGCACCGAGATAGTAGTCGGAAGCGACGGGTGAGCGGTAATAGTCAACAAACTATAATAGGCAACGAAACTCCGCTTGGTCGACCCGAAAAGAACGGAGTAATTTCCTAAAAACATTTTGAGGCCGGGCTCTGGCGATTAACTCTCTCTCTGGTTTGAAAGGGCTTTCACGCAGTGATTTCGCCGAGATTTTCGGATCAAAGTTTATACTCGCACGAAATTTGACAACAGAGCCGCCGAGATATATAATAATTTTCTATTGAAGCGAGCTGTAATTCGTTCACTGTTCTCTCTTGAACTGGTTCTCTGCTACTGCCAGCAACGAGATTGGCAAGTAAAAATAAAACGGAGGAGAGTAACCTCTCGCTTTCATAATTATAGTATTACCCGGAGAGAGTGTTCTCTGTTATAGCACTGAAGGAAGAGAAGCGACGGGTGAGCGTTAAATATTATAGTGCAGCCAAATACTGCTGTATAACACTTTGCTGACTTCACATTCAATTTGTAAGGTACTATTAGTTTCATCAAGGTCATCCATGTTCAAGGCAAAATTATCATGTCACCAACATACAGAACAAGAGCCCATCTGGGCTTTCACTCGGGCCACATGAGATTGAAGATGAAATACACTTTCATTTGAAATCCTTTTAGTAATAACCGAAGGGAAGAATTATTAGCTGAATTTAGCAGTCTTTAGGAGTGGCCGGTAGCGCGGTGACATGCATTCTCTGCTCCCCTAGTATATATATTTCTCGTGTATGCAAATTAAAGAAGTTGACCTCTACTTATTCATGTACCGCACGCTTACATGAGTGTCTCAAATATATGTTTATATTTGTCCCATATTATAAGTTGTATTCCTGTCCACCTATGATGGAGCTATCAAATGATATATTTCTCTACTGTTCATTCTACCCTGCGGCTCTTTATCGCAGCTCGCGTCCATATCAGGTATTTATTAACTGAAATGGCTGTTGGTTATATACCCATATTCCCAAAACTGATCTGCTCATTATATTACAGAACTATAAAGGGAACTGTTGGAATTCCTTTAATTTCTCGAACCAAAACCTCGGCCGTGAGAGGATTCTTGTTTAAGTTGATATTGCTTCGCTCATCATAAATTATTCTGTTCTCCGGGGTATTTCTGACAGCCAAAAACACGCTCAAAATTATTTTAGTGCATGTTGGCCTACAGATCACGGTGTTTGAGCTTGTATGTATTATGACCGAGAGGCATAAAACCTACGAAATGTACCTCAAACAAGAATACAGTCCGATGGCAAAATCTATCAGCGCCACGGAGATGCGCCACGAGGTCAACGAATCGACAAAGAAATGCATATCTATATAAACACGCAATGATTTCAACCTCACCGTACCTTAATTCATGACCTAACAAGACACTGTTCAGTTTCACTTTCACTCTCAGCTTTGCTCTTGAGTTTGAGTTCGGCTTTGTTAAAGACTTCTTATTCAGTTGTATGGTATTGTGCAGTATATTTGAGTATACCAATCCACAGAGATTCCAATAACAAAGCCGTGGCGAAAGAGAAGCTTAAACGAGAAATATTTTGTCCTCCTAGAAAAACACAACATATTGCCCTTTCTATCGAAGAAGCCTTGGTTTCAGCAGAAAGGAAAACGCTAAATTCCAATTCGATATGTGTGGATCTTTGAGTCCTTCAGGTGGTGTCGTGTCGTACATCTATATAAAATCACAGGCCATCTGGGTAAAAAACGCGGTCCTTCGGCTCCGACAAGAGCGCCAGTTGCAATATCCTGAGCCTGTTGGAAGGCTTTCGCACGTGTGAAGTTAAATAAAACATTAAACTGCTTACATTTGAGAGATGGGACTCCAAATTTGAGAGAGATTTGCTCGCGGATCCACCATTTTGATTTACTGTATTAAATTATGTAAATAAATTAACCTGGCGAGTGTTACGTGACCAGCACAGTGCGATCTGATTGGTGTGAATTTGACCTTTAACGCATGCGCTGAACGCGTGCTACACTGAATAAAAATAAATAAATAAATAACGACTTGCATTTTAAGACTCGGTGCTGCCACAGGCAGCCCGAGTAAATATACACTCAGTTCGTGAGGTTCCCGCCGTGAACAAGGGGTCAAAGTCCCGGATATAAACAATAACAAAGCACGCGAAGCACTGTGGGTGAGACGGCCCCTTTAAGGGACATATTAATTGGCCGGAACTGACAGCCGACATTTACGACTTTTCACGACGTATGCGACTAACCGAATATTATTTTGACAATAACACTAATAACGATAACAGAAATAACCCCAATGCCACACAACACGACAATCCTTTCCGTAACAAAAGTACTTGGACTCCTCCAGTCGACCGAGAACCGGCTCTTAACACTTTTTTAGACGCTGTTAAACTTGACATAACAACTGCCACACCTAACAAGATTCGTGACAACCTTACTGCTACTGAACGACAAGCTATAGACCAACTTAAGCAACGCCACGACATAATTATTAAACCCGCGGACAAAGGTTCCGGTACAGTAGTTATGGACAAAACTTGGTACATCAACGAATGTTACAGACAACTTAATGACACCAAATTTTACCGACAATTAAACGAAGACATAACGGCTAACATACAACAACGTATCACTGTATATGTTAACAGAATGCACAGTGACAATTTAATCAACGACAAAACCAAACAATACCTTATACAAACAGACGTTACCCCAGGACGCTTTTACATTTTACCTAAAATACACAAACCAGGCAATCCAGGACGCCCCATTGTATCATCTAACAGCCACCCTACTGAACGTATATCCCATTTTGTTGACTACCACCTTAAACCTTTAGTTGCTAAACTACCCTCTTTTGTCAAAGACACTAATGACTTTCTCAACAAACTCCTTGCCATCGATAATTTACCCGCTAACACACTACTAGTTACCCTTGATGTCTCATCACTCTACACTAACATTCCACATAATGAAGGGATTAATGCATGTGATCACTTTTTACGTACTCGCCCCCATATAACCATTCCTACTGGCACACTATGTGACCTTATTCGCATGATTCTAACCATGAATAACTTTTCTTTTAACGATAACCACTACCTTCAGATTCACGGCACAGCCATGGGCACTAGAATGGCCCCTACTTTTGCCAATCTGTTTCTTGGTTTTTTCGAAGCCAACGCCCTGGTAAACGCTCCATCTCAACCACATACTTGGCTTCGATATATCGATGATATTTTTATGATCTGGACCGAAGGTCCAGACAACCTAAAAATATTCATCGATTATCTTAATGACATTCACCCTACCATCAAATTCACCAGCTCACACTCTTCTACTAACGTACCTTTCCTTGATGTTAATGTTTCTTTAAACAATGGTAATATCGAGACTGATCTCTATTCTAAACCCACAGATAAGCACCAGCATCTACTTTATTCATCTTGCCATCCACAACATACCAAAAAAGCCATCCCTTTTAGCTTAGCCCTCCGTTTACGACGTATCTGTTCTACTGACGAAGCTTTTAAGCACCGCACTGCTGAGCTTATCACATACCTCATTAAACGAGGCTATAACCGTTCCTTTCTTGCTAGACAAATACAACGCGCTGCCGACATCCCTCACGCTTTTGCTCTACAAACCAAAGACACACACAATTCTAACCGTATACCTTTTGTTATTACTTATAACCCATCACTCCCTCATATTTCTGAAATAATTAAGAAGAACTACAGCCTGCTACACTCCTCTGTCCGCTGCAAGAAAGTCTTTCAACACTTGCCACTTGTAGCCTTCAGACGCACCTCTAACCTCCGTGATTTACTAGTTAAAGCTAAACTCCCTTCTAACTCGACTGATCCTCAGCTCCCACCTGGCTCTTTCCGCTGTGGAAAGAACTGTTCTACTTGCCCCTACATCTGTGACGGACAAACCACTTATACTTTCTTCTCTACCGGTGAAAGACGCTCTATCAGAACTAATTTGACGTGTAACACAAAAAATCTAATCTACATGATTCAATGCAACCGCTGCAATTTACAATACATAGGTGAGACAAAACGACGTCTGAAAGACAGATTTAACGAACATCGACGGACCGTAGACAAGTCTAATAACATATCTAAACCTACTACAGCTGCTGAACATTTTCTCTCGACACCTAATCACACTGCTAATGACATGCAACTAATCCCCATCGAAAAAATGTTCTCTAATAGAGATTCAATTCGTAAGGCCAGAGAAGCTACTCTCATTACACAAGCTAGAACACTCGTACCTTATGGTCTCAACATCCGTGACGAGTCATACTAGCTGGTATATATATAACCTCATTATCTTGTTATTTCTATATTTATAGTGTCAATCATTTGTCATCTATTTCCTGTATTTCGTTACCCATATTTCTAGTTAGTCACGTTCGCCAATGTAATAACATTTCTTCATATTACCTGAAGAAGGCTGGTTTGGCCAGCCGAAATATCGTTATAAACCTCTAAAATTTACGTTGTGTCGGCTTTGCTATTTTTAGTTTTATGTATTCAGCCGATTAGATCAATCACTGATCCAACGTACACCAGCAGGATCGTCGTCCTCGGTTGCTTGCATTCTATTTCTTAATGTGTATATCAGGTCAAACATTTTTATCACTAATATCGATTCCACATCAAGTGAATGGTTGATTTGAGTGTTGCATCCATGAGTTATAGAGGTTTATATGTATAATATATTCAAGCCGGTGACGTAAAACCGGTCTTCATTTATTATACAAAAAAACGAACTGGTAGAGATAAATTATACATCTATGTTATATTTGAAAGTTATATCAGTGATTTTACCAAATATTTTGTCAAAATCAGAAAACGGTTTCATTCAAAAGGACAAAGAAATGAAAGTAAATTCAGTGCTCGACCTTAACTTTTTTAATTTACTAGTCCAGAGAAAATTCCTGGTAGTCCCGTCTCCGGCATGCCAATATTTGCTGATCTCTAAGCCTTTCATGATACACGCACGAGTGAACAAGTCAAAACAAAGATGGCGGTGATAGCGGCCTTCACGGGAGCTCCTGGGGCTGACTAGTGCCCATTCCTCGCCTCAGCCTTGTTCAGTCAATGTACGTCACATCATTAGCATATTGGAAAAAGAAACCTCTATGACTCATAGACACAACACTCAAATCAACAAATACTATTCACTTGATACAGAGTCAATATTAATGATACAAAAGTTTGACCTGATATACACGGAAAATTCTACTAGCAACTGTTGCTACTATTTCTTTACTATCACTGAACTAGCAACAACAAATGGTTCAGCATGAAATTCTACAAGCAACAGCTGCAAGTTGTCATGACATTTTACTCGCTGTGTAAGCCCTGCAAACGTGTATGATCGTACCTGTTCTTGATGATCCAGTACGGAGTACTGCTAATAATACCATGCTCTATTCAAAGTAAAAAAAGGAGCTTATTAAGAGATACAAACATGTAACTTTGCTTAAAAAGGTTTTCCCTTGAGATACATTCTAAAGGTTGTAGAACAAAAGTTCAAGTTATTTAATCAAAAACGTTTTCCTTACCTTACCAGATTGTGCTCTGTAGACTCATTAGGATACAGCGATTTCAAGGAACGTTGGCCCGGACAAACGACATACCCACACCGAAATGGATTGTGGTTGTAGCTGAAAGTCTGGTGAATTCGTTTGACGTAAGACGAATATTAATGGTCTCCTGCGAATCGATTGTTGAATTACACCGTGGTTTGTTCGTTTCGCACAGCTGCACAGTTAGAACCACAATCCATTGCGGTCTGGGAATATCGCTTTTCATTTGTCGGGGGCAACCTTTTTTGAAATAGGTGTATACCACACGAATGAGTAGTGCTCTGATTGGCTACTCACACTCGGAATATCCAGTACTATTTGGCATGGTGCTGGCTATTCACTTGTGTGGTATATACTAAGACAATCAGTATTCACCTTTGTCAACGAAAGTGATGGTATTTACCAAGCGTCGAGGTAAATATCCACCACTTTTCACCTCCAGTTCGGTGAATAATTGTTCACTAGTCACCCCCACTTCGTGGAATAATAGTCCCAAGAAAATAAAACCTTCCGCTTTTACCCAACCAAACTCGATCTGAAAAACTGCTACGTGAGAAGAAAACAAAAACTATTGTTGCTACCCTGCGTGGCACACTGCAGTAATCGTCTGTCACTAGTAAGTGTACGATACAGTAAACAAACACGCGTTAATGTGTACTTACTGACTCCATAGCCAACTATTAGAACACCATGGTCAAGGCTAGCAGGATTGCAGAAGATTTTCCATGGATGGGCAACACCACCCATGTAAAACTGAAATATTAATGTGATAAATTTAAGAAATAGAAAAAACATTCCGTGATTCTATAGTTATAGAAATACGAGTGGAAGTTTGGGAGAACAAGAAATGGGTGTGTGAAACGAGCTGGCGAGCCTGAACGGCAAGTGTCTCCACAGCCATTTCGAGTTCTTCCAAACTTCCAAAAGAAAATAAGTACATTTCTACAACAAAGGAAAATCGCTCCTTTATTATGATCATCAAAACATAAATCCACCTACATTTGTAAATCGCGCAGTCACTATGTCATCAACTGATCACATGAATCAGTCAGTTGTTTTCAATCCGATTCGCCAGGCCCAAAATGACATAATGATGTAGAAAAAGAAACTACGGACTAATGCTAAAACTGGATTGCCAATACAGCACTTAGCGCTGTGTACGGTACCTTCTCAAACTCATGAATTAATGAGGTCAACAGCCAATAGATGCGATGCATTTAGTCACGTGCATGAGGTTTGATACCTGGTAAAGGCCATGTGGCACTGACTTTTGTCACGTGCATGAACCTTGATGTCCATATCAAATTACAGATCAAGATCACCAGTGATTACTCCGATACGGTTCAAACACTAATTAAGACACTTGAACACTAATTAAGATACGCCGAAGCGGCCTTGTGCTTTCATCTGTTTCTTGTGTTTGGATTCCCTGTATAACCATGCGCTCTCGTTTCTGATATACACGTATATGTATTACATGCCACTTTCATTCTCGTTATGTCATACTCTGGCCTTTACCTGCATTGCAATAGCATTGATACCAATGGAAATGGGTCCATTATTGGCCAGCCATGCTGCCATTTCTGAAAATGTAACAATCTCTCTATAGTGCACAGCATATTGATACATGTACGTTTACAAAGTACTTGATCAAAGCATACACGTTTATAAAATAAATTAGGGGAGCATCCTAAGAACGTGCCATTTCATTGGCTGCTCTGACAGCGTGCTTAATGTAAGGCTTAGAGACTGATGTGATGCTGACTGTACGATGAACGGAAAATAATGAATACTGCAAGAGGGCGAATGCAGTATGAAGAAATTTTGAGTTCATCGTATAGTCAGTAAGTGCCTGTATTTGTTGATAAAATACAAACATAAATTATCTAACTTTTAATATTCAAACTAAGTGCATGGCAGTGCGTTTCAACTGAAATCATTTTTTTTTGTATTATTTTAAGCTATATTTTATTTCACATTTTATCTTTTTTACAATTTAAGTGCACAATTTTTACTTTTCAATATGAGAACACAGACAAAAAGGATCGTATTAACACCAATACATTTAGCACAATAAAAAAAGAAACGTCATCCAAGTCATTCGACTTTGCAATAATTTGAATAAATATTTAATAGCATTTTGTCTAAAATAACTTTGTTTTACTAACAACTCAGACTGTGTATATTCTCTATATATCAATGTTGCTGTGATAGAAATAATATTGCATTAATTAGATGATGTAAGACCAGTCTTTTTTCTTACGTGGTCATGGGTCAGGAAAGGTCAAGTTTTCACCATTTCATACAAGCATAGAACATAGAGTATTCTCTGTAAGCCAAAAATTTCATTGCAGAAGTACTCAAAACCTTTCAAAGATTCATGTGTATAAAAATTGCAAAAGGGGTTAGTGGCACTTTAAAGCTAGAGTTGTAGCTTGGGGCACAAAAAGCTGGCTATATTTCACAGTTCTCTAGCAATTTAAAAACTTAATGACATCCCTGGTTATGCATAGCGCTGTCTTAACGAGTAAGCAGTTACCACAAGGGAAGAAAGGATGATAACTTGGAGAAGCACATGTCTTGCATAAGACTATACAACTGATTTCTTACCAGTTTCATCTTTTGATATAGCTACAGAGCTGTTGATGGTGACTCTAACGTCAGACTTATCAAAGCTGCATTTGGAGTCTACTCCCTTGTATGGGTACTGAGACTCTGTCTCAAGACCACCTGCGGCAAAAAGGAAGAAGAAAACTTACCACAAAGTTACCACATACTGTAATAATTCAATTTAGTGCCCAGCAACCAATTAGCACCCTAGCAAGTGTTTTTGTTAATACGAACTCCTATTCCAACTAGCGCTCCCTCCCCCTTCATATTCCAATAAGCACCCATATTTTAATAAACGCCACTGAAAACTTACTTTATTTCCAACACCAAATAAAAACTGGTATTGTTAGTTTTTAATTTGGAGAGCGATATAGAGGTCAAGGCTTCTCTGTATTATGCATTCCACTTCTTCTTTCGAAAAAAATAAGCACCCTGTTTCCAATAAGCACCACTCTCTGATAAGCACCCCCTCTCCAGGTCCAAAAGTTAAATTAGTGCCCCAGGTGCTAAATTGGATTATTGTACAGTCAACACCATTTTATTATATACCATAGGATTTACATGAATGAATGAATGAATGAATGAATGACTGACTAGTGACTGTACACTTGTATATACATTGTACATGTATGGTACTTACATGTATTATGTTTTAAACTATCGTAAATTTTACGGCCAATGTTGGACTCACCCAGTTTCTCAATCTGCTTGTAGGCATTGGCAGGCAAACCTCCTTCACAACCACTGTCAACCTTGTCACAATCAACAAGCTCTACAATGTGACAAGTCATATTTATGAACTACATTCAAGAGTACAATGTATGTGCAAACTGATTGGCTGTCTGTGTTTGCATGAGGCCATGTTAACTACTAGGGTATATGATTTCAAATATGATTTCAAATTATTACATTTATATAAAATTGTAAATGGACTAGTTCCCACATACTTACTAGAGCTTAATTACCCAATACTGTGGGTGAACGTGCACATTTTAACCTAAGATCAAGTGAAGATTTTTCACTTATTCCTTGTAGAACCGTTAAGTTTCAGCAGTCTTTCCTGCCTTCCACAATCACATCTTTGGATGTAAGGAATTCAATTTTGCTTCCTTCTTTGAAATTTAATATGCGATCTGTGATTTTTCCTTTTAACTATAATAAGTTACTTGATTATTCCTATTCGAGACTAGCATCAATTTTTCATACTCGCCTCAGGCTTGGTTTTTGTGCCCTGGATAGTTATCTTTTCAAAATCAAGTGTTGTGTCTCTCCCAGATGTGAATGTGGACTAGCTAAAGAAACACCTAAGCATTATTTTATATTTTGTCCCCATTACGCTGCCCAGTTAATAGGCGAGAAATGGTCACAGAGCAGCGACAAGGAAAAAATGGAGTTTATTCTGAATGGTGTTGAAGATTTTGATTTTGATATAAATTGTCGTTTTTTTGCAAAGATCAACGCTTTATTCTATCTACAAATCGTTTCTCTGTGACTTATGTTTAATTATGTTATTTTATTATCAATTGTGTGTGTCTGTTTGCATAAAAAAAAAAGGTACAATATTTAGTGTGAGCCCCCTAGATAAGTCATTTAATTGTACTTTTGGGGTAAACACTTCATTATATGTTTTAAAAAAAATAAAAAATTGAATGAGAAAAAGGGAGCCAGGGTGGTGCAAGTGGTATGCGCTTCACCTCTGACCTCTGACCTCTGTGGACGGGTTTGATTCCCGTTTGCAGTGCTACATTGTATATGTGAGTTGAATATGTTGGTATCTCTCCCTTGCTCTGAGGGTTTTTCTCTGGGTTCTCCATTTTTCCTCCCTCAACAAAAACCAACACGATAAATTCCAATTCAATGTGTGGTTTAGCCAGGTCCTGACTTTGATCTGCAGCTTTTGTGGTTGTTTCAGGTCCCGTTAAAACTCAAGTTTAAAAAAATTAAGATTGTCTTAAATGTTTCTCATTTCTGTTTTATAAAAGAAATAGAAAACAGTTTATGTGTTCACAAAACATAATTAATGCAAACATTCAATTAGTTGTGGAAAGACTTGCCCAGAGGGCTCTTATTCCCACAACTCCATCTAATACTACATTATTCACACTTATATGTAAAAGCCATTCAAAAAAGGTGATCAAAATTAGTATTATAAATATTATTTGCAAGGAATTGTATAGTTCAAGTAGCTCAATATATTAGCACTCACCTTGTTCACTTAGAGACACCAATTTGCCTTTCTTGATGGCCCACTGGCCTTCAATGTTTCCTGTGGTGGAGAATGCCCAGCATGAACCACATGTACCCTAAAGTGAGAAAAAATACAATGTCTGGAGTTGAAAAGTGTTCTCGATAAATGCCCATCTTCATTTAAATGTAAAGCATGTTGCATTAATTTTGCTGATGGCACTGTGCTGCACGTAATATTTCAATGGCTGTCCATCATTCTGCATTGTCCAAGGGAACACATCTGTGACCTGTGAGATCCTCCTAGATTATTCAACCCTTAGTACTACATGTCCATGTACGTGTAAACTGTACATGTATGATTACCACAA
This sequence comes from Actinernus sp. WN-2022, assembly GCA_030867875.1. Taxonomy (NCBI): domain Eukaryota; kingdom Metazoa; phylum Cnidaria; class Anthozoa; order Actiniaria; family Actinernidae; genus Actinernus; species Actinernus sp. WN-2022. The sequence goes on along the minus strand of JAOWCC010000577.1, from coordinate 9,382,127 downwards.
AAGTTCCTGACTTATGATCTTTAGTTAATAAAGTCATCTATAACCTGGAATTCCAAATTCCTCATATTTTAACAAAAAAAAAACAGCATCTCCCAGGGAAGAAATGTAACATCTTGCATGACCAGCGACATTGCACAAAGATAGCAAGACCTGCCAAACTGACCATGTACAATGTAGTTTAATGATATGATGACCAGCGACATTGCACAAAGATAGCAAGACCTGCCAAACTGACCATGTACAATGTAGTTTAATGATATGATGACCAGCGACATTGCACAAAGATAGCAAGACCTGCCAAACTGACCGCATGTACAATGTAGTTTAATGATATGATGACCAGCGACATTGCACAAAGATAGCAAGACCTGCCAAACTGACCATGTACAATGTAGTTTAATGATATGATGACCAGCGACATTGCACAAAGATAGCAAGACCTGCCAAACTGACCATGTACAATGTAGTTTAATGATATGATGACCAGCGACATTGCACAAAGATAGCAAGACCTGCCAAACTGACCGCATGTACAATGTAGTTTAATGATATGATGACCAGCGACATTGCACAAAGATAGCAAGACCTGCCAAACTGACCATGTACAATGTAGTTTAATGATATGATGACCAGCGACATTGCACAAAGATAGCAAGACCTGCCAAACTGACCATGTACAATGTAGTTTAATGATATGATGACCAGCGACATTGCACAAAGATAGCAAGACCTGCCAAACTGACCATGTACAATGTAGTTTAATGATATGCTATATATTACAAACACCCCAAAAAATATTTTGTACTGAAAGTCTTGTTTGTTTTGTTTGGTTACTAACATTTTCTCCAAATAACATAATACGTCACAAGCCACTGTTTTATGTAACCTGCCCCAATTATAAATAGCCTAGATTATAATGTTGATAATAATAAATACACTGTACATGGAAACTAACCTGGTTCTTAACTGGAGTTACAGCATCTGTACAATAGAAATAAATCTCATGGAGTTAAGATACTACTAATTATTATTATGTTATTGGATTTATTACTTCTTTGTCTTCATTGTCCTTTTATCGCTCCACCCAATTCACGTAACACACTTGGCTTTATAATAGGATATTTGAGTTAATTGCCATCATTTTACTACAACTACCAGAATCCTTTTTAAGTTCCTTTTCTCATTCAAATTTATCAACTCAGTTCCACAAGAATTGTCTAAATATTAAAGAAACAAAAGAATCTACTAAAGAGTTCTCGACTGGACTAGGTGTAACTTTATATGTGAGGTCATTCAAATGTCCTACTAATTCACACTGTACTGAAACACAATAACTCAGGTATTATATAAAAAAATTAAAGTTGGTAATGCATTAAACTGTTCATCGAAGTACATATATATATATATATATATATATATATACTTCATGTACATACTGCATGTATATGTGCAAAAATGGTTCTCTCTTGAGCTCCCTTGCCGACCCAATTAAGGCATTAAAATGCAATAACATTTAATTTCAAATTATTATGCTTGTACATGTAATTATTGTCACTCGATGTACATACCTTTAGTTCTCCAGTCCATACTCTCAGGGATGTCTCCCTTCGGAATCTCAGCCTGCTTCATCTCATGAAGGGGTTTTCCCCAGCCTGGCATTCTGTATAACTTTTTAAATTCTTCTTCTGCAATAAGAAAACTAAAGACTGTGATATGTTTCCTTATCATATGACCCATACGGCCCCAAACATTCTTTCCTTTCAAAACCATTTACAAAAGTAACATGACGAAGGCCGGACGTGTATGGTGTGAGTGGGCTGGACGTGTATGGTGCGAGCGGGCCGGAAAAAGCTGTCCGGCCCTGCACAATTTTTTCTTGCTGTTTTGCTGTTTTATCATCAGGTCATATGATAAAAAACCTATTGACTGAGTTAGGTCGGGCTGGACAGGAAAATATTTGGTACTCGGTCCGTACGTCATGACCTCAAGCCAAATATTTTTCCATCCGGCCCTCCCACTCAGTCAATAAGTATCTAATCCTCAGGCCTCTTGAGTATGATCAGAAGCACTAAGGTGTTGCAATTAAGTGTATCTGTCAGCACTGTAAAGTGAATAGTGTGCATTCATTTTCATTCACAGTATTGTGTGTCACAAGTGTCACAATTGAAGGGCTTCAGGAATGAACAACATACATTGTACATTGTACATTGTACACAGCATACATGTGAAGTCCTATTGGTCACATTGTAAATTTCCCTTTATACCATTTTCTTCAAATTAGAGATAATTTAGAGCTTGATAACAATCTTATGCTGTTCTTTCACTCGCTGCTTCAATTAATATGTACATGTACATGTCTTGTACATGTCTTGTACATACTATCTTTTAATGAAATACATGTAGAACAATATTATCTAAGGTTTAGAGTGGTCTAGAACTAAGGAACATACAGTACATGATCTAACATCTAAATGTATATTTACCATTGTACTTTACATTGTACTTATATTCTTATTTATAAAAACGGTCTGCAGGTTAGTATATAATAGTGTAACTAAAACACATGCCTCTAACTGCTGTGGTTCTGGGTTCGATTCCTGGCATGGGCACTGTGTGTGAGTTTAAGGTTTATTTAGTTTTGCTGATCCATTATCCACATTCAAGGGGTTTTCTCCAGGTTCTCCACTTTATATATCAACATACATGACACATGTGTGTCCAAAAGTTAATTAATGTAGTAAGGAGTGTGTGAGGAGTAAGAAGAAGACTTGTGTAAAATGCTGTCCCACATCAGCTTTAAAGCAGCCATATAACCAATAAAAAATATTATTCTTATCATGACTGCATGTCCATAGCCAATGTACACATACCTGTCAGATCACTGAACTGTGTCACACCATACGTTGCTGTTCCAGAGTCCATTTCCTGCATCTTCTTGGCCTTCACCAAGTTTTGCTGGAAAATCTTGAAGCGTCTCATGTATTCTGGGGAATAAAATTAGGCCTCTTGGTGAGCCCAGTGGTTATTATTACAGGTCTGTTGTGTGGGAGGTCGCAGGTTCAAACCCCGGCTGCACCATCACTCAGGGTCTAAATAACTGGGAGAAGGTGCTGTCATTGCTCTCACTGACATCTGTAAATGGTTAGACCTTCACCTCTTTTCACAACGTTAAAGCGTAGACGCCCACTGAGTATGCAAACAAATCTCTGGCAGTGACCACCTCAGTGGATATACATGTACTGCAGATCGAGCTAATTAAAACAGTGTCCCCAATTAGCAACACCATGCTAAATACATTTGATACTCAAATAAAGTATGTTATTATTATTATTAATAATATTTTAATAATCATTATTATTATTAGTTAACTTTCAACTTAATGTCATTTGGGACAAAAGCATGGCCACGTGGCATTCATTAATCACTTAGAATACAAACCTTTCTTTTCAGCCATGTATGTTTTTTCATACTTGTGAATAAATTCATTGAACATTGACATTTGTGCTTCTTCTTTGTCATTCTGAGGCTGTAGTTCAAAAAATAAAAAAGAGAAAAGTCAGAAACTCTATTAGAATGGCTCCTCATTGATTACATGCCTAATAAAGTGGATGAACATTTTGCTATACTTGATTCTTTTTCCAAAATGAAAGCTTTGTGACATTCCATCATTTTTATTCAAATGTCTGTGATCATACAGTGTACATGTACATGTACATACCAAGGAGGATTGAAAGGTCTTCCCATAATCCTTAGCCTCCTTTGCATCCTTTCTTAGTGTCAGTCCCTAGGCTACATAATCCTTAGCCTCCTTTGCATCCTTTCTTAGTGTCAGTCCCTAGGCTACATGTTCATAATCCTTTGCCTCCTTTGTATCCTTTCTTAGTGTCAGTGACCCTAGGCTACATGTACATGTACATGTACATAATCCTTAGCCTCCTTTGCATCCTTTATTTCTTAGTGTCATGCAGTCCCTAGGCTACATAATCCTTTGCACAGAATGTATATTATCGTTTTTAATTGTCACATGACCATACCATTCTGCATTGAATGTTGTGGAGCAGAGATCGGACCTCAGCAGCACAAACATTTTCACAAAGCATCTCAAAACCAAAGTTCTTCCAGGGATTTTGACATAGATGTAAGTTTATGCTAGCTTTGACTTCCCTGTATTTCTGGCAAAATTAATATTTTACAATGAAATCCTAAGAAAATGGGAAAACATGCAGAGAATTACAATGTACAAAGGTACCTGTGATTTGGATGGAGTTGCAATTTTATAAGTTTGCACATGCTCTTGACACAATCTGATTACACCATTTTCACTCAAAGCTTCTTTTGTATGAGCGTGCAACTGAATAAACCAAAGTACATGTTTTCTTCCCTTTATTTTTTTCATGTAATCATAATTTATAGTTAAATGATTAACAAAGAATAGTAGTATTTTTGGGTGTAATTAAGGATAAATACCACTCGAACTGTTTCACAAAATGCTTCATGAATGGTCGGCATGTATACTGTACATGTTTAAAAACCATATTCATGTGAATAAATTCAGAACATTAAAAGAGAGCATCCCAAAAAATTGGCTCAAATAACCGAAGCTGGAATTTGGGTGTGCACATTTTTGGGATGCTCTCTTAATAATTTTGTTCTGAATTTATGTGATTAATGCTGTGCATTGTACCTCGGCTAAAGTGAACAAGTTGCACCGTAAATTTGTTGTCGGTAAGTGGTCGGCCGACAGCTTACCAACAGCTTACCGACAGCTTACCGACAGCTTACCAACAGCTTACCGACAGCTTACCGACAGCTTACCGACAGCTTACCGACAGCTTACCGACAGCTTACCGACAGCTTACCAACCACTTACCGACACAATTTTACCGACACAATTTTACCGACCACTTACCAACCACTTACCGACAGCTTACCGACCACTTACCGACACAATTTTACCGACCACTTACCGACCACTTACCAACCACTTACCGACCACTTACCAACCACTTACCAACCACTTACCAACCACTTACCAACCACTTACCAACCACTTACCGACAACGTATTTACGGTGCAACTTGTTCACTTTAGCCTTGTACCTCTTGGTCCTAAAGCTCACCTGAACAGCAAACTCACTGATCATGTTGAGCGTATCACTCTCCATTTCCTTGTCCTGGTTCTTGTTAGAAACTTTAGGTCGTTCACATACCAACTTCTTCTCCTTCAAACCTACACAGTCAAAACTAAGCAGATCTTGTTCTTTCTTCCAAGGAACCATTGACACATCAAACTTGCATTGCATCTAAAGGATAACAAATACTGTATTCACTCACGGATAAGCCACACCTTTTTACCCAAAATCTTCGTAGCCGGGGTGCGGCTTATCTGCGAGAACATCTGCACATTAGGTTCCGTAAATTTATATAAATTTATTTTCAAAGAAATATTTTTTATTAACTCAAGTGAGTCAAGGTATACTACTAAACACCACACAAAACCAAAAGAAACTAAGCACTGGTCATTGCTTTTGCAAGTTTGGTGGCTCTCTAGAGCCGTTTTGATGTACATGTAAGTTACATGTATATTCTTGTCGTTAAACATCTTCGTCAAAAGATCTGTTTATAGTTGCTTTCCTAGGGCAACTACAGTAATTGTCACCACACAGGGATCTCCATTCCACCACAAAGCTAGTTCCCATTACAGTGTTGTTGTTTGCCTGTTACTTTGATGGTTATACATGTAGTTCCTCCACGAGCAAGAAAATACCAGGCTATCTTTGAGTATTCGGCACGGTAAAATCGTCACTGTTCAAACTTTTCACAGCAAATTAGTCAAACTGATCTTCAACCTCTCTTTGAGTAACTAGTTTTTTTTCCCAATAGAATGATGGCTTCCAGATATCCTTTTAGACATGATACACGTACATGTATCAATGGACAGCTAATGAAAAAGCAACTACATGTACTCTATGTTGTTTTGACTTCGTTCAGTGAAAACAAAACTTCTAGTGTCCAGTTTTTTCTCTTCCAACAGATGCCTGGTTACTAAGCTACGAACAAACGTGAGCACGTTGTTGGTTTGGTTGACATGTAAAATTTGATCTAAAAAGTGACCGAATGAACAGATCTTGGTAAACAAATACTATGGAAAGATAGGTCATGTATCTAAGTACGTATACATGTACAATATGTATGTTGGAAGTCAAAAAAAACTTCAGGTTAAATTTGTCCAAACTAGTTTATTTTTTTCAACCTACATGTAGTTTATTTTTTTCAACCTAGTTTGTTTTTTTCAACCTAGGTTATTTTTTTCAAACTAGGTTATTTTCGTTAGATATCAATTGGATTGGGTTTTTGGGGTTTAATTTTTTTAGGGGCCACATTCTAAAAAGAATTGAGCAGGTTTTCATATTCTACCTCCCCACCCTTCCCTTTTCTTTGTCCCACTATCTTCCTTCTACCCCACCCTGATCCCCCTTACAACCATAGAACCTTACCACTTTACCACAGAAACATTCGATGACGTCAGGTCTTTTGAAAATTATGTATTTATGCATGTGCACTGCTAACAAAATCGGACATTGAAAAATATAACACGGACGATAACACAGACGAAAATACAGACGAAGTTTGTGTTGACTCTGCGTTCTTTTATGAAAATTCAAGGGAAGTAGTTTATAGATGATCAGGTTTACTTAATACGGCTCCACTCGTACTTCGAAACAAAATGCGAACCGAACCTACTTTTACAGAGTAATCATTGAGCTAAATAATATAAAAGCGAATCAACGCTAACATTGACTGGAAGAAGACTTCTACGAAAGAGCTAAACAGTATCTTAAAGTAACGAGTTCAGAGGATCTTGGACTAAACCTCTTACTCGTTAGAATCAGCTTTCCAAATAGAATACGCTGTGACTAGAACGAAATGGAAGTACGCAAACCCTGAAATAACGAACTTGTAACTCCTGACAATAAAGAAACAGTTTGTAAATTACGGTTTAGAGCACTAAACGGAAAAGCGTTAGTGTACGTTTTCTCGTGAAAGGTCACATATACATGTATGTAGTTTATACCGCTAATTTGTGACTTAAGACATCGCAGGTAAAGAATAATTCATAAGGGAAGATAAATTCTACTGTGATTGAACCCATAATAAGAAATAAACTAAATTGTAGGATGAATCAAAATAAACGAGGTTAAAAATAACCTAGGTTGAAAAAATAAACTAGGTTGAAAAAATAAACTAGGTTGAAAAAAATAACCTAGGTTGAACCAAAATAAACTAGTTTATTCTTTAAACCTAGTTTATTTTGGTAATTCGACCTACATGTACAAATGTAGTTATTTTATTTTCAATGGGTGCTCACTTATTCAGTGTGTTTAGAGCTACATATGTATATATATAGTAATTATTTTTTACGGCTAAGTCACTAAACAACAGATAAACATGCTTATTTGATGATCCTGTGAACTAATACAAACCCTACCCATAGATTTAAAAACATCCTAACCGTCAACATGTAACTGGTGTTCACTAATTTAGGGTGTTTATAGAGCTACATGTAGTCACTACCGTAATGTTGCTTTGTTTTTATGGCTAAGTCACTAAACAACAGATAAATATAATAGTCCTGTGAACCAATACAAACCCTAAAAATTATCATTTGGGAAAACATAACGCACGTATGCTAGGTTGGAGGTTATTCTTTCAACCTAGGTTATTTTGTGTAGTTGCATGAACCCAAATAACCTAGTTTGAACAAAAATAAACTAGGTTGAAAAAACTAAACTAGTTTGGACAAAAATTAACTAGATTGAACCAAAATAACCTAGTTTGGACAAAAATTAACTAGGTTAAAAAAAATAAACTAGTTTGGACAAATTTAACCTGAACTATTTTTTTAACTACAACATATACATGAAGTTTATACTATTTCAGAGCTGAAATTACAGATACAACTTTGGAGTTTTCTCCAGTTTGAAAGTCTGATGAAAGTTACGAATGTATATGTTTGATGTTCTTCCAAAAAAACTTTTTTCCTAAACTCAAGCTTCTAAACTAGGTGTGTGGCTTATCTGCAAGTGAGGCTTATCCGTGAGTGAATACGGTAACTTGAATTAATAAAAACACTAAAATCACATTTGTTTTAATACCATGTGGATAAAGAAATATGCCGAAATGTAGGCCACATTGTTTTTCTTTATCGCAAATTTCAACTTATTACAAATGTTTGACTGAAGTGTACATAAATTAAGGTCACAAATATGGGCCAATGTGGAGCTGTAATATACCCACTACATTTAAATTCCATAAATTATCTGTTCAATACTGGTTTAACCACACAATCTACAGTGTACATGTGCATGTACAACCCAATTGTTCAGTGCTACTTTCTTTTTTTACCTCTCCAATGTTGGGCAGAACATTTGGGCTACCTAAAACTCCAATATTGTTTTTTTTTTTTGGGGGGGGGGGGGGGGGATTGGGAGGGGGGGGGGGGGGCACACAGCCAAATATTCAGGATTGTTCCAAGTTAATAATATTATTGTCCAAAGTATGTACATGTATACTGTATCTTGGATTGCAGTCTGTGATTTTATTCGCTTCCTGTAATTGTACATGTACTGTATGTCATTCAGCAACTCATTTCATAAAACCTGCTAAACCAATGCTCTGTTTAACAATTAGACAAGGTTCGTACAGTTTCTATCAGCAATAGAACCTGAAAGCAAGTAGTCCAATTGTTTTGTAGAAACTAACTACCACAAACACTCACAGATAACTAGCCACACTCACAGATAAGCTGCATCCCTTGAGTTTAGGAAAAAAAGTTTTGTTGAGGAAAATCAAATCACTAATAATGAGTATGCTTGTACTCACATCAAGATAGTCAACAGGACACAGTTCTAAAGTGGACGATGTGTGATGCTCATCGTTGGTGCATTTCCTAGAAGTACCCATTGTCACTACAATGCAGTATTTCTCTCCAGCAACAATCTGAAAGGCAGATGAAGGAAACAAAAACCATTAAGATTTAGGCAATAAAACTTGAAGATCTGAATAAATTGCAAATTCTCAAACTTTTCATACAAACCTTCTAAAAACCTAAGGCCATCCCAATAAAATGTTTCATTATTTTGCCATTATATTGCCCTCTGGCTCATGCTGGTATGTCGGTCGGTTGGTAAAAAAATGTTAGGGGGTTTGGAACCAAGTTGGCTTGAAGTCTTGCATAATTTCTTTCATGTATTCCTCAACTACTTTTCCCTCTACTGGTTATATATGGTTGACAATTTGCACGAGAAAGGCAAGAACTAAAACGTTAGAGAGCTTGGAAAAGAGGTGTAATTAACTTTTTTCCCAAAAATTGGGTTGGTTTTCAACCTTTCATATTTTCTTGCTTTTCCCAAAAAAAAGGGTTGGTCGAGTGATGGTAAACAATTTTTTTTATTGGGATGGCCTTTCCAAAAATTAAAAAACCTAACCATGGATGCATTTTTGACCCCAAATCATTTATAAATTAAACTAATCTGAATACACCTGAAATAAAATGGAGTATTTAGTGCTCACAGTTTTCAAGCGATCTTTTGAGTGGAGGGGGTATTCTGCAACTACATAATCTCAGTCAATTGGCTGATTAATGATTCTCAAATTCTAAAGTACTTAATCCTTTTTAGATAACAAAATAATGCACGCTCGAGGTCTTGAAAAACTGTGGATGCATGAGCAGAACGCAAGTGCATTTAGCAGCTTTTCAAGACCTCAAAAGTGCATTATTTTGTTATATACATGTAACAAGGAGAACCATCTTTTATTTGTTTTATAATAATTATAAACTTCAATGTAAACGAAGGAAATAAAGCTATCTTTAGAACCGGCATAAAAATCGAAAAGCAAACTGACGACAACGAAAACCCTATTATAATGTACTTGACTTGTTTACAACTTTTTTTCGTCGCTGATTGGTTCAATCGTGACAGCTTGACATTGACGATCTGAAAGCTTGTTTCTTATTGGATGAAGTAATCTGCTAAGAATAGAACGTGTCAATCGATAAAAGTGAAAGACAGAAATTGCACGAGCTGGCAAATGAAATGGGTCGTAATAATATTATCATCTGGTAAAAACTGTTGCAGGAAACAAAGTGCTTTCTTTTTACAATTTCTGGTCACAACAGGAGAGGTTTATCTGCACATTGTGATAGTGCAAGGCATTGAAAATGCCTGATGGAAAAGCATTCACAGAGAAAGTGTTAGCGAATTAGTGGCAGTAGAGTTGAGGATTGCCGACTATTTTCAACAACAACTGCATAGTTGACACTGATTACCGATTCTGCGGTCTGAAGAAGGATATTTTCTTTATCCCAACGGAAGGAACAGTGTTGTAACTGCTGCTCTGATGGCCGTGTTGCGTAGCTTTTGAGGCTCTCTTCGTTGGCATGGCCGCTATATACACATGAATGATAATCTACTCTTTTGAAATCCTGCCAGTTCTGGGTTCTCTGCAAGTTTTATCACCCGTTTTTCATTCAGGAACATTCAAGAACCTCTCAAACGAGAGAAACCAGAGAAATGCCATTGTATTCTTTGCAATTCACTGTTCAGGTTTCAGCATAAAGCAGGCTTATTACAGTTATCGTCGAGTTATTGGTGAGTCATGTCTTGTCGTTGTGTTGTCACTTTCCTCTTGTTTTAATAATACACCAGGCTGTTAGAAAAAAATACATTTTTCTTAAATTCAATCATTTTTTATATCAAACTCTCAATGAGTAACACTGTATTAGAATGTGGACATTGCTTTTCTCAACTTCAAACGTTTTAGGATCCCATTTTGTGGTCACTTTAGAGTACAAAGCCAATGCTAAATTCTCTTGCCGATCATTTTCTTTTAGTTTTGGGAAGCGACTTTTATTTTCCTCTTCTTCAACACACCTTAAAAACTCAAAGTCGGACATGTTTTCTTCCCAGTCTATGAAAAATATGTGTTAGCTATATAAACTCGCGAAAAACAATCACCGATACGTTTTGTTTGAATTCTCAGTGTGCTGAATTTTTTCTTGAGCGTGCATTTATAACAAAATCAAGCACGCTGAGTATCCAATCAAATCGCACGTTCTTAAGATGATCCCATTATTTATATTGAGTGTTGGAAATAAAATTATGCTAGTCATGAAGTTGCAGTTGCAAGTTGCGAATCCAAAATCCTAACCCTACATTTAAAAATACCCTAACCGTCAACAACGGGTGCTCACTCATTTAGCTCACTGAATACTATTTATGGTGTTTAGAGCTAGTCACTAATAATAATATGAGTTTTTGGGGCTAGATCACTAAACAACACATGCTTCTTCATTCTCCCTATATATATGAACTATTATGCAAATCCTAACCTACATTTAAAAATACAACTCTAAACTCGCAACTTCATGACTAGCAATAATATTTATACCTGTACCCATTTATTGCTGCGAGCGAAGAGAGAGCAATATATTTGCGACGTCTTTTACGGGTTGCCTGTGTTATCAGCGTCAGATACCAGTATTTTTTCCGATTCAATTTGGTACGTTTCTGAAAACTTGTCCGCGAACACGTGATCCGCAAATGCAAAAACGTGATGTCTTTTATGGGTTGCCTGTGTTATCAGCGTCAGATACCAGTATTTTTTTCGATTCAATTTGGTACGTTTCTGAAAACTTGTCCGCGAACATGTGATCCGCAAACGCAAAAACGAGGGCAATTTTACCCTAAAGGCAAAGCGTGGATCACCCCGAGCCTTTGACGTTTCCTCAACGTTTGGTTGTGTGGGTTGAAAAACTACCACTTTTTCACCAGTTTCGTTTCTCCTTCACGAGGTAAGTTGCTGCTGCTTGTTTTTTTTAGCGATACGAAATAAATGTTTGAAGCTTCTTTTCAGAGCATCAGAGAGCCGAGTACTGCTCCAGTTGCGAAGGAATTACAGTCCAAATTTTGGCGTGTTTATTGGACTCAGTGCAACCACGTGCGATGAGTCGTCGATCAATTTGGCTTTGTCAAACGAGCAGGCAATGTTCTTAAATAGCAAGAACAACATTGGAGGCCAGCATATGAATTTGCCGCGTTATGGAGCTAAAAAATATGAAGATATGATCATGTCTTCAATTGGAAACCATAACTCACAATCCAGTTATGTAGCTGGGCGGACCATGTCTATATCAACTGGTCCGAATGCCATGTCTATAGTAGGTGGCAAATTATACAACACACAACCCAGTTATTTAGCTGGGGGGACCTTGTCTATAGTAGGACGTCCAATCTTACATGAAATACAACCAAGTTATGTACATGTAGCTTGGGTGCCAATATGGCAGCACTTGCCCTATTTAGGGCTGCCTGTTATTAAGTTAAAGAGGATTGCAAACACAACCCTTGAGCAAATGACTGTATGGCCATGGGATACAAAACAAATACAATGCAATCCCCTCTGGGTAATAAATAAGTCAATTTCCCATGTGTTGCAGGGAATAAAATAATGAACCTTATATTGGCAATATTACTAGCGAATGCCACATTGGTACCACTACCAGTCACTGTGCCACTGCATTGTCAGTCCAGCATGCTGGGATATCTGTAATCCCAAGTGGTATTATAAGTATGACCCTACTTTGCTATCAAAGGGCTATTGCCTGCCACAATGTGTGATTGATACTTTTGGTGAGAGGTGCAGTACACAGATTTCTGCTGATGCTCTAAGAAGAGGTTCAAGCATTGGTTTCATACAACTAAACAACACACGTAATGTCCCATTCTGATTGATTACACTTTTATGCATATGTATGCCAATTGCTCTCTGATCATTACACATTCATTTTCACAGAGTACACTTCTAGCATGATCAGTCACGTGATCTAGCTAGCGCGTCGGAAATACCAAAGCGGTAGCGAAATTTTCACTTCTCTTACCTCGTTTCCCTTTCTTTTAACACCAATCGAGCTAAAATCGCATACAAGCATAGTTTAATATCTAGGCAGGCCACTGGTGATGTTTGAAGCTGAATGTAGCAAAATTTATAGAGTTTCGGACAGCGAATTACCGCCGACTTGACCAAAACAAGGCCCGCTTGTGTCTGTCCGCGTGAAGCGAGTTGCTGCAGTCAAATCTACCTGTCAATCAGCGACATTTCGCTGGAAACTATGTGTTTGTAGGGTGCGGGACAAGTGCAGTGACATGGCGGGAACTACAAGCTTCACAGTGATATAAAGTGCGTAAATGTTCGTTCAACAGAGCGTAAATTAGGCTGATTTGAAGTCTTTGAAGACGGTTTTTGGGTAGAAAAGTAAATTTCAAGATTTGCACCGTATTTAATCGAATTCTTCAATGTTTAATTGCCTTAGAACCATCAATTTTATAGTGTTATCGCGAGTAGTTTTTCGCGAATTTTTTTTTTAACATTCACAAGTGTGTGGATCTGGAAGCCATCTTGGTCACACCACAAGGCATGAAGATGTGTTAGGAATGTCTCTTCCTTCAAACAGAGATGTTTATGAATTTTTCTGTTTCCGGAAGACTCTTTGTCAGGCAGATCTCACCAGTGAGTTTGTGAATTTACATGTATATCAAACATTTGATTTTGAAGGAGTTGATGACAAGGATCTCTTTTGCCACAGGTAGCCCAAAGGAGATATGGATGCAGTGGAGCCAACTATACTACAGTTGATGTGCTTTATTTTCAGTGGCACAAGAAGTACATGTATAAATAGTTTTTTAGAATATATAGACTCCTTCTACATAGAAAACCAGAATCCTAGGTTTAATTTAATCCAGTATTAATGATAATCTGGGTCCAGCATTGCTAATGTTTGTATCCATTCCTGCACATGTAAATGACATATATAAATGGGCTCCTGGTCAAAGAGTTTCATTAGGTTGCATGTAGTTCTCATTCTCTGTTTTATCAATATCTACATGTAAAATGTTATTTGAACTCTAGGTATATAATTATGTGTTTTATAGAACTCTAGATATCTGAGTTTGGAAACTTTGGGCGTGGCACTGGGTGTGGTTATGAGTGCCAAACCAAAAAGATTACCTGTTGCCATCGGGAAGATTAATATTCAATGGATTGTATACAAATCAAATCAAATCAAACAGACAAATCCTGCAGTTGTTTTCTCTCTTTTATCTAAACTTTGCAAATCTAAAGCAACGGGTTTGGATAAAATCTCTGCTAGACTTTTCCGTATATGTCCCGACTTGATAGCGGAATCCCTTTGTACTATTTTCAACTGCTCAATTACTACAGGTATATTTCCAGATGAATGGAAATGTGCTAAGGTAATTCCATTGTTCAAACAGGGACAGCGTAGAGATTTGGACAATTATCGTCCCATATCAATAATTCCAGTAATAGCAAAAGTTTTCGAGAGGATTGTTTATAATCAAGTTCATGATTTTCTAATCGAAAACAAATTGCTATCTGACAGTCAATCGGGTTTTCGGAGTCTTCACTCTACGGTGACTGCCCTTCTTGAGGCCACCAACAACTGGGCCTACAATATCGATTGTGGCAATGTGAATGCCGTCGTATTTCTAGATCTTAAAAAAGCATTCGATACAGTAGACCATGGGATTTTGCTATCAAAGCTTAATGCATACGGGTTTGGGGGGAAAGCAAGTAATTGGTTTAAGTCATACCTTTATGAGCGCAATCAAAAGTGTTTTGTGAATGGGCAACTTTCTAGTACCCGTTCTCTGCGCTGTGGAATTCCACAAGGGACAATTTTAGGTCCTTTGCTTTTCCTCATCTACATAAATGACTTACCAAATTGTCTTGCACACTCCCAGCCCCGTATGTATGCGGATGATACTCATTTAACATTTGCAAGTAATAATGTAGATGACATTAATTATTATGTCAATCAAGACCTTGCAAGCGTTAATCATTGGCTTGTCGCTAACAAGCTTACCTTAAACCAATCAAAAACAGAGTTTATGGTTATCGGGTCACGACAAAGATTATCCACGTTTCAGTCAGCTCCAATCCTGGCAATCGATGGCGTCCCTATAAAGCAGGTGCCTCATACAAAATCACTTGGTGTGCATATTGACCAAAATCTATCATGGAATGTGCACATCAAGGGGTTGACTAAAAAGATTGCTTCTGGAATTGGAGCCCTGAAACGTGTAAGAAATTGTGTTCCTGATAAAACCATGCATTCAATCTTCAATTCCCTTATTCAACCACATTTCAATTATTGTTGCATTGTCTGGGATAGTTGTAGCATAACTTGTGCTACTAAGCTTCAAAAGTTGCAAAATCGAGCTGCAAGGGTCTTATCGTTCTCCAACTATGACGCTGATGCCGATATTCTGATTGAGAGGTTTGGTTGGAAAAAACTCGCTTCGCAACGAAAATTTCAAACCGCAGTCATGGTCTACAAATCAATGAATGGTCTTGCTCCAGACTATATGCGGTCCATGTTTACATATCGTAATGTTACCTCTTATTCTTTGAGAGACACCGAGGGCAAACTGGCTATTCCTATGCCCCGCACAAATTATCTTAAGGATAGCTTTGGTTATAAGGGTGCGGTGCTGTGGGATAGCCTCCCAGTCGGGTTGCGGCAAGCAAATAATCTTAGCAGTTTTCGAGCGGGCTGTTTTGAACAAGTCTAACTGTTATTCTAAAGTCTTATTTTTATTCTTAATTTTTATAATATATTATATGTAATGCACGGCTCTCATGGAAAGCAGGTACTAAACTTAGCATTATTTAAAATTAGATTATTATTATTATAGTAGTTATGATTAGATGTTATTATTTATTTTTATTTACATTATCATTACTTATTTATTTATTTATTTTTAAATCCTGATGAGATATTCCGTGGGTAAATAAAGTTATACTACATTAATGACATTCTTAATATTCTGGTGACCATTTGAAAGAAAAACATTTGGCATTTATTACAAAATCAGACATGTTGTAGCTAATTAAGGTGTGGCAATGTCGTTACCATGGCAACTCATAGCATGTCGAATGTGTCATTTGAAAGGATGATGTCGCTGAAACCTACATGCCAAAGTTTGTGAAGGTAGCTTGTTTCATTGCAGTGTCAAATACGTGGATAAGTAAGGTCGATCTCAAATGCTCACTCTGGTGCCATTCTCAATGTTCCTCTGTAGTAAGAATCACTGGAATATAATTTCACAAAAGAATGTGCAAATTCATATCTTTGCTTTGGGTGGACCAAATTTGATGAAATAAGTACCAAAATTCTCATAAACTCAAGATCTATGATTTGGTTGCAATTTCAGTCTCATTTAAGGTACCCCCAATTTTGGCCTGATCATGCTACACTTCCTGATATACCTCTCGCAGCACTTACCTTCCTCATAGGAATTTCTAGTATTATAAATGTAAATAAGCTTTTATTTATAGTTATACTTTCCTATCTTTTTCCTTTTCCTAGGTTTTAGTAAAAGAAACCAAAATATCAAATGGTTGCAATTGATTCTTCATAAAGCCTTTAAAGGTCCTGAAATAACACCACAGCCAATTAACTACCAATATGTATAGATACAGACCGGGATTTCATTGTGCACATATTAAACAGCATTTTGGAAACGCACTAAGACTGAGAGTGAGACATCCCGAGTTGGCACAGCTCCGCTTTTGCCGACAAACCAGCAGGAATCGCATTGAAACTGAAAGTTCGACTATATGTACATAAATTGCTGCAAGATAATGAGTGAAAATTCAACATTTAGGTAGTGTTAAAGCACTGAATAACGAGTTATATAACATGAGCGTAGCGTGATCAAGTAGCTATATTAAACTCCGGAGTCCCGGGATAACTATGTTTACCTGTTTCGTCGCGTCACGGATTTCTTCTGCCATCGAACGATAAAGGTTGTTGGATCGCATGTTGTACACATTCACAGCATAGCCCAGAGCCTTTAGGAGTCCAGGGTCTTTCGTGTTTACCTCCTCTATCCCTCCAAGGAGTTGGGTAGAAGCAAGACGGAGAAAAACACAGAGAACAGAAACAAAAACAAGCACAGACTTCGCCATCTTGAGAAGTTAGGGACAATGTTCACGTGACTTGATGACAGCTTCAAACACAGGAAGCCCACAAGCTTTCACTTACTAATTATTTGCATAATTTATAAATTTTCTAAATTATGACATTTCTTCTCATTACTCGGGCTGCCTGTGGCAGCGCCGAGTCTTAAAATGCAAGTCGTTATTATTATTATTTTTATTTGATGTCAGACGGCTTCTGCGTTAAAGGTCAAATTCGAACCAATCAGATTGCACTGTGCTGGTCACGCAAACAAAGGTTAGATTTCCTCAGGCGCGCTCAGATAAGAAAGTTCCAAGCTCAGACTAGGCGAGACAAGGAGATATCAATTTCAAATAGTCATTGTCAGAAATCTATTCCATCGTGGGCAATTATGCAATACAACCTAAATTTGGGTCAGGTCCATGTTTTACGACAGAATAACCAGAGTCTTTCTACTGGATTCGGAGAGCTCGAGACATTATACAAGTCTGCTAATATGGGGAAAACTGAAACAAAAAATGAACTTTTACAGCAGAAACCCTCATATTTGAGCCAAGCGGAATATTTACATGATCCGCTAAGATTTTTACAAATCTAATTAGTTAAGCAGATGTACGCAGTGTATGCCAACTGAAATGCTGTGCTCGTTTTGTGGTTACGGCTTAGTGGGGCAACTACACGAACAAGAAGCATGAACTGCCAGCAAAGAGAGAGGAATTGATCGGAGACGTTAAATTACGTTACTGTGAAGAGGATCAAAATTCAAGCTCTTTAATTTGAGACTGTCTTCTGCCGTGACTCGTGAAAGAAATTGGAAAAGATCTAGCTGTTTCATTCAGACACTGGCAAATTTATTGAAAGCTACGGGCTTACTTTATGAGATTATTATTCATTGTGGAATGAAAGGAAACAGGTTAGCAGAAAGTTAAGTTCGAGGTAGGCTTCGACTTTCATTCCGATTCAGTGCATATGTGCACGAAGGTGGAATGCTTTCAACAACACTAACAATAGAACCAAAACGAAAGATTCAGTTACGTAAGTCCTGTAAGTAAACTCTTTTAGATTTGAATACATTTCCTCTCAGTTTGTCTGTTAATGTACTTTTTCTTCTAATTATCGCTTTATTTAACATCTCTGTGATTTAGAGTATGCGTACCTCAGAATAAATTATTTGAAAGGTCAACTTGAACTCTTGTGTCGATAAGCCCAAATGTTTTTGTAAAACAGTCTGTGAATTTGAGAAGCGGACTTAGAAGAGCTTTCTAATTAGGAATTACATGTTTTTCTTGCTATGAAATTTATGTTTCATTTCACATTTATTCATACAGTTTTAGCCGGACATTTCCCCGAGTTTTTGATCTATTTTCAATCAAATTCAAATGAAAGTGAATTTCATCTTCAAATTATCTCATGTGGCCCGAGTGAAAGGCCAGATGGGCTCTTTTCTACTTTCAACACACAGTCGCTAAACTGTACGAAATCTCCAAGAATAAATCCCTAATGTCCAAACTAACGGGAAAAACTGAAAGAGGAAATCCTTGTGAGAAATCGACGTACATATGAAGCTATATAAGTTATCATCGACTATATTAAGAGCAAATCGTGAATTAATTAATATTAATAACTGGCTACGAGCAAACAAATTGCATCTTAATGTTGCCAAAACTGAATTTATGATGATTGGTTCGAGACAACGCCTATCGGCTCTGACGAGTGTAGGTTTTTGTCGAGGGTCGAGGGTCGAGTGTAAAAAGTCGAGGGTCGAGGGTAAAAAGTCGAGGGTCCAAAAATATTGCTTAAATCTATCTATACACTGCTCTCTTCGCAAGTAAGTCGAGAAACTATCCTGGTTAACTAATCTCAAGTCATCCAAACAGCCAGAAAGACTGAGCTACCGAATTCCAGAGTGCGAACGAGCTTACCGATGTCAATCAAAGTCCATGGAGTGAAATTTTAGAACGTGTTCCCGACGGAACCCCTGTACTGTTTCCCGCCTCAAGATCACATGACTGAAAAGCCAAGCCTCCGTTCGAGATAAGCTCCGCTCGATACGACAAGCACATGTGGTAAGTTCTTTGTTACTGGATGTGGTCACACGAGAGGGTTAAACAAGATTTAGCGACCTAAATCACGATTTTAAAAAGTGTAAAATCTAATCACGATTTACGAAACTCGAGAGGTATGTTTGTTTTGGAATGTTAATTTTTATGGTCTTTGAATTTATTTATATGACGTTTGCATTTATTTATATGGTCTTTGCAATTGAATTTATTTATATGACGTTTGAATTAGTTTTTATGGTCTTTGAATTTTCATTACATGATGCCTTGCGCGCCCAACAGGCTTCAGATACAGCTGTCTTAGCGTAGGAGCATGCGTTACAAGGGGTGATGTAATGGCGGCCGAAGGAACACGAGAAAATCTTTCTCGTTTAACAAGAGCGTGCAATGAGGCGTTAATAGATGCCATAAGCTCTATTAATTCTTCAGAAGTGAGAAGCATCGAGTTGGATTTGGTTCAAGTTCACTGAATACAAGTGTGTCCAGTGTGGGAAATGAAATTGCTAGCTTCGCGATCGGGACATAACCCTTCAACATGTGGCAGACCATCTACATCTACATTTATTACTGGACAACGCTTACGTATCGAGTCCAGGAGCACGATAGCACGATAGTGCACATCGAGTACGATAGTGCATAAAGATCTAGTAATAATACCTGACCCTGAAACAAGTGTTGTTCCAACGCATTCCAGTCGTATAAGACTTGAAAAAAGAGGTTTAGTGGTTCACGAGTTCCCGTTTAATCGGTCTTGGAGTCAAGTGGAATAGCCCACTTCCGCGATATGCTTTACTTGTCACGCACAAAGGTTTCAATACGAGGCCCCGTGTTAAATTAAATTAATTATTTTCACAGAGAAAAGAATAAATTTAATTTAGCACGGAGCCTCGTATTGAATCCTTTGTGCGTGACAAGTGAAGTATATCGCGGAAGTGGGCTATTGCCGCGATTAGCAATCCGAAAGCAGCTACCAAAACAAGATATGCTTTTCGAATTTGCAAAGGCAAGGATGATGGATCCTGGATCTACTTGGGTACTATATCTTGTAATCGTTTATAATACGAATATAAAAATATTATAACCCATAAAATTATCCTAACTCACACAGTCACAATGTCATTAACTCATCACATGCTCTTGGATCTGTCAGAATGAATTTTGTTAATCCAATTGTGAATTTGGATCAAAAATTAAACTAAGTAGTACAGGTGTAGTTAGTCGTTCTATTAATGATTTGGTCTCGAAAATGGATATGTTTGGGTTACACTTTTAGGTTTGTATGAAGAAAATGAATTATAACGAATCAAATGGCGTTAATAATAACAATTCATGTCATTTTTCCATACAGACCTTCAACCAATCACAGCACACTTTCTATGGGTTATACTGATATTGTTATATTCGTATATATTATAAACGATTGCAAGATATGGTACCCAAGTAGATCAGTCCAGGATCCATCATCCCTTACCTTTGCAAATTCGAAAAGCATACCTTGTTTTGGTAGCTGCTTTCGGATTGCTAATCGCAGCAATTCCACTCAACTCCAAGCCCAATTAAACGGGAACTCGTGAACCACTAAACCTCTTTTTTCAAGTTTTATACGACTGGAATGCGTTGGAACAACAATTGTTTCAGGGTCAGGTATTATTACTAGATCTTTGTGCACTATCGTGCTATCGTCAGTGCTATCGTGCTCCTGGACTCGATGCGTAAGCGTTGTCCAGTAATAAATGTAGATGGTCTGCCACATTTTGAAGGGTTAGGTCCAGATCGCGAAGCTATAGTTCAGATTAAAATTGAGGTCTAGGCGCTGCGATGGAAAACAACTGGCAATTTCATTTCCCACACTGGACACACTTGTATTCAGTGAACTTGAACCAAATCCAACTCGATGCTTCTCACTTCTGAAGAATTCTGAAGAATTCTTCTGAAGAATGGCATCTAATGCCTCGTTGCACGCTCTTGTTAAACGAGAAAGATTTTGTCGTGCTTCGTCCGCCATTGCATCACCCCTTGTAACGCATGCTCCTACGATAAGACGTAAGACAGCTGTATCTGAAGCCTGTTGGGCGCGCAAGGCATCATGTAATGAAAATTCAAAGACCATAAAAACTAATTCAAACGTCATAAATAAATTCAATTGCAAAGACCATATAAATAAATGCAAACGTCATATAAATAAATTCAAAGACCGTAAAAATTAATCAAGGTAACACCGAAAAATAAATTAAAACGTCATATAAATAAATTCAAAGACCATATAAATAAATTAAAACGTCATATAAATAAATTCAAAGACCATAAAAATAAATTCAAACGTCATATAAATAAATTCAAACGTCATATAAATAAATTCAAACGTCATATAAATAAATTCAAAGACCTTATAAATAAATTCAAACGTCATATAAATAAATTCAAACATCATATAAATAAATTCAACCGGCAAGATTTTTGACTTGTTTGGCCCCTCATAGTAAGTAACCTCTGCCACGATCCGAACGGTTTTCTGTTGAGCATGCGCCACTGTATCTGGATTTCCATTGGCCGAGAAAAACGAGACAGTAACATTGTAGATTTCCTATTGTTAACGGCAAGAGAAGGCGTGGGAAAATAAAATAAATTTCCTTCGTCGAGAGTGATGTTGCTTTCCTTGAGGTTTGACACAGCTGCTTTTAACGCTACTTCGAACTCGCTCACGCTCATGTTCACTCCAAAAACAGATCACATCTCGAAACTGCAGATTCTAGACTGGGCAGTGTTTTAATAGTATCAGCAGGTCATGTGCGTGTGACGTCGATCTCGAGAAACCGGTTTTTAAACCGGTTAGTCATGTGACTTACCTCCAAAAACTTGGAGCCGGCGAGATCTAAAGAACCGTTCGGATCGTGACAGAGGTTACTTTCTCCCTCGTTAGTGGAGCTGGAGAGAGGGTAAGAGAAAAGAACCTCTGCTAGCAGGGTTTGGCCAACGTTATCGTAGCAGGATTTGCTATTTTTCTGCTCAGACGATTCATAAGTAAATCCCACTCAAGTCGCATGAAAAGGATGAAGATACTCCTACTGCAAAGAAGGTGGAGAAACCGCTTAGCTGCTGTTGTTTCAAATGCCGCCAGAGGCCGGGCACTGACATGTCACACGGTGAAGCGGCGACGGGCGGGCATTGATGACGAATAACTCGCAATTTTTTTTTACCGGTAAACTTATTTTTCAGAAACATTTACGCAAATTTTTGGACCCTCGACATTTTACCCTCGACCCTCGACTTTTTACACTCGACCCTCGACTTTTTACACTCGACCCTCGACCCTCGACAAAAACCTACACTCGGCTCTGACTGATGAAGAAATGCCTTATTTAAAAATCGGAGACAAACTAATAAAAAAGGTATCACAAAGCAAAACAGTTGGTGTCGTGGTAGACGAGCACTTAAGATGGGAGGATCACATAAATCATATATCAAAAAAGATCATCTCAGGTCTAGGAGCTCTAAAGAGAATCAGAGCATTCGTGTCCCAAGATACACTAATCAAGGTATACGACTCTTTAATTCAAACGCACATGGATTATTGTTGCGGGGTATGGGATACCTGCGGCAAAGTTCTCGCAGATAAACTTCAGAAATTTCAAAATAGAGCCGCTCGGCTTATTCTCAGGGCAGATTATGATACAAGTACAAACGCACTTTTAAGTGTCTTGGAATGGGACAAATTAGATGAACGCAGAGCAAAACATAAAGCCATCGTAATGTTTAAGACCCAAAATAGCCTGGCGCCAGCAAGCCTATGTGATTTATTCACTACTGTTGGAAGCTCTACCCACTATAATCTAAGGGGCCGTGATACGAGACTTTGTCTTCCGCAACCAAAAACAGAATTTATGAAGAAAAGTTTCTCGTATCACGGCGCCAAGACATGGAATGACCTGCCAACAGAATTACGTGAAATTAAATCACTAGGCTCTTTTAAAAACAAAATCAAAACAGTCGCCGTCCTAAATGACCAATGATGTTTTGAAAATTGATAATAGTATGTAGTAGTTTTCATAATTTTAGGATATCATATTATTAGTATAGTATATATATTTTTATATTATTATTATTATTACATTGACAATTCTGTATTTTTATATATATTTAATAGTAGTTAACACGGCTTCTATGTAAATCAGTTTTTCTTATCTGTTAGAATTCCGTGTATAAATATTAATAATTAATAAAGTTGAATATGGGAGTCAAACATCGAGCTGCTATGAAACCGCTTGTGACAGTTTGTTTACGCACTTTCATGACAAACGAACGTTTCTACTTTCGACACAACGGTCGCTAAACTGTACGAAATCTCCAAGGATATATCCCTAATGTCCAAACTAAAGGAAAAAACTGAAAGAGGAAATCATTGTGACCAATCGACATAAATATGAAGCTCCAGAAGTAATTATTGAATACATGAGAACCCATAGAGAAAACCGATAATAATGAACACGGTATTAGTTTCACCGACATTTGTGGCGTAACTGAACTCGCACTACAGCATAGCTTGAAATACTGTACGGAAACTCCCGTTTAAAAATTTCCTGATGCCGGAAGGACCGTAGCATTTAAACAAGATATCCTTCTGACCAATCGACATACATATTAAGCTGTGAAAGTATGTTTCCATTCCATAACAGCCGATAGTGCAAACTAGTAAACTGCCACTAGTAAATTAACCTTGCGTACTTCCGCGAGTACTGAACTTTCTAGCGTCAAATGCATGTGTTACGTTTCCAAACTTTAGGACAAGAAATCTTCCATAGAATGTTCTATTTTTTTTTACAGCTGAGAACTGTATTATTAAACATAAGAAATAAAACAATGGTGCCATTTGAAGAATCATATCATGTCAAAAGTGCAAACGAAGAAATATATATCTACGGACGCGAGCAGCTCGATCGTTTCACTTTGGTCAAATTCGGACTGTTTACGACTGGAACCTGCAGTTTTACCGGACCTGCAGACTAAATTGTAAACGTGTGTTGCATGAATACGTAGTGTTTACAGTAAAAGATCAACTACTTTAATTTACATAACAGAAAACAAAAATATTAAATTACATACATGTATATATACTAGGGGAGCAGAGAACGAAAGTCACCGCGCTACCGGCCACTCCTAAAGACTGCTAATAATTCTTCCCTTTGGTTATTACTAAGAGGATTTCAAATGAAAGTGTATTTCATCTTCAATCTCATGTGGCCCGAGTGAAAGCCCATATGGGCTCTTGTTGTTATTAACCTCTCGAAAGTATAGTAGAAATGACCCGATTTCTCAGTTCTCTGACTGACAGGGGCCTTTTAAAATATTATAATTTATATGCATGCACATGTATTTAAATGTTTATAAATTCGGGAACGAAAATCAAGCATGCAGTGAGTGAGTATAAACTGAGTAAGTAATCTGAAATGAAGATTTGAAATGACTCTGATGTGGAAATCGCATATTTATCTGTGGCGTGTTATTGACACTGGTAAAAACCAATCTTTCCTAAACACAAGACAGTTACCACCTAACACAATTATTGACTTTTTATTTTGTTCTATTTCCCGGGTCTATTTACATCTGGCCTGTACCTCTTTGTATTTGATTATTATCTCTGGGTTCAGGCATTCTACTGTGTATTATTTTAATGTTTTTTTTAGAACTGACATAATGATATTATGTATAGAGTAGTGTATTTATCATTATTGCAATTTTATAAAATAAACTAAATTTGGTCCAGAATTGAGAGAGTATACTTACATGCAAGTGGCATTCTTTCTTTCCCTTCCCCTTTCTTGGTACCATTATATATCCATGCAAGCTAGATCTTGTTTCAGTGTTTTCCATCTGAAGTGGTCCTGGCTTAAGATAACCCTAAGGTTACCTTAAGGACCTACCTTCTCATCATTGTATTTCTTATTATGCCTTCAGTTATTACTCATATACATTTCCATTGTTAGTTCCTCAGTTCTTGGCGTCAGCATCGTCACTTTCACTCGGTCACGCTCAGGAGTACGAGTACTTTTAAGAATTATTTGGGAATGAAAATTAATCTTGCCCAATGATAGAAAAAAATGAGTGGACATTGCATGTTTCTTTGTGGATTGCCATTATAAGTTTCAGTCTCCTTCAAGATGTAGAAAATGAACACTAGCACAGTGGCAGCTCACTAATACTAGAAAATAGTGGTCTGTAGTTTACGCCCCCAATCGAAAATATTGTATTGAGAATTTAGCCTGAATTTCAGCCGTTATTGAGAATTACAAATAGATGACTTTATTATTTTCACATGTAGAACGACATTACCTAACTATACTATTCACAATGAATAGCAACATTATGTGGAATTTGTTGTTCTAAATTGCTTTATTTCTTGTAGTCGTACTGCACCTGATATAATTACAATGCATCAAAATTCAGTGACTCGATGTCATGCAGACTACTCAAATAACCATTGCACTTCAATCAACAATACCCATACCAAGTTTTTTTATAATTCTAACGACCCTCAAGGAACAATAATATTGAAAAGAAAGTAATGTTAAACTACAGAATTGAAGGAAATTGTGGCTGAAATGTACATGCACAGCATGTATGTATGTGTGTGTTGTGTGTGTATTATGGCTCTATCATTTCCAACCCCCACCCCTCCTCCCGGCATACCATAACCCTAAACCCTAACCTAACCCCGCCGGCATACGTGGGGCATTTGCACATTGACATTTGACAGAGAAGAGCATCAGTAGAGAACCAATTATCTGGCTACTCTAGCACAAACCATGTTGACACAAAATTATGCTAGAACTCCATGCAGTACATGCTATAGATGGTCCGAGTTAAGGCCACTCAGGGCCTCTTGTTCAAATTAAAAGCATTTCGTTATAATTAGCAAATTTCCTCTGGTTTCCGTGGTGTGGACTCTTGTTTACCACGATTTACGTCATCACATGGTCAAAAATGATTTGTTGTGGACTCTCTCGGCTGCGCCTTGTGAGTCCACAACAAATTTTGACCAAATTTTGACGTAAATCGTGGTAAATAAGAGTCCAGACCACGGAAAACCAGAGGAAATTTGCTAAATAGACACATACAAAAATAACTTCAATTTGTTAAATTGATCAATTTATCAATTGCTTTAAGAAATTTCATTGCCAAAAATGCTAGCAACATTCTCGGAATGCTTTTTCCTTATCAAAATGCTAATATTATTCTCAATGCTTTTTCCTTGGGGCAGACTTCACCGTTTGCAACCTGAAATGTTAATAGGATACGACCTTAAAAACAGTAGCCTGCGTTGCGGCTCTGGAGTATCGGAGCGCAGCGAGCGGAGATTAGGGGGGTTGGGGCGAGGAAAATAAGAGAGGTGGGGAGGAGAGGAAGAGAGAGCCTGCCGGAAACCCATGGTTATTTTGATATCCACCCACTAATTAAAATGCATAAAATTAGTAAGTCATTCGACCGATTCATCCAATCATCATGCGGCGGAAGTGAAAACCATGTTTAATATCTGTCAAACTCACGCGTGGAATATCAAGGAATATCAACTCGAGCGTAAAATTCAAAACAAAAAATATACAAACTTGGAGAATGTCAGCTGAAATTCCGATAAAACACGTGAAGACAGGGCCTAAACCCAAACCTGTAAATGTCAACGACTTTTGCAGGATATGTAATGTATGTTTTAAGCTAGCGTTTGGGAATTCAAATATTTCCACGGCGAGAATCTGTTCAAGACTTCAGAAAGAAAAGAGAGCCGAAGCTTTAAATAATTCTAGCTGGTGCCTGCAAAAGTATTTGTCTTCATATTCCGAAATCTGCTGCTCTATCAGAGCGAGTCTTTGGCCGATCTTTTCTTGGACCATATATTGGTTGATATTGAAGAATAGTAAAACACAAAACAGAATTCCAGTATTCCAGTATCATATATTCCAGTATCATATAATATATTCGGAGATATAAGTGCTTTTTTCGACCCTTTGTTTTGAATCGATTTGAAGTAAAATGCGAAAATCTTCAAAACGGTACGATAGATCTTTCTTCGATGCTATTCAGTAGATAAACTAACCCATGAGCTTTGTTGGTAATTGTGAAGGTTTATTTTCAACCACCTACATTCCGGACCTCAGCGCGCAAAACCGTATTCATGAAACGAAAAGAAATCGTTGCACATGGTGTCACAAAATATGTTGTCCTACGACATACTCGCGAACGAGGCCAAAGTTTTCGTGCGATATATTTTTTAATATTTACATCTATTCAAAATTGGTGCTTTTCACCAACATTTCACAATTAATCTTACTTCCTTCATCTAGTGATATAAATGATACTGCAAAATATTATGTTCGACAATTTCTTGCAAAAACTCAGGCAACTATTCTACCCGGTAATCTATAGTTTAACACCATGGGAAACTATACTGTGTTCACTACAATAAAATCGAGAAAGCGGGACGGAGTATATCTCTTTTGCTGTAGAAGTTTCCATTCCATCGATATTAATTATTGAAACTCGTTACTAGCAAAGCTCATGGGTTAGTTAATAACAAAAAATAATATCGTGTCGTTTTGAAGATTTTCGCATTTTTCTTAAATACAAGGAGTCGAAGAGGCACCTATATCTTCGAATAATTACTATTCTTCGATGTCAGGAAATACATGTTCAAAAAATATCAAAGATCGGCCAAAAACCTCCCGTTGAAAAGTGCGAATCTTTATGATACCAATTCCGCGAGCCATCTTACGTAAAGTGTATGTGAAAAACACCAAAACGAGGCTAGGCTATGCACGATAATCTGAATAACAAGAGACTGGCGGGCCACACAGAGTGCGCAATATCGTCAAAGTGGGCTATATCTTGCTATAAGGGCCCCTTTTTCCCCCTCTTGGCAATAACCATAACATTCAAATAAATCGAAACTTGGTATGACAAGACAGGGCGGTATATAGCCTCCTGTGCAGCCGTCCTTAGTGTCGTCACTCAACGTTTCCAACGTTGAGTGACGACACTAAGGACGGCTGCACAGGAGGCTAGGCGGTATATGGATTACGCTTTTCAAAGAAATTAAAATATGTCGTTTCACGTTTCACGGACAGTAATTCCGCGCAGCAAAAGAGTTTGACAACTGAAATATTTCTTTTTTTCACGTAGAAAAGAAGCCATTTCTCGTTTCCCGAGCAAATAAAACACCAATGACGGCTCGCAGGAATAAAATAATCACGTTTCAAGATTTCAAAAAGGGGTTTCTCGTTTCCCACGGAGAAAAAAAATACCAATGACGGCTCGGCTTATACCCTATACCACCCTTGGGTCGGGGATGCATGGCGGCTCGGCTTATACCCTATACCACCCTTGGGTCGGGGATGCATGGCGGCGACTTTTCAGTTTGATTTCCTATGGTCAATATATTACGACAATACTTTACACAGCTTCTAAGTTTGTGCAAACATATCAGGAAGAACAATAAGATAGCCATCATATATAGGCAGTCCATGATTTCCATTCTGCAAGGCTTATTGACTCAAGGCAGATGCTGCTACAGATGCTGCTAAGTAGTCGATCTCCTAGTCTGGATCACTGTGCACGGCGCCTAACTGGTGCTCTCAGTTTCATTTCCACTGGCCAGAATTCGAACTTGACTACTTAATCAAGAATCATGAAGGTTTGTACTGATTAATGTAACAACATCCCATGAAGTTTTCATCCGAATTGAAGGCAGCAAATATTGTTCATTTTTGTCACGGGTTTTGACAGCTAGAAATAATATTTCAGTGGTGGATTTTGTATCTTCTGTCAGACGAAGCTTATCGTCCTAAATCAATGCCGGGCCTGTTGTAAAAACCACTCCGCTCGTTTAGTGAAAGTTACCAGGATAGTTCGCACGGTGGCCCAGTTAGGTTACCACGTTATAATGATAAAATACTAACATGGTATCGTAGAAATTTACCACGATATATCACGATATCATAGTCGCATCTTCGTTATTTACCACGTTGCCACAATAGCACATACAATCATATCGTGGTATCATCAGCTAACTGATTACTACGATGCCATGTTAGTAGTTTATCGTGGTATCGTGGTAAATTATTACTACGATATACCACCGATAAGAGAGGTTCTTGTTGCCACCGTAATTTCGTGAACAGCCCTTTAACAGATATCTTCATTAAAACATAAGTCATTAGATAATTCCCTGCTGCAAAAAGTAATTGAAAACTATTTAGTTTACTGAAAGGGAAATAATCTCTAGAAATGCTATGATTTTGAGGTTTACTAAATCTGCGTTATCTTAGCTTTCGAATTTTTGATACTGCTACTATAACAACGAAAGGCGAATTGCTTTAAATTCCTAGATTTAACTTGTACCTCTTGCTTCGCATTATGTATTGGCTGATGACAAAAGACACACTTGACTTTGATAACGTTACAAACGAGTGACACATACGCAGTCTGACGAATTAAGGCACTTTTCCAACCCTTTTTGTTTGCAGCAAAATCATGGAGTAACTTCAGCAATTTTAATCGCGATTGCTGTTGTCATGGAAATGGCTGGTGCTTCTTCTGAGGGGGTAGGTATTTGGGAACAACACGCAAACCACGGGACAGACCCGCAGTACGCGGGACCAGCTCGGGATCAACATAGCTCGAGCAACAAACACCCTTGCCTAGAGACTTGGGAAAACATGACTGTCCCCACCCCGGATGGACTGGTTTATTGTATGATTCCATCAGATGCCCAACTTTCCGTGCAACTAAAGGAAGTAGGAGGATATAACAAGCATTATGTAGCAGTTACAGAAGATGAGGCTAAACATTTTGAGGATATTCTTACAGGCACTAAACGACCATCACCGACGAAAGCCCCTTCGAGCCACAGAAGGACGCACCCAAGCTTCAGGAAGCGACACTGGTGGCACGGAAAGAAACGAAACCTGCACGAGAAAGAAATCGGTTGGGTGGAAGAGAATGAGGATTTTGATGATGGAATGATACCCGAAAATGGAAAGAAAATGTATCGTACGAAGGGAGATAAAAAAGGAAAGAGTAACAGTAACATTTTGCAAGAAGACAATGGAGGATTTCAACGCCGATCGCGCAGTCAATTCGCGGCTACTGACGGCATCGTGACATCAGAAAAGTTTAACTGTATTGCCAAGGGCGAAACGCCGGGAAACAATGATTATGGTTATAAACATCTGTGCGATGCCTGCCGACGGTTGAGTAAGCTTTCGATTGGTCGATTTCCTCGCTACTTGAATGAAATCACGTGCGAGTCTGTGAAGGGCGTGCCTTCCAGTGGAGATGCATTATGTCATCGGCAGATAGGAAGATGTATACAGAGGAGCATGTTGATTGATCTGCTAGTGAGAACTGAGAGATATGTGGAGGTACCGTCTCCTATACCTGGCTACGCCAAAGCCTACAGGCAGATATGGGAGCCGTATACACAGAAAGTGAGAAGCTGTTGTGAATGTCGAGCATTTTATTGAGGCACTAGAATCTTCCGGAGTTGAAAATCCAAGAAATCACTGCATTTATTAAATCTAGAATGTAAGGCCAATGGCGGTCTTTCCAACACCGCATGATATTAACAATGTCTAAGTTGTCCAATTCTCGTAAAGTGGATTATGTGTAAACTGTTAATAGCGCTAATGATGATGATAATGATAATAAAGACTGCAATTAAATTATATCATATGACAAGCCGCTTTCAGGATAGCAAAATTATCACTAAAACTACCAGTGCTGAAGCGACGACAATCTTGATAACGACGGGGTTGCGTAATCGTAGATGTCGTGTATGAGAGCAACGCGATCGAAAATGCGAAGGAGCGGTGTTTGATTGATTGTCGTAAAACCAAAACCAAGGTAATTACAGAGCCCGCAATCACGCCGAGAAAGTAAAAAAGCAATGAGCCGATCATGAACTGAAGTAATTCGTGATTGGTTTTACTTGAACCAGTCATGAGGAAACTAAAGTAAACGCAATCGCAAAACGAAAATTGATTGCGCGACGTTTGGTTTTAGTTTAGAACTTGATTGGCTGATGATTGGGAAAAACGTTTTTCACAGCCAACAGACCGATTTAGCAGGTACATTTGTTGTTCCAGTTCAGATCATGTGACAGCTCTCCAGGGGATTCAGTTTTCCAATTAGAGAAATTCGTACATTTCCTCTTGGGATACAGAAAAACAAAGAAACATTACTCAAGGGAAAAGTCAGGTGATCTGAATTGGGACAACAAATGTACAAGCTAAATCGATCGGTCAATCAGAAAAGCTAAGCAAACGCAAAACCAAAGCAATCACTTTAATATTACTTTCGACACTCAATCGAAATCCGCTCTAATGTAATCTTAAATATTTTTGAAACTCGATAAACGTATTAAACATCAGCTAGCCGATGTTATGTGTTCGTACAAGTACAGGGAAGAGGCATATTAACAGTGTATTGTAAGTACAACATCAGCTAGCCGATGTAATATGTGTTCGTACAAGTACAGGGAAGAGGCATATTAACAGTGTTTGTAAGTACAACATCAGCTAGCCGATGTTTTGTGTTCGTACAAGCACTGGCAATAGGCATATTGACAGTGTATCGTAAGTACAACTGTAGCAAGTATCAGCACCATGCATATAAATCTTTTATTTAACGTAGTTTGATAAAGCAAACGAGTTTTCCATGATACGAAAGACAGCAAATGCGCTTTGCACTGATTGGCTATACTGCCATAGCAGCAATTTTAGTTTTGGCACGCCAGTTACAAATATATTTTAGCCCAGAAAATGTGCTAAAACGAGTTATAATGCCCGCTATATTGATACAATCTGGATTTTACAACGGGAAGAGTCACCGGCGCTCCTTGCCGCAGTCACGATCCCCGGTAAGCCCACCGCAGTAAATCAATCAAAGCTGGATAAAACTGTCAATTCTGGACATCAAGGAATACAAGAACCTTTATCAAAAAGTAAATAAGTCTGCAATAAGACAGCAAAAGACAAACATGGGAGGTACACTAATTATATCCTGGATTATCAAATTCAACGACATGTCACCACAAGGCCTTTCACAATGAGAAGGCTTTCAGGGGCTTTCGTAACTGATAGGAAAGCACTGGTAAAATTAATTACGAGGGGATTAGTGTTTTGTTTATTAATGGCAAAGGACTGCAGTAAAGAATGGAGCAATCAAAAAGAGATTTCTTAGTTGTCTCTAACATATGGATTACAGACCCTACTACGTGGCTCTCTCGGATTAAGGTGATATAGTAAGTGAGTCCAGAGCACGTTTGGGCTTTGTCTTCAGTTGAAATAGTTTAATTAAGCTCTGTTGACTTCTTAATAGAAGACATATCCATGATATAAACTTCCTGCTTGGTTAATTATTCTCGCTAAAAAGTTCTAGAAGAAAGAAGGAAAACGCCGAGAAAGGTAGGATTTGGTTACAAAACTTTCAGCTGGTAATTAAGTCGTGGCGTGCTAAACAGTAAAGTTAAGGTTAAGCTAAAGTGTACATATTGCATATGGAAGTCACTGGGAAAATTTGGCTTTGAAGGAGGGAGAGAAGTAAGGTAGAGAGAAAGAGAAGGGATTGACAGAACCTCTTCTCGTAGGGAAGGCTTTAAGGGATGCGGAAACTAGGCCATTAATTAGCGCCGATATAGGCTAGGTTTGCGTGTTCAGCGGGGAAGTTAGACATTGTTTTCAAAAAATAATAATTCAGTGCAGCCGATATTTCGAGCGTTGTCAGAGCGAAAATGATTAGCAACGAAACCAATGACAGAAAAACATTGATCATGATGTAACAACACGTTTCTTTGGAATATATATGGCATTTTAAAAAGGTGTGATTAGAACTAGCAATCACATTTTGTCTTTGACCAGATGGCGGTACCACTGGCTCTTAAACAAAAACTGTAATTTACGTTTCCTGAGGATCAGCTTTACCAGCCAGAACAAACCAGAGGAGACGGCTGAAATTCAGGCTAGATCAGCTTATATTCTTTGCAATTTACCGCACATTTAATGAATCGATAAAGTTCGTTTTTAAAACTCGCTCAGGATTTTGGCACTTTAGTAGCCTTTCCAAGAACACGGACGAGCTGGAACGAGCACTTGATGAAGGCTAAAACGGGGGTATTTTTCTAAATAAATGTTAATAAAATAGTTTTTAACCATATCAAAGTCATTGCGTACATATCGATAACCGGTGACTCACTTCCGGTATCGGCCCAGTCATTTCACTCAAAAATACATGGGTTTGGGAGCTATTTTGCCTTATAAAAGAAATAAAATGATATATGACTTCCACTTACCTTCAAATCAAAGTTAATTAACATGTAATATGCAACTGGTAACTGTTTGGAGTGATTATATTAAGATTTCGACCGTATAAATTTGAATTTGCTTTCGCGAGTAAAGTGAAATTTTACAAGGTGTTACTGGTTTAGGAACTACCAAGCAGAGGAAAACTGGGTTTAGCTTGAATACGCATGTCTGAACTGACTACTTACCGCTGAATTTAGATAGAAGAGTAAATTTGCAGTATTCTGGTGTATGGGAACATTGAGGGTTCTCAAGTTTAGAGTAGTACAAATCACTGTTAAATTTCCATTTCGTCATGATTTCGTACTATTTTTCTTGTGTGACCTTTGGTATGGCGGGAGCTGCAGTAGGAGAGAATTTGGAGCGTTCAAACGAAAGCTGAGAATTCTGCTTCGTATAGACCCATTCGAAAAATGGCTGCCGCTAATTTGCATAATTTTGATATTCAATATTTTCTGAAGAATAAACTAGCCTATGTGAAAGAGCGATTTCGTGTTAGCAACATGTAGCACTTTGATAATGGAAGAATATATCCTTACAAAGCAATCAGCGTTTGAAACTCTCAAGAAACACGAAAACGAGGCTAGTCAGTCCTGACGTCCTGAATCTCATACAAAACTCTCTTATTTGGAACCTCGGTAACTTCGCAACACTTGGTGCTATGCTCCTTAAATTTTATAAATGTACTCATTTTTGCATGCTCTCTGAAGTGGCAGTGCTTATTTTAGTGCCAGCATTTCCTAACAACCAAAGCTTGGTGACACCATTTTTCGAATGGGTCTATAGTTCCGGTATCAACAGGTAAGCCACATTATAAACTTGTAATGCGACTGAAGTTGTTCTCTCTCAAATAAAATCGCATTTACTCAAGCGATGACCAATAGCAAATGTCCTCTTCTGTGTGCAATTATTTTGATATGGAATTCCTTCGCATGAGCCTCCGTTTAGGGGTCGCTCTAGCTCATCCGTGCATGAGAATACGAGTCATAACTTGACTATTACAGCGAGTATGCTAAATTAAAACACGCCGAAATCTTGTTGGTAAAGATCTTTTAGCAAAAAAACCCACAATATTTTGAAATCAATTCTCTAACCCAAAGGAATATTGGAACGTTACGGAAATCTTCAGCAAACAATACTCAAATCAAAGTATTTCAAACATTAATCCAGAGACTTGGTTTTCATTTTTCAAAATCATTATGTAAATAAAATAAAACCATCATTTCTCTAATTTTTAAGTCAGTTGCTGATCACCCTTATAACAAGAGCCCATCTGGGCTTTCACTCGGGCCACATGAGATTGAAGATGAAATACACTTTCATTTGAAATCCTCTTAGTAATAACGAAAGGGAAGAATTATTAGCTGAATTTAGCAGTCTTTAAGAGTGGGTCCCCTTGGTCCCTAATCCATGAACCAAAGTGAGCTTCCCACCCCCCCCCCCCCCCCCAACCAATGGGCAACAAACAATTAATTCTGACACTTAGGGTCCCATGGATCCACCCCTGATAGAAGCTGCTGATACATGCATTATTTACCCATCCATTTACAACAACAATAAAAAAGATTTGTTAAGGCAGCAGTCATGATTATGTTTGTATGTAGTATGTAATCTACTAGATTCAGCCTGTATATTTATAATATATAAAATGTATATAGTGACACCAAGGGAACTAGTACTACTACTACTACTAACAGAGGAGAGAGTCAATGTATTTAGCATGGTATTGCTATAATCGGGGACAAATTCATTTACTCTATATCTATATGACTATATAATTCCACTACACTTGAGGGTGGTCACTACCAGTGATTTGGTTGCATTCTCAGTGTTGGCCTACAATTTAACATTGTGATCCAAGAAGACACAAAGCTTTTAGAACCATTTGCAGATGTCAGAGCAAAGGCATGCAGTACCAATTCTCCCAGTTATTTTAAGGTCCTACCTGGATTTGAACTCTGACTACCTCCTGCACAACAGACTGACACTTAACCACTGAGCTTACTGGTTCTGTGATGGGCCAAATTTTGTTCAGATAAAATTAATCCAATTCTATTAAAATAAAATTATAAATACATCTGAGACATTGAATAAGACAGCATGATTTTGCAGTGATTCTATTTATGATTCAGATTTTTGGAGAGAACTGCTCGGGTATGTGAAATGATTGGAGATACTGTAGCATGAAATTTACATTTTCCTCTGGTTCGCTTTGGCTTTTAGTTACCCTACAGACTTTTCGACGTGATTTTACAAACAAATTATTTATCCATTTATTTAAATTATCTCTGATTTCTCTCTTCTCCGTCTTTACGGCTTTGCTTTCTAACTCGCCTCACTTTTCTGCTTTTTTCTAAAATTCGTTTAAGTAATTAAGATGTGCTTGCGACTCGGTTTATGACAATGAGTGTTTGCAGCACGTCTCTGTGTACATGTGATGTGATGGTACATGTCTGGTTCTTCGACTTAATAAAATTTGCAGTTATCTTCTACTGGCATGTCTGCATTATTCCAGAGATTGACGTATATAACCATGATCAGAAGGATAACACTGGATATAAATAGACATGGCAAAAAAGTACACTGACTATCGCAAAAAATCGACAAAGAAATGCAGATATAAACACGCAATGATTTCAACCTCACCGTACCTTCATGACCTGACAAGACACTGTTCAGTTTCACTTTCCCTCTCAGCTTTGCTCTTGAGTTGAAGTTGAGTTTGGCTTTGTTAAAGACTTCTTATTCAGTTGTATGGTATTGTGCAGTATATTTGAGTATACCAATCCACAGAGATTCAAATAACAAAGCCGTGGCGAAAGAGAAGCTTAAACGAGAAATATTTTGTCCTCCTAGAAAAACACAACATCTTGCCTTGGTTTCAGCAGCAAAGCAACACGCTAAATTCCAATTCGAAATGTGTAGATTAGCTGGATCCTGGCTTTGAGTTTGATCATGCAGCCCCTTCAGGTCCGGCGTCGTGTCGTATATAAAATTACTGGCCATCTGGGTAAAAAACGCGGTCCTTCGGCTCTGACAAGAGCGCCAGTTGAAATATCCTGAGCCTGTTGGAAGGCTTTCGCACGGCGAAGTTGAATAAAACATTAAACTGCTTACATTTGAGAGATGGGACTCCAAATTTGAGAGAAATGTCCTCGCGGGTCGACCATCTTGATTTACAGTATTAAATTATGTAAATAAATTAACCTGGCGAGTGTTACGTGACCAGCACAGTGCAATCTGATTGGTGGTGAACTTGAAATTTAATACATGGGAACAAAGAAAAAATAACCGCATGGGTCAAAAGTCAAAATTTTGTTGCATAAACAAACAAAAAACGCCTGCAGATTAAGACTCGGTCTTGCAGATTAAGACTCGGTGCTGCCATAGGCAGCCCGAGTAATTATTGTTTTTGATGCCGCAGCGAGCGAGCAAGCAGGTTAGTGGAGCCGGTTTTTTGGCGCATTGCCAGAGCGATAGCCGCAGTGCATTGTGGTCGTGCGCAAGGACAGGTTTGGGCGTGAAGGTGTGTATATTTTTACTGCTTTTATTTTGCATTTTCACGTGAATGTGGCCCTCATTCGTACTGTTGTTATTGCCAGCCTACAGCGCGTGTAAATAAATTGTGATCGCCTTCGTTTGTATTTTTACCACAATTCCTTAGTCTCGTGTTTTGATGTGAAGTTTACTAACCCACAAAATATGTTTTG
The DNA here is from genome assembly GCA_030867875.1 of Actinernus sp. WN-2022. Lineage (NCBI taxonomy): Eukaryota > Metazoa > Cnidaria > Anthozoa > Actiniaria > Actinernidae > Actinernus > Actinernus sp. WN-2022. The sequence continues at coordinate 9,344,969 of JAOWCC010000577.1, read as the reverse complement.
TAACTTGATGATCATGCTAAGTTGACGACTTCACGCGTCACTGGATCGGAGTCATTTAGTTGCCTAGTTTGATAGTTTGGGGTGAAGATAATGACTATTTTCCAAAGAGCAAGATCTCTCCTCTTAGCTTATCAAATGATTAGTAACAAGTAATTTTCTTCAGCGGGGTTCAAAACACACAAATTAGTATATCTCAATAATGAGTTGATTTCCGGTGTTTACGCTTCATCGGACTCCAATATATGCATGCCTGTTTCCGGAGAACAGCAGTTTTTTTGCTGGGAATCTAAGAAAATGTCGGGGCCTGGTAGATTCAGAGAATTTACCGGGAAATTATTGATCTGAGCGGCAGTATTCAATACACCTTAGAGATACTAATGGTATTTAGCAAGTCAGGTCGAAAAGTCAATATTATTTGCTCTTTTGGCAAAGAAAAGATAATGTCAACAAATTCTAATTCTTATCTCGGGTCAACGCCTTCTGGTTCTTTTAACGCCGATATGACCAATTCTTAGAGACTCTCGGTGGGCTCGAGTAGAGACGGCTGCATTCGCAGGCTAGGAGCAGATTGGTTGATGGCGAAATTTTGCGACACGGAAAATGATCAATTAAAAAAGCACTTGCGAAACTTGACTCGGTCGCATTTGAAAATAAAACTAGCATTTTAGGAATGAAATTTCCTCAAATTGATAAGTTGACTGAGTTGTGACAGGAGCCCATTGTGAGTATCACTAAATGACTGTTTTTGAACCATCACATTTGATTTTCACATTTGACTGAATAAAAAAATTGAAGCGGAAAATTCAGAGGGAGCCTGGGAAACGGTGTCAGCAGTTTCTGCATTATCGCAGGCTATGAGTCGCCATAAAACCGTTTGTGTTTTCACAGGCAGCCCAGAATCGACATATATTTCCCGCTTTTGGGTTACCTGTGGTATGTTTCATAAGCGATCTCGGAAGAGTTTATATAATTGCTCCTTGTGAATTCTCTTTTCCGATTCCTACGAAATAAATCTTCAATAATAAAGTATTGATACTTAATGAAGTTGTGTGAGTGGTTTTGTGGCGATTTTGGGACTTCTAAAGCAGTTTATTAGGCCTCGAAGTTTTGACGGTTGGCTTGTGTCCGATGGGTAGACACGCAGCCAATCGTCAAAATTTCGGAGGAATCGGAAAAGAGAATTCACAAGGAGCAATTATATAAACTCTTCCGAGCTTATGAACTATACCACAGGTAGCCCAAAAAGCGGGAAATATATGTCGAGTCTGGGCTGCCTGTGGTGTTTTGTCTAAATCAATTTTGGAGACTCGAGAGTTTCTTTATAAAAGCCAGCATTTCCGAACATATTTGCCATTTTTGTGAAAAGTTAAGCATTAGCATTTTTGCAAAGAAAAACGATCTAATGTGCAAAGGCCAATCTGCCACAAGGGAATTTACAGTACGTTAAGATGTGGATGATTCTTGGTGTCTGCAGCCATAATTATAACCGGGAGCGTCCATATCTCCTCATAGTTGTTATAGGTATCACAGAGTTTTCACAAGTTGGGCTATTTTTTAGATATATTCCAAATGTATGCTTTAAGTAGAGTAGAGCCTTTGGTTCTCGATATGAAACTTTCTTATCTGCTGCTAGTTGTCTAGTCTAATTAAAGAAAGGTATCGCGAATTTACTGAAAAATCTTGCCTTCATCTTGCACTAATCGACAAGAAGAGATGTCTTGAAAAGATGCTAAACGGAACTAAGGTAACATAGCACGTATACGCGAATATTTGCTGACTTATTAAAATAAAGCTAGCCAAAATATATATTACTAGCAGGGACCCGAGAAATTTCGCACATTTTACGCACGCAGATCGACAGCTCGGGCTGCCTGTGGTATGAGCCCGCGGTATGAGCCCGCGGTATGAGCGTTACACACAGACGGAGTGACACACGCTTAGCGTATTATTATATAAGATATTTCTTGGCCGGATCATGCGACTATTCCTTTTATTGGCATTCCAGCCCCACTCCATACGTCGTCATAAAAGGCTATAGAGTGAGTGTCGAAAAAGTAATTGCTTTCGAATTTGATTGGTTAATAGTTATCCATGATTGCGTTTATTTTGCCTCGTGATTGGTTGAAATAAACCAATCGTGAATTACTTCAGTTCGTGATTGGTTCATTGATATTTTTACTTGCTCGTGATTGTCTCACTGGTTTTGGTTTTACGACACTCATTTGACGATTTAGCTTGTACATTTCAGTGTACGTTGTCCCAATAGCCCACTTCCGCGATATGCTTTACTTGTCACGCACAAAGGTTTCAATACGAGGCCCCGTGCTAAATTTAATTTATTCTTTTTACAGAGAAAAGAATAAATTTAATTTAGCACAGAGCCTCGTATTGAAACCTTTGTGCGTGACAAGTAAAGCATATCGCGGAAGTGGGCTATTCAGATCATGTGACAGCTCTCCAGAGGATTCAGTGCTTGGTTTCCCAATTAGAGAAATTGGTACATTTTCTCTTGGGATACAGAAAATCAAAAAAACAGTACTCAAGGGAAAAGTCAGGTTATAATTGGGACAACACTATCGATCGGTCAATCTAAATCGGTCAATAGGCGGTTTGCACTATACAACTGCCAGAATCCTTTGCGCTGATTCTCTTGTTCTTCTAATTTGGACCATTCTCTTGGTATTCTCAGAGGAGAATAAGAAGAGGAATATTCGAAAAGGATTCTGGTTGTTATATCAACTGACGTGATAGGTTTAATAGGACTAGATTCCATCAGCCAGAAGGACGCAATCCCAAAATACACTGCACTAAAATACTTCATTGAGAGCAGGACCTGGTGTCTAATGAAGTAACGCCTGCTAATCAAACAGCATGCAGTATAAAAGTTCTAAAAAAGCGGCTGTTGACCGCAAATCCCTCGTGGCGTAAGGGATAGTGACGGTTAGGGTTTCGGTTAATAGATGAGTTAGGATTTCGGTTCGAGTCTTCGTGGAACCGATGTTTTTTTTAAATAGTTGAGGGAAGCGTACTCGGGTGTTCGCCTAAATTTCTAAGTGCCGCTTTAGTTTGTGGGGCGGCCTTCACCTCCTCGGAACCTGGAATAGTACTGCCGGGCTATCCAAACAATGCCTAACCTTGAAACAATACAAACCCTAACCCTAAAACAATGGCATTCTTTGTCAGTGCAGTCCAAATGGGGTCCAATAAAATGCAAGGTTTTGAGAGGTGAAAGCCTCCTGTAGTTTGTACCCTAGAAATATAACATTGAGAAAATTGCAATTCGAACTTCTGGCAGATGGAATCCGCCTTAGCCGCGACCGACGTAACAGTGCAAACCAGGACTTGAAAACCGCTCTGTTGAATCCGACGATGTTCACCGATAGTGAACACTGAGGTAGCTTTCGCAGCATGGGATACAGTTGATACCGGCCTTACCGGGCAATAAAATAGAAGATTGTTTCAGATTATGAGATTATTTTATTTTATGATTCTTCCTGTGTGAAGACCAAGGAATCACCGGTAACTACATGTATATATAAACTAAAGAGCCTAAGTTTTTAATTCTCGTATCCTGGAATTCGTGCATGCTTTATCAAAGTGCTAACATCTGATTTTCTTTTTCTTTTTCTCGAGCTCACCGCTTTCCTTGAATGAAAAATTAGGAAACGTAAAAAGTAGAATAATTAATGAGAGAAAAGCTTTTATCGACACTTGAGGACATTATAACAGGAAAACATACCCTATTATTTATTTATATTAAATATATACTAAAAATGGAATTAAATATTTTGGTTTTCGCGAGCGTTCAAACTGACAATCCATAACAAACTTGAATTTACAATAACGATCTAAAACCTTGAAATTCAATTTGGGCGGGAAGCATCTAAAGAGTAGATTGATGCTGATAGGGATAAACAGTTGCTTGCATTTAAAATACCTTCAATTTCCTGTGAAAGGGCGGATGCCTTTGATTAACATAATAGCAGTACGTTTATGTTTTTTCATAAATTGAAATTCTATTTCTGGGAATTTTTATCAATAAACGTTCCAAAAATATCACTCTTAAGAGCTTAAATATTACCTGTTTTTGGAACAAATACTTTTAAATAAGATAGGTTAGCTTACTGTTTTACTTTTTAACTTAGCAATTTCGTATCTGTTGCTACTCGGATATTACATCGAACGGCCTATGCATGGCTACTGTAAGTTTTCTTAAGGATCTTTCTCTCAATTGTTATTCCACAGTCTATAGCAAATATGGCTACAGTTCAGGTTTTATACGATCCAAATTAGGACCTATGAAAATCGTATATATTCAGGGTATGTACGTGTCGGTGCATGATGTGCTGTTGATGAAATGGTTAGCAATTTAATCCTGCTAAAAATCGCTCGAGGGAAAAACCAACAATAATCGTATAAAAAGCTACAGTAAAGGTTCTATCACCAGTCTTTGATGTTTTCGCATCCGGCAAGACTTCCTAATCATCGAACCGATTGATCAGTTCAACTTAGTGGAGTTCGACAGCTTAATGATTTCTGTTTTGCCATATGGCGAGCTAGAGTCATAGCTGCTAGAGGAATTCAATTTCTGTTTTGCCATATAGCGAGCTAGACTCATAGCTGCTATAGGAATTCAGTGGTATGTCTGTTTTGTGCCGGTCTTTTTTTCGTTTTGTTATTTTGTGGTTGTAGTTACAGCTTTTAGCCAGCTTTATATAGGTCTCTAGCCCTCATTTTATCGGTTTATATTGACTAGCTAACTGTAGTTGTATATATTCTGCTTTAATTTACCATTTTACCGATTTTTTTTTATCACAAACCTAAAAGACAAAGGTTGACTGAAGGCCGCGACAGCCAAGAAATCGCGGCGAGGAAAAAAACTTCAGCACACCGAAAAGAAACTAAATACAAAATTAAATAAAACTAAATAAAAACAGAAAAACAGAAAACTGTTTAGAGACAACATTTCAATCGAGGTGAGGACACACGCTGCAACATTGCGCACAACATTGCCGTCAATTGCTTTGAAATAGGGTTGACACACACCGCAACATTTCCTGCAACATTGCAGGCAAATTAACACGGAGCAATGTCGCCCCTTTAGTTGCCCTGCAAGTTGCAAATATTTTACGCCGATACAATTTTTAAGTTAATGGTACAATGTGCTCCCACAATAACATTTACAAGACAGGAAATATTTCTTGTTCCAATCAAGAACTAATTCATTGTTTTCTTCTTAGCAGATATAGCCTGTGACGATGCGAAGCCGAAAAGTCAGCTCTATTCAACCGAGTATGAAAGTTGTGCGGGTGGTGTTATTAGGCCAGGATGGAGTAGGAAAATCAGGTGCATACATGTCAATCTTGTCAGTCTCGTGTAGTAGGTAAATGCGTACTTCATAAACCTGAATGCATGTGTTTTCTTTACAAAGTATCAACTATGGACCGCACAAACTTTCCCTATATAGTTTATGCGACAAAACATGCAAACAAAGGATAATGGAACGTGATTAAGTGAAGATAATTAAAGACAAATTCTCAGTGTCGGTGAATCCACCACTATTCACCTCCATTTCGGTGAATAATTGTTAATTATTTTACATTTTACTCACTATCTCAATTCTGATTGGCTGAGAACACACAGCTAATTCTCCATGGCTAAGTTCCTTCCCAGAGCCCGAGGGTTTTTCGGCCAGCGGTGTATAGGTATTATCTGTAGGTAGAGCTCGATAATAAGCAAGTACGACCATTTTGCGCTAGAAAGTAGATAAATTCTTACCCTTTTTGTGCCAATTTGCTACTTTAAACTCTGAGCTATGTTTCCAGTCTTTCAGTTTTCCCCTAAACTTGAAAATAAAAGCAATTGGTAGCTCGAATAAGAGACAAAACATCTTGAAATTAAATCGTACTGAAACAAACCAATTTATGGCGTTTCATTTAGCTTCGTTTTCGCTAGCTTTCTTTTTGCTAAAACGTTTGCTTAAAATGTATAATAAAACAATCATTGAATTCGGTTTTCGCATGATAGCGAAAATTATCAAGACCTCGGTCTGTGTTATCAGCCTCATGCAGCCTTCTCAGATTTAAACCAATTTTCCCCCTCAATTTTTTTGTGTTTCAGCTTTAGCAGTTCGGTTCCTTACACGGAGATTCATCGGAGAATATGACAGAACATTAGGTAAGAAACGTGAATTATCTATGTTATGTTTACTAATACTGCAAAATGTGTTCATTTATTTAACATATCAAGTAGCGTAAGCATGTTATAAAAATAACTTGTGTAATTTGTTAAAGTGTTTTTTATTTATAAAACAGAAGCGACGTACCGCCATTACGTTGAATTGGAAAATGAAACACTGTGTATGGATCTTCTTGATACAGCAGGAGAGGTAAGTGAGCGAGAAACTTGTCTATAGCTATAACCGCGGTTACACGAGCGATTTTTCACTTTCACAGGCAACACGATTTTCTCAGTAAAAAAATAATCACATCTCCAGCACCCTCAGGGTGCAAACAACATTGGTGATAAATGAAATACGTTGGCAAGAAGGCCGCACAACATACGGAAGACATGTTTACCAATATGTTTTATTGCCTCGATTTCGTACTCGCTCCTGATTGGCTAGATATGCTCTCGTGTACACGTGTGACACGTCCATACATTTTGTCGAAAAAAAAATCAACTCCTTGATTACCTAGCTTGAGTCGCATCCGAACTGAACCCCGGTTAAATCCGTCTCCGAACCAGCGACGGCAAACTTGTTCTAGACCCCCAGCAGCGTACCTTGACTTCAGTACGCGTTCTGATTGGCTTTTAAAAATGCTTTTTCTTACCCGTTTTCTGACTGGCCATTCAACTGTCACCAGCCTGTCACCAGTGCGACTTGCGGCTAATTTACAATTTGAAAATAGCCTGTCAGAAGACGTGTAAGAAAAAGCATTTTTAAAAGCCAACCAGAACGCGTACTGAAGTCAAGGTACGCTGCTGGGGGTCTAGAACAAGTTCGCAGACGGACTTTAACCGGGGTTCAGTTCGGATGCGATACAGGCTATGAATACTTTCGATTCTTTTTCTGAAAATTTTCAGCTCTCGCGTCGCCTGTATAAGAGAAACAAGCAAACAAGTGCTCGTGTAGCTGCGTCTTAACTGTTTACACGAGTGGGAACAATATTTTTTCCCTTCATATTCCTAAAACTAAAATATATATTAACATTGCCTAAGTCACCTTGACCCATTCAACCATTCCTATGACTTCGGTACATCACTGCCGAAACACTGAAATGGCTTCCCTTTGATCTGATCAAATTTCAATGTTAAAACGGCAATGGGCAATGCCATTTTATTTACACGTAAGACAAGGCTGCTTTCATGCTATGATTTATTCAGACTAGTTAGCAATGTATACAAATATACAAGCCTAAAAGCAGAGCTCCCGATGGCTGGAGGAAATCGGGAATGGATAATTGAAGATAGTCAGTATGTGGCTCTACAGAGCGATAGATTCGATAACTGGTAGAAAACTAAGCGAAAACCAAGTAATAACATGGCAGATGAAAGGAAAATTACTGTGAAAGAGGCGGCCTAAAAAACTTTAAAGTAGACTGAAAATATTAAGAAAACAGAGAGAGAAGAAGAAATCGAATCCGGGAATAACTGACCACTTTCGGAAGCAATGATGTGCGCCCTTGCCGCTCAGCCACAGAGCCGATCATTTGTTATGGTGGTTTGAAAGCTCTACGGTAGCCGGAAGTGCTGTCAGGCATGCTGCGCGGCGGTTTGCGTACCGCGCACCCGGCATAAATCAGTGATTTTTTTGCTCGATTTCTTGCTATACTATGGTGCTCCTCAATAAACTACTCTCTACCACTCGGCTAGAGCAGATTTCGTATGAGTGAGACAAACTACGGCATGTCCGTAACCGTGCTGTTCTGTAACTCTGTAATTTGATTGGATCAGCAGGACAAAAACAATGGGAAACTATTCCGGTCACGGCATGCCGTACGGTAACCGTGCTAGCCCATTGAATGAGAGGAGCGTGACACGTGAATGTCGTACGTTCTTTTGTAGCCTGCAGAACAGGCGCTTTTCCGATATGAGCGGAGCGAGGTATAGCAGATACGAGCGAAGTGAGTTCTGATACCGATCCGAGCGAAACAAATTAGGGCCTGCCGCCATCTTACGGAAATTTGTTTTCTACCCCTTTTCCGCATGGATTAACGTGATTATTAAACATGTCAATCAAACTTTGTGTGCTCGTAACTTTGTCGATATCTAAGATATGTAGTCAAAACATTGCACAGTTCATTGTTATTACCTTTATTTCTCCTGTCCAAGTCTCTATAGCCTGCAGAACACGGATGGTGTAATTTGCGGCTCGACGGCTTGACGGCTCGACGGCTCGACGGCTCGACGGCTCGACGGCTCGACGGCTCGACGGCTCGACGGCTCGACGGCTCGACGGCTCGACGGCTCGACGGCTCGACGGCTCGACGGCTCGACGGCTCGACGGCTCGACGGCTCGACGGCTTTGACGGAACGGTGGAATGAGAACATTATGATAAATTTAATTACTGGACGAAATTTACTATAGTTAACGGGCATCCTCATGCAGTGTGACCTGCCGGTTTACCGTAGTAAACTTAACTGTGGTTAGTTGCTACGACAACGGCGGCAGGAAGGAGATCTCTAGTCAGGATCCTTAAGTCAGGATTTCGAGACAGGTTTCCCAGAAATTTATAATTATTTAATCACATACAAAGGAGGCTCTTAGATCTTAGATATTTTCTTCCATTTAAGTTTACACTTAAAATACTGGTACGTCAAATAAACAAAACCATCGAATTGCTCAAACGTTCAAACCGTTGTATTAAAAATCTATCTATCGTGACCGTGTGAAACTGTCGATCTTATTTAATACACGAACGCGGGTGTAGGAGGCGGGAAAATGAAGGAGTGTGGACAACATGCGAGACAACGATGCGAGCCATGCGAGCCATGAAAAAAACCTCACATACAAAAAATAAATAAAATACTCACATAAATTGCTGCGAATTCCTATCAAAGCTGCATGTAGGAGGGTCTGAATGGGGTTAACTAACTACTGGCAAACGGCCTTAAAAATAACTGAGAACTGACAAATGACGATTTTTTTTACTGACAACCGAAAAATAACTGACAACCCCATTCAGACCCTCATGTAGTAGTTGATGAAGGTCTGGTGGATTTCCAGTCTGGACACTACTTTACCGGTTTGAATTAACATATTGCCGCGCCGCTTTAGTGATGAAAGATGTTTGATTTATCTCATTTTAAATGAACACTGTTCACTTTTGAACACCTTTTTGCTTTATAGGCTTTCCTCTTGTTAGATTTCATGCCTAAAACAACGATACTATCGATCGTTTTAAAAATCCCAAGCGTAGTAAAAGTAAAAGTACTGGAGAAGCCATTTGAGTGTTACACGTGCGCTGTAGCAATGCAATGCCTTTACCTTTTATTTTAGATTTCAAAATGGCCATATAATAAAACTCTTATTAACCGATATACCTTCGTTATGTTTGGAAAGCTTTATTTAAGGTAATAATTATTGTAGACTTATGCTATAATTCTCAAGGACGGCTCTCCAACCAGGCGGACCGAGATAATATGGGTCCGCGAACCCAGAAATGCTCATATTCGGGGGTAGAAGCGGAATATTTTCACTCTAAAAATTCCGTATTCCTCTGCTCTCCTGAGGTAAATATTCCCATTCCCTACTATTTTTTTTTTTGGATATTCCTTATTCTTTTTTATTTTCGAAAGTGTCATGCGCTTTATTGAAATATTCCGTATTCAGTATATTTTTCAGGCAAATATTCAATATTCCTCAGTTTTCAACCACGATATTCAATATTCAATATTCCGCTTCTACCCCCGATCATATGTACACGACAAAAATAGGTGTCGTGCCGAAAACGTTTGGGTCCGCGGCCAAATTTAGGGGTGTAGACACTTGGCCAAAATGCTTGGTACAGGCACCAATCCCATTCACACGACACGTTGTACAATGTAACCAACTGTTGCAAAAAGCTTTGCTATTGATATTCAGTTCAGCCGCGGATTTTATGTCGGTGGCTCGAATTACCATGTGTTTTCAGGGCTAGGGTTTTGGGGTTTTCGTTGCAAATGAATGTGAGAAGGTAAGTATTCAGCTTCCGCCAGTGTGTGCTTTGCTTACTGGTTGTCAGTCAACTTGGAGAATGGATTTGATGCGAGTTGAAAAATGCGAGTTGAAAAATGCGAGTTGCAAGTTTAAAAATGCGAGTTGCAAGAAAAAGTAAGAAAATTGAGATTAGAGTTCTGAATGGTAAATGCTTTTTGAGGTGGAAAAATCAAATTTTCCGTTTACAGGAACCTGAGTCAGTCGACGAAACGTGTACCCCTGCTACTGGATCCCTAGAAAAATGAAACGTTTATATTTTTATACCAGCGTATACCTCGCTGTAAGTTTTATTTTGTTCTCTTTACCCTCACAGTTATTCACAGCTAAGTCCTTTCTAATTCTAATTTACAATATTTCGATTACAATCACAATTCAGTTCAATATATTACTTAGTTTCTCTGATCCGCTTCCAGCGACGAACAAAATGTGCATCTTAGCTTGAGGAAGTCCTACCTCCCCCGTCCACATTTCTAATGGTGCTTCCCTTGGACACTGAAAACAATGTCTTTATGGGAGTACCCATTCCTCCATAAAGATGGGACATGCAAAATGATGAATATATAGTGGCCCGAGTGAAAGTCCAGTGGGCTCTTGTTCCAATATACATTCGATATGGCCGCTCTACAATACAATCGACATAGCTGTATGTCAGTGCGTTCCCGAATCCATAGCGCTAAACCCATGAAACGTCAACAGTTCTGTAACACACGTGCGACTTCTAAACTAAAACCGTGACAACCGTTGTTTCCATCGATTTTCCAGCGAGAATCGAAAGTCACCCTTTGTTGATGTTTCCACAGGGGTCCGGCCAATTATATAATTTCCTCTCAGAGTTCAGTTTCGCTCGTTTTTCTTGTTCTGTCGTTTTTTTCCGGTTTAATACTTTTCTTCTTTATCCTACTAGTTCTTCTCTCTTGTCGCCGTCATTTCAGTCAGTTCGCAGGAGGAATGTGCGACATTTCGTGACCCATGACAGCAAATTGACCAATCAGTATTTCGCGTTCAGAATCTGAAAGGGAAATGAAAATGTATAAGGGATGGCTGCAGGCCCTCCTTCTTCTCTCTCGTGCCAGTCTCCTTTTTCCATTTTCACGCGGCCAAATCATTTTATCACTTCCTTTTCGTTGAAATAACACTGAGGGCCTGTTTCGCAGGCTACAAGATTTCAATCCCGGTCGCCTGGTTTTAGCAGTGCGCGAGCATGTACAGCACATTTTCAGAAACGTCGCGCGTTGTCGTGCGTCTTCGTCCATGTCCGCGTCGTGCGTCTGTATCGGGTTCCGCGCGCCGCGCGTCAGTATTCGGGCGCAAGGAAAACCAGCAGTCGTTCAATTTTTGCTCTCATCCTATATGTATGGTGGTCCACTCGTATATTAGTTTATAATATAGATACGATAGTACGCGCGCTCTGATTGGCAAAAAAAACATGTTTTATCAGAGGATATAACATGGTTTGTCGTGTTTTATTGTTTTCAACTGGCGGTTTCCTTTCATCGCGCGTGTAAATCTATATTATAATTAAAACAGATAAAGAAGCCTTTAATCCATGTTTTATACTATCATAAAACACTCTGGTCAGTTGAGAACACTCGAGAAATGTTGAAAGCACGCGCCTTCGGCTTGTGTTTTAACATTTCTCTCATGTTCTCAAATGCCCATCGTGTTTTATAATAGTATAAAACATGGCTAAGGCTTCTTTATTTGTTAAATATACCACACCAGTGAATAGTGCTTTTCGCGCGCTCTGATTGGCTACTCAAACATGGTATATCCTTTCCTATTAACCTGCGAGAGAGGCAGCGATCACCTCGCACGAGTTTTTGTCCATTTGACAGAAAATAAAATAACTATATTTGGTGCTGGCTATTTACCTGTGTGGTATATACTAAAACAATTATTCACCTCAGTGTCGGGGAATAGTGGTGAAAAAGCGGCTCGGTAAATATCCACCACTATTCATCTCCACTTCGGTGAATAATTGTTAAATATTACCCCATTTAACCTACTCCTCTGCTTTCTAACTCTCTTAATCAAAATCCGCCATCCACGAGGACTATAATAATACGGTACATTATGTTATAGATAGCTGAGGTTTTTGTATTTCAGTAACTCAACTTACGTTTTACTTTCGTTACAGAACAGTGTTCAGAAACTCCAACATCACTTATTTCAAGGGGATATCTTCATCATCTTGTATTCTATAACAGACAAGCCAAGCTTTAAAGAAGCAAGAACATTAGGCCACTTTATCATCAATCGAAAAAATGTTGAGACCCCTTCATTTGTAACAATTGTTGCGACCAAAAAAGATTTAGAACATTTCCGAGAAGTTGATGAAACGGAGGGGTTGAACTTGGCTAAGGAACTTGGGTGCTCTTTCCAAGAGACTTCTGTATCTGAGAGGGACGGATATGAAGAAGTGTCCAAGATGATGCATAGAGTGTTGAGGGAATATTTGAGGAGGCTTCGAGGTGATAAAGAACGACGGACCTCTGGATCTTACTTGTCAAAGATGAAAGAGGGGATTATGAAGAAAACTGGCTCTATCAGGAGAAGATCAGTGGCCTTTTGATTCACTAGAGTTTAGTTACGGGCACCCTGAGGCCTCCCCTAACTGCGCCCCTGAGTCGAACCTGTATTAAGCGGTTACCTGTGGGCAATGGTTTGGTGACCGTTTAAAGGGGCTATGTCACTGGTCTCACCGCTGGCCGAAACTGAAAACGCGCGGGAACGAGACTGGATTTTCCGTGTAGACGCTAGACGACTGGGTACTAATTTACATAGGCACCAATCAATGCAGGTAGAAAGATAAAACTTTGTCGCAACCTGAGAGTGCTGCATGGTCTGCTTTAGTGTTGTGGTTACTCAGGTACATTAAGGCAGGGCTCTCAAACTATTTCAATATGGCCGCCGCAAATCAAGAGGGGGTGATCTATCTCTTCGTGCAAATGAATCAAGGTTAGGGCATACTTCGGTGCTCCAATTTGAAAAGTTTGTTAATTCGGTGGAAACTTGAGGATTTTAAGGGGAAGGCAATTTAAGGCAAGTGTGAAATTTGATATCCTCAAGTTTCCACCGAATTAACAAACATTCCAATAATAACCAACTTTTCAAATTGGAGCAGGAACGTGTGCACTAACCTTGATTAACTTGCATAAAAATACCCACTATAGACCCATTCGAAAAATGGTGTCACCAAGCTTTGGTTGTTAGGAAATGCTGGCACTAAAATAAGCACTGCCACTTCAGAGAGCATGCAAAAATGAGTACATTTGTAAAATTTAAGGAGCATAGCACCAAGTGTTGCGAAGTTACCGAGGTTCCAAATAAGAGAGTTTTGTATGAGATTCAGGACGTCAGGACTGACTAGCCTCGTTTTCGTGTTTCTTGAGAGTTTCAAACGCTGATTGCTTTGTAAGGATATATTCTTCCATTATCAAAGTGCTACATGTTGCTAACACGAAATCGGTCTTTCACATAGGCTAGTTTATTCTTCAGAAAATATTGAATATCAAAATTATGCAAATTAGCGGCAGCCATTTTTCGAATGGGTCTATATTAACAACTTTTACCGACCTCCAGAAGGCTTTTCCCAATTTTCCTTAAAATTAAAGTTCAAAGGTCACATTACACGTTTCCATGGAAACTGTCACAAAAATGTGTTAAGGTTGTGACTTTATCAAATCTGTCAAGATTATATCTCACAAGCACAAAGAGATAGACCACCCCTTCTAATAATAATAATAATGGTTTATTCAACAGTATATCTGTTTACTGTAAAACTGCAGGGACCAACGGACGAAGTATAATACCGGATCACCTTGGAGGGATCTAATCAGCGAAAATTTGTAAACAGTAACAACGAAGAAAGGCTGATTATACGGTATAAATTACCCATTACCGTATAATCAGCCTTTCTTCGTTGTTACAGTATATCTGTTGTAGGTTCAGTTGTTTCTCAATTCAGGTTGTTGGAATATCAATGATTCTAAAAAGGGATTTCTTAATTTTGGCAGGAGCCCATTACCAGGAGCGTTCCTATGTCATGGGCTGGGCCCCCAGCACAGGAGTAGATGTGGCTATATTTAGAATTGCTGGTTTTCACTTGACGTCATAGCCGCCATGTTGGTGTCTTTAAACAATAGATTCCTCGTTAGCTTCTTTTGTTGGGGCACAAACATGGCCGCCATGTCCTTTGTCATTTGAATCTCTGGGGATTGACTGAAAACCAGCAATTCGAATTCCCGCGTTCAATGTGAGAAGAATGATAATGAATAATAATGAGAAGTGACATTAGCTATCTGATTGGCTAAGACAACATGGCCTTTGTTTATTTCGCGCGAAATGCAATTCTAAATATAGCCACATCTACTCCTGTGCTGGGTACAGATCCAATGGGGAAGATGGACGCTCCTGGTAATGGGCTCCTGATTTTGGGGAATCATGAAAAAATGGGTTTTAGTTTTTTGGGGGGAATTTAAAAAGAAAAAAAGATCACCCACCCCTCCCCTACAAAATACTTTTTGACAAAAAATAAAGACAAAAGAAAGCGCATCACCTCTAACATTGTATATAGAAGATGATTTTTACGATTCAAGAGCTAAATAGTATCTCAGTATTAAAGTAACGAGTGCAGAGGATCTTGAAGTAGCTGGCTCGTACTCGTTAGACTCAGCTTTTCCAATGGAATAAAACACTGACCACTGTGTCTAGAAAAAAATTGAAGTGGATCAAAGAAACACTGTATTATATCAGTTGTCTTGTTCTCTAATCAAAGAATTCCTCAGAGAATGTGAAAAGACGTAAAATGGATAAATAATCGAGAACATGCACAGAAATAACTCAAAACGTTATTAACAGTTTTCACTTTGCCGTTTCCATGCGAAACAAGTGCCAATAACAAGCAGATTTATTAAAGCCAGTTAACACCCCACTCCAAGCAAACTCATTCCTAACACTATTACATTAAAATCGAATTAATGGCACTCAGCAAACTAATCCAAACCCTAGCCCAACATTTAAGTAACCCTAACAGTAACCAATTCTCGCTAATTTTGGGTATTTAGAGCTAAGTTACTAACCTAACAGACGAGTATAATGCTTCTTCAATGGTCCTGTGAAGTAATTAATCCAAAACCTAACCCTGCATTTAAAAAAAAACCTAACCATCAACAAGGGCTGCTCATTTACTTTGAAGTCAATAATTTTGGGTGTTTTAAGCTAAGTCTCTAAACAACAGACAAGTATAATGCTTCTTCAATGGTCCTGTGAACTAATTAATCCAAAACCTAACCCTACATAAAAAAAAACCTAACCGTCAACAAGGGCTGCTCACTTACTTTGAAGTCAATAAGTTTGGGTGTTTTGAGCTAAGTCACTAAACCAACTGACAAGTATAATGCTTCTTCAATGGTCCTGTGAACTAATTAATCCAAAACCTAACCTTACATTTTTTTAAACCCTAACCGTCAACAAGGGCTGCTCACTTTGGGCATTTTAAGAGCTACAATCAATAATTTTGGGTGTTTAGGTTTAAATCACTAAATAACAGACAAATGTAATGCTATCCAACATTTAAAAGACTCTAAAAATGTCGAAATGACATAGCTAATTTAAAAAAATAAAAATTACCTAGGTTGTTTAAAAAATTACCAGAAATGAGAAACAACCTAGGTTGTTTGAAAAACAACCTGAAATTAGAAACAACCTACAACATATCCATTACAATGGCTCTTCGCCTGTTGAAGAAACTAAGACTAAATATAATTAAGATACTAACTATTTTGAGATATATACAATGCAATAATATATAAGCATAAATCAATACATAAGTCCCTAGGCTACTAGATATAAATAGTAACAACTTTTAAAATGACACTAAAAACTATACTTAAATACAGCACTGACTATGACCTATAATCTAATTACTTAGTTAATAGCAGGGGAAGCAGAGAAATATACAGTATTAAATTAGAACACTAATTGGGGCGGCAGCGCTCTTTCAGAATGGCCTTGGTTTGTGTACAAAATTGCCTATAGCTTTCGCAGTATCTGGTAGCGGCTGGTGGAGAGTTAAACAGTTTGGAGGCACTATCCTGGAAGGTGTTAGAATCTAATGGCATAACTAAACTAGTTGAGGAGCATGAGCGAAGGACACGTCTATGACTGACCCTGTCAAACTGGACGTAATCAGGCCAGTTAGTGGAATATACAGTGGAACCTCGATTTAACGAACCTCTATATAACGAAGTCCTCGGTATAACGAACGATATTCTTCAGCCCGGCAAAATTACAAGTAAAATGTATGTAACAGAACCTCGATATAACGAACCTTGATATAACGAAATCCTCGTTATAACGAACACAATCCGACAGCCCAAACGTAAAATCTACCCCGATATAACGAATAAATGTCAACACGCGACAAAAGATGAATGCGGAACAGACCAATAGCGATGCAAATCCTTTAATCCTGTAACAAGACAAGAAAACCTCTCAGTCAACAGGTCATTAGATGTGTATATACAGTACAGACACTGGCACTATCGAGACATCTACAGATCCGCTTTATCCTCTTAGTGCAACGTAACACCGTTACAAAACAATTATTAACTATACCTCGATATAACGAACATTTTGGTTGTTTTTACGCAAATTCGTTACAACGAGGTTTTCGATTTAACGAACCCTCGATATAACGAACCAATTTCCCCAGTCCCTTGGCACTTCGTTAAATCGAGGTTCCACTGTAATGCCTTATGGGCAGCCTTCTTGATTTGCGACGGCCATATTGGAGAGCCATGCCTTAACGCCCCTGAGTATGACGTTTGCCTTAAATGCGAAAGGTTATGGTTTCGATTCTTTTTGCTTTCTCGTTTATCTTATCTTCTTGTTTACCTGTGAACTCGAGCCACAAATTACCGTATAGAACCTCGTCGTTTACCTGGGAACTTGTTTTCGGAATGGTTAGGCTATGTTTTATGGTTCGGGTTCGGGTTTGTGCTACTGATGTGACTTTTTCACACCAAGGGCAGTACGAGTTTCTACTAATTATTTCCGTGGGCCACGGAAAATTCGACTTTCCGCCATTTACAGGCCTAGGGAGTGCAGTCGAATCTGCTTTGAACTTCTACGTTTTACGGCCCATCAACCTTTAAACTTCGAATTCACAGGCTTTATATAACGGAAACATATAAGAGAGTTGAAACATGTAACGCCCATACTTCGCTATAGTGCCATCCTCTGGATTATTCAGCGAATATAAATGACCATATATGGATAAAATAACTAGTCTGGACTGTCACGCTAGACTAGACTGTATTTTCCAAATATGGTACTTTTTATTCACTGAATAATCCGGAGCATGGAGCCGCTGTTGCACGTTTCAACTACCTTATAAAGCATTTTCACTGACGTCACAAAAACATTTGGCTAAAAAATAACTGATATTTGTAAAATATTTGTAATGTTGAATATAGAGCAGGTTAAAATATATTGATCCCAATCCCATAAAATATATGTTGATCCCTGAAAGCTATGTTGGTTACCGATTGTGAATGAAATCAACATCTAATAACAAACAGCAAAACTGATAAATATATTTTGACAAGAAGACCGTAACATCCACCATATCGTATACACCTGTTTCAAAAAAGGTTGATCAGAACGAAGAACTAACTACAAGTATTGAACAATGGAGCTCTATTGTCTTTGAATCACTGAACCATAGAGCCCTTTGTTCAATGTTTGTAGTTTGTTCTTCGTAATGATCACCTTTTTTGAAATAGGTGTATATGTAATGCTTGTAACTTAGTATCTAGCGCGTAATTTGCCTTGCTTTGCTTGATCCAAAAACGAACTTAAGTCTACTTTTTCTGGGATGCCTTCCAGTACTCTCAATATCACATTTACTCATTTGTATTGATCTAATTTAATCTAGGGTACAAATAAAGTTGTTGTTGTTTGCTAATAAACCCGGGATCGAGTTTATACGATCAAATTGACTTTCAACAGTGATATGCTTATTTGCGTATCATGGAAAGAAAACGAAAACCAAAAACGCTTCAGTCCTTTTATCTATACAACGTTTAGTTTTCAAACAATTCTTACACAGATGACTACAGTGGGAAGAGCTATACAGAGAGGGAAAACCGTTGTTTGGGATGTGTTTTGGCCTAAAGGTAAATGCATACTTAAACAACGAAACACATTGTTGCGGAACTCATTTGCGACTTTCAGTGTTTCCCAAAATGTTTCAGGGAAGGATCGAGGAAATGCAGAAAGAGGGGGCCGTAAAAGTGCGGCGTAAGCCGAACCTCGCCACCCCTCCCCCCCCCCCCCCCCCCTCCCCTCCCCCCAATCCGCCCCTGTGTTTCTTCGTTTGTCCGCGCGCGAAACATGTACCGAAGCAACACTGAAATTCACTGCCACAATGTTTCCTCGTTGGGAAGCGTCACATATCGATTTTCCCACGAGAAACGTCCAACGAAGTTTGGGGGCGGGGAGGGGGGAAGGTTTGACCTGTGACGTTTCTCCGTGGAAAAAATCGATAGTTTACAGAAACATGCATAATAGTCCAATTTCGTATTCCGAAAATTACCGCTAAATGCGATGATTACAGACGCATTTATACATGGCTAGCCTCGTTCTTAAGTTAAACATTCATAAATACCAGCGAGTAAAACGCGAAACTACGACAATACAGAGAGTTGTGAATAGCCACCTTCTTGCTGGTATTATGAATGTTTATACTTGAGAACGAGGCTCACCCTTCAGCGGTAATGTTCGAATAGGAATCTGGACTATTCAGTAACCTCATGCCTTGGATATTTAATCAGGTCCTTATTAGTTACTGTAATTGTCTGCGGCTTTCCTCTCCCTCTTGGCCGCTACGTAATTTTCTACGCCTTCAATAACTTCGATCAGCGGTTTCAGCCCGTGCATGTTTTGATGATTCCGATTACCGCAAAATCCAATATGGCGTCTGCTCCATGGGCAGTGAATTAATAATAATACAATATTTATATAGCGCTGTTTCCAAAATGTCCAAGAGCGCTTTACAATATTGATTTGAGACATTCGGATCAGAGCCTGATCAGAGCCTGATCACAAGAGTATACAAACCTGAATAGGACTCAAGGTCCCTTCTAGGCCTGCCTCCGTCAGTGGACCTACGATTTTACGTCCTTATCCGAGAAAACTTGAAGATCTAACCATTTGCAGTTGTTTCACAAAGGCAGCACCTTCTTCTCAGGTATTTTAAGACCCTGAGTGTTGGTCCGGTGGGATTTGAACCCGCGACCTCCCGCTCATTCTGTACTGTGTCCGAATCTGTATGCAGACTTTAACGTCTCAATTTATTAATTTTTTTTGCAGATGTTGACAGTTCATTTGTGATGCAACAACTCTCATATGACTTTGAGATAAACTGGATTAAATTAGATATCGAACTAATTAAAAATTCGGAAACATTTCATAGTCAAGTGATCCTTTTTTTAATAGAGGTTTCAGTAGAGCTTCCTTCAGATTCTCCGGCATAACACCCTGCTCAAGTAATACATTTACATTCCTTGTTACTACAGGTAACAAAATATCAAGACACTCCTTTAGAATAGACGCTGGAAGTGGGTCAAATTTATTTATTTACCATATAAGTCTACGTTTTAAGCTGGATTATCTCCCCTTTATGAACAACTCTATAAAAGACATAAAAAGAAAATCCGAATTTTCAAGCTCAACCTTGGCTTGTAAGTTGTGAAGTTCAGGACCCAACAGCGTCGTGATATTCACCTTGTCTAAGTTGCAATTATAGCTCAGACTTATTCCAAAGCATGATATCCAATGGAGATTGAAAGTGTTTCAATGTAAAAAATTATAAACTGCGCAATATCGAAGGTTTCTCAAGAAACTGCACCTCAAATTGAACCTTGTTAGCCACTTTACAAGCCAGTGCAAGTCTTTTTCCCACTAAAAGCTGTTAAGAGGCGAGCGACGCGTTAGAATTAGCGTTATTCAGAGCAGAGAGCAACAGACTTTCGTCTGAATGATCCAGTTCTCTTTATCAAACCT
The DNA here is from genome assembly GCA_030867875.1 of Actinernus sp. WN-2022. Taxonomy (NCBI): domain Eukaryota; kingdom Metazoa; phylum Cnidaria; class Anthozoa; order Actiniaria; family Actinernidae; genus Actinernus; species Actinernus sp. WN-2022. The sequence continues at coordinate 9,324,700 of JAOWCC010000577.1, read as the reverse complement.
TCCTTCATCTTCAGCAGAGAGGAATTATTTGTCTTTAGTTGTCTCTCTATTTTATCCCGTTTAAAATACTGTTTTAACGATCTCATTATCATTTCAGAAACTTCTTTATACCCATCACTTTCTGATATCGATAATTCACAGAAAGTTGTATCCAGTTCTTGTGCTAAATCGCTCCCCTCGCTTTCATGAACGACACGAAAGTGCTCCAAGTCCTTTTTGGTACCAACTAGAGTAAATGTCACTGAGTCCGAGTTTTTTCTGTCTTTCACATAGTTTCCAATTCTTGTTGCTTCCTCGAAACTTGTGCGATCTGTTATGGAATACAGAACAAGAAATATCTCCCCCTGTGTCAGACATCGATCCAATTTAAGCGCGGAATTCTGTGGAGACAAAACTATTCAAGTAAGTATATATGCAACGCGCGCTCTGACTGGTACAATGGTGCATATATAATGTTGAATAGATATATTTAGGGAAGCCTAAAAGCGGAGCCCCCAATTTTCTGAACTGAGGTAACGAACCGAAAACAATGATAAGCTATGTAAAGAAAACTAAGATAAAATGAATAATTAATAAGTGAGGAGTATGATAAATGTTAATAAGCTAATAGTGAGGAAAATGAATATTAATAAGTAATAATAGTGAGCATGAATTAGTGTGCGGGCTTTCCCGAGCAAGCCTATTGTGTATTAACAATACCCCATGCACATGCGCTGGGTTAAAAATCTTGTCAATGATTTGACCCCCCACCCCCACCTCCACACACACACCCCTCTCTGGATAGCTGATTAATTTTAGTAAGAGGAACTCACCTCTCCAGCAGTGTCAGTTACGACTACTGATAAATATTCATTGTCCACCTCAATGAGTTGCCGATACGTCGATTCTACGAAAAAAAAAAAAGTTATCCTTTTGAGAAGCGCCAACTATATGAGACACATAGATAATAGGAACTTGGAAAGGCAGCACAATAGATCAATGAAATAATAAACCATCTTACTTAATATACTTTTAAATATTTTAATGGACTTTTAGATAGCAATTACGATTTTAGCACAGGTGCAACTCTGCATAATTATAACACACGTCATGCCAAGATGTTATAAGATCTAAGTCTACTGGAGGCCAGCTTCGCTCCTCGTACTTATTACTTAAGGAGTGGAATAGTTTCCTGCTGCTATTAGAAACAATAACTTAAGCAACAGTTTTAAGCGCTCACTTCATTGTTATTCACAGTCATTTTAGTCTATCTTGCGTGTTGGTGAGCCTAAAACAACAATTCGAGTTACTGTTTCTTCTCTATTTTATACTACACAGTTTTTCTACTCTATATTTATTAGTTTTTATTCTTCCTTTATGATAGTGTTTTTTTTATTTCTATATTTGTAATTATATATTTTTATGTATGCTTATATATTTTTTGTAACAGGTCCTTCCTGAAATCCTGTATAAATAATTGTATGATAATAATAATAATAATAATAATAACAATTATTATTATTATTCAGATTATTATTATTATTAAACAAATAACACAGTAAACAGGTTGAGAAGCCTTCTTTGGTATTCTAACTTTTTTACCATGATGATCTCTTGTTTCGAGCGTAGCTGCTTGTTATCACAGATAGAGCGGAGTTCGTATGAGTGGGACAACAATACGGCATGTCGTCCGTATCATGCATTTACCGGAACCGTACTGTAACTCGGTATTGTACCGTAACTCTGTAATTTGATTGGATCAGAAGGAAAACAACAATAGGGAAACGACTTCAATGTCGCGGCATGCCTTACAGTAGCCGTGCCGTAAGTCATTGCCGTAACACTCATACGAAATTCGCTCTGTTGGCTTGGTCCCGATTTTACGAGAAAGAAATTGCTCCAAAACCCGGATTTCCAAGTTATTGTGAAAACGAACCCAGATTTTCATCCTGATTGATTATTCTGAATCGTCTATAAACCGGAATTCAACATATTTTCTACGATAAACCCCGACCCTGTACCGCCACACAATACGTCAAAATCGAACTCCTCCGGGTGAATGACAGGTGGCGTTTGCAGTTTAATTCAGTTGGCAAATAATACTGTGTAATCTTCTCTAATGTCAACCTATGTGACACCTACCCAATGTGGAGTCGTATTCCCCAATAAAACGCTTGGTTAGGAATCGTACCGTCAGAGCTGTGGTATACAAGAAAAATATGCTATATAAAGTATACAAATAAAAAAACAAGCCCGTAACAAATCAGTGCCAGTTTACTTTGCTATGGAAAATAGCGAGTACTGAAAACCGACCTGATGTTTATTTCGCAAAGTTTAAGATAAAATGAACTTGGCGGGACTTAATCTCGTACCCATATCCCACCCCATGTTTTCCTTTCCAAAGAAAGTGACCGTGAGTAAATGGGAGATCTGGGTACGAGATTAGGCTGGACTGGCGCATGGCATGAACAATGGTTTATTCCAAAATGGCCGCCACGTGGAAAAGGTCTATAAGTCCACCTGAATGGTATTTCCTGCATTTTGAGGCGAAAATTAAACGGAAGGAGACTAATAAAGAGAACGACTTGCAATGTCTCAAAATTATCTCGGTGGAAGATCATTCCACAAACGAGCGGCAATAAGAGATGCTTTAATAAATTGATTTCAAAAATACTTAATAATTCCCCGGGGGGGGGGGAACTCCCTTATGTGAGGGGTACATGGATGCTCGTCGGCGTACCTTTTAGGGGTCAAAATCAGGAGTTTAGTACCACTTCAGTAGGGTATCCACGATCAAACACAGACATTTCTATGTAAAGCGGTACCTTTTAGGGGTCGGGAGTCACCGAATGCTAGAGAATGACAGCGCTTTTGACAACAAGAAGGAAGAAAGTGCTTGATGATACAACATCAAATAATAGCAATAAAAGGCATCGAAAGTTTAAAATGTTGGCATGTTTTTATCGGTATCTTTTAGGGGTCAAAATAAGCTTGAGCCACGCCCATTTTAGTACCTCTTAGGGGTCAAATCGAAAATGTCCGACGAGCATCCCTACCCCTTTTATATGGGAGTCCCCCCCCCCCCCCCCACCCCCCGGGAATAATTCATGAGCTAATTAGCCAACGAGCGGTCTCAATTTGTACCACATGCAGTACTTTGAAACCCCGCGAAAGGACAAGTCTTCAGTTCAGTTCGCGATTGGCTCATTGCGTTTTTACTTGGTTCCGTGTGTGGCTCTATAATCCTCTTGTTATTATATAATTCTGCCGCACGAAATTCGGCTAGTTACAGTCAAATGGCTTCCCATCACCATATATGGTAAATCCCATTTCTCGAGCGAGCATGCAAGGTTTTTGATTATTATGGAATAAAAATTTCGTTTCTTGGCGGAATTTATATAATAAACTTATTAGACGCTAAACATCTAATACGGCTGTGTATTTTACGAGTCATTCGTATTTTGGCTCCGATCCTCTAAAGGCTCCCTATCACGGCAATGACTCGTAAAAATACACAGCCGTATTAGATGCTTATCACGGTTGGCACAGATGACCCTAAAATCGATCACTTTGCTATATTTTCAAAAGTTTCCAACTTAGAAGATTGAATTTTTGTGGGAGGATTAAGACGGATGACCAAACAAAATCCGATGATTTGAACTAACGTAGACATCTTGATGACGTCACAGTTACGTTATGTATAATGAATCCTGCATGTATCCATTTATAATAGGTTTCTCGATGTTTTAAATTACCTTTAAAGTGCCCCTACGATCAATTTTTGAGATAGTGATATTTTTACGTATTTCTAAAGTAAAGTTGCTATATTTTTGCCTGTCCAAACCGTTTTTCGATATGACGACGGGAAGTCTTAGTTGTTGGGTCCGAATCTTGAGCTTTTGTGTCTGCACTGAGCCAAACCCGTTTCTTGATAGACGCTGTACAGAGCTAATTTTCAGCGGAAGTGACGTCATCTTCTCAACTCAACACTTTTCACATAAACCTTCGCGTGGATTTATAAGTAAAGTACAAAGGAAAGAAAAGAACGAAGTTTAGTATAGAATTATGCCTTTAAAAGAGCGACGTGTTGAGAATGAATGACGTCACGACAGCAAACTGCTGGACGAAAATCGCGAACTATTTGGAACACACTTCAGTAATGGCGGACATGATTTTGACGGTGAACTCTCCGCAAAATTCATAGTTTAATTTGGTCCTTTTGCAATATTTTTCACTAATTTGAATATTTCCGCCACTATGTGTCGTTTTGGAAGACAAAAAGGTGGCAAAAGAAATGGTTGAATTTCGTCATGTTGACAACAAAGTAACCGAAAACCCGAGTTCGATTGGTTAAGAGGGAGAAAAGTTATTAAATTGTGAATTTCGGTATGTACAATACAGAACCATTTACAAAATACTGGTATGTAATCAACTAAAGTCGAGTGAGGTTGCTAACCACCGTGGAAAGCGAGTAGCAGCTGACGTTTCGAGCGTTAGCCCTTCGTCAGAGCAAAGGGCTAACGCTCGAAACGTCGAAAACGAAACGAAACGAAAACGTCGGAACGCTGACGAAGGGCTAACGCTCGAAACGTCAGCTGCTACTCGCTTTCCACGGCGGTTAGCATACCTCAATCGACTTTAGTTGATTACATACCAGTGTTTATCTTCCCCGCCGACGCAGACCAACACTAGCTTTTACAGGAACTAGTTGCCTATCGCATTTACAAAATAACTTCGTCATTCATCTTTTAGAGTTTAAAATATGTGTTCACGACAATCTAGCAATTAAAAGAGTAAATCGGTACCCATAATCGTATCTTTTTAGAATGTTCAATTTTTGAGAGGAAATACTTTAAAATTCACAGTGAAAAAGAGGAACGTCATTATGACGTCATATATTTTTGAGTATTTTTCAGGTTTTAAAGAGGAAATGTACTTATTGTACACTGAATAGCCGCAATATGGTCTTTTTTATGTTTCTTCAATTTAGAAAGCATTTCATTTTTTAATTTAAACATATTTAATATGCGGAGTTTGTCCCAAGAACAAGACTGCTCATCTGGAGGGCTCACTGTGAACTCATTTGAGGCTGGCTTTTACTGTGGTAAATATCCACCACTGGTCAATTAACTAAATATCTGTCGTCGTTAGAAATATTTAATCCTTTGGTTGCTGGGCTATACTGAAAAATGCATGGTGAGGTACTGATTCGCTTAATGCCTGTTGCACTAATAAAAAGTACTAATAAGCTTGTACTAATAAAAAGTTGAACCGTGACACCCAACATACTCAACAAACCTGACTTGCCAACTCCATCTTTACCGAGTATAACGACTCTAACAGACTTCATGTTTGCCGTCGGCTGTGTGCTGGGTTTTCGCTTTTTCATGGTGCTAGCGTCCCTTCTTTTCATTCGGCCCACTTTCGGATCTGTTCAGGGATAATGATAGTATGCCTTTCACTGAAACGTTATTAATATGTGAACTTATCGCAGTGATGAAGACACTCTTAGTACTTCATCGTGATCTTGGTGGAGAAAGTTAAGACGAATTCTCGGGAATGGAAACTGTTTTTTAACACTAGTGTGTCTACTAAAGATTAGAGTTACGTTTCTAATTAATATGATGAGTTGCAATATTCAGTTGTTCCAGTGTAATTAACAGCGGATCGGATATCACTGGAAAACAGGACTAAAATCTTCCAGGGATGGCAATTTCTTGGAAATTAGACGGTTTCAAACAAAATTTTAAGGACTATTTCCAACATATTTCCATCTGTTGGAAGTATGCAAAACCATGGAAATTCCAACTTCTAAATATTTTCTAATGAACTTCCATCCCATGGAAGAGATTCAGGTAGGGGTAAGGGGTAAGGGGGAAGTGGAAGGGGTTAGGCTTCGGCGCATCTATGCATGAGTTAAGAATATTTAGGTGTATCTATATTGTACTCAACAAACAAAGTTTTATACGGGGAGGCCAAACCTTACCCTTTTATATACCATTTTTGACAGAAAAGGTAACCCTTTCATATACCTTCCATAACAAAATGGTACCCCTTTCACACACCCACAGTAGAAACACTGCATTCCTTTAGGTGCGTCTGTTCGAGATATAATTTTGAATGGACCTTTTCAATACCTAAATGACAGTCTTCCCTACCCTTTTCTATACTTCAACTCGTGAAATCTCTACCCTTTTATATACCTCCAGCCTGAAAAGGAACCCCTTTCGGGCGGAGCCTCCCCGTATAGTCCATTATAGGGAGTACCCCTCTCCCCCGGGCTATTGCCATGCTATTTTAATCAATCGTCAGTTCGCCAAGCAAAACATCCGTCTCTCTGCAATCAGATAAAATCACACGCGGATTGTTTTGGATGCACGATTGTTTTGTCTAATTAAGAGCTTATTTTAAAATAAGTTAATCCAGTCCAGGGAAAATAAAACTGAACTGTTTTTACAACTAGGACTGTAAGGTATAAAACCGGCTTCATTTTACCCTATAATTACTAAGGCAAGACTTTCTTTTAAAGCCATCATTGTAAAGATCAGATATCGCTGTCATAAAAATTGATGTTGAGAATCACATAAATATAGAACTGGCACGATTCCATGTGTAGAGAAATAACCGAATTTATTCGGGATTGATTTCATCGATGTAGAATTTCGGGCCTGAACGAAACATTGCGTTGATCAGAAAAAAGAAACAGAGACTATTTAATGTTTTGAGTAACATGAAGAACTAAGCTGTTCGTGCGCCGACTGATCAGTTGAAGGAGTCACACGGTTTCAGCCGGAGAACGCCTTTTACCAGTAAAAGAAAGGGAGCCCAAAACTCTCGTTCAATTCAACTAAACTTTTAAAAACGTAACTATCGACCCCGAAATGGTAAACTTTCTCATGATCGACAAAAGACAACTGAACTGAACTCATCACATTAGCATAAAGTACACTTTCCACTATAAAACAATTAATTAACGCTTCAACTATTGCAAGAAAGTGACGTCCAGTTAAGTGTTGTGTGCGTAGCATGTTATGTTATGTACTTAATATGTGTATGTACTAACTTCAGTATTGCCTCAACTGTCCCATGCTAGCGTTTGTACAAGTCTGCAAATTAATTCCATGTATGCCGGGCCACTTCGACCAAAATATTCAGTAGCCGCATTATAATCCAGCCATAGAAAGAGAAGAAACTCATTAAATGTCATTACGTGATACGAATGACTAGAAGAGTGGAAAGTGTAACATAGTTAACTATGAGTAGTATATAGACTGTAAATACTTACGCAAGGATATCTTGAATTCACTGAGCTGTGTTTAAAATACCATTCAAAGCTTAAAATCGCAACAAGCGGTCGCCGGCAAGCTTTGCCGCATGGCATACCGAGCCTGGCAGAAGAGGTTGTCTATTTTAATGCTGCATAAAATACCTGTCATCCTTTTATCCTTGGTTGTGCATTAACTTGTCGCCCGGGGGGGGGGGGGGGGGGGGGGTGTACTCCTGTTTGTGACGTATTATGTATGTGCCGCGGGGGTGGGTCAGGTTTTTGAGCTCAGTTTGGGCAGGTAAGGTCAGGGTTTTGTTCCTGATTTGGGCAGATCAGGGTCAGGATTTGCGTTTAATTTGAGTGCAGTCAGGGTCGGGGTTCAGTACTTATGAGGGTCCCCTAGGGTTAGGATTAGCGTTTAATTTGAGTGCAATCAGGGTCGGGGTTCAGTCCTTTTTAGGCATGAGGGTCCCCTAGGGTTAGGATTAGCGTTTAATTTGAGTGCAGTCAGGGTCGGGGTTCAGTACTTATGAGGGTCCCCTAGGGTTAGGATTTGCGTTTAATTTGAGTGCAGTCAGGGTCGGGGTTCAGTACTTTTTAGGCATCAGGGTCCTCTAGGGTTAGGATTAGCGTTTAATTTGAGTGCAGTCAGGGTCGGGGTTCAGTACTTTTTAGGCATCAGGGTCCCCTAGGGTTAGGATTAGCGTTTAATTTGAGTGCAGTCAGGGTCGGGGTTCAGTACTCATGAGGGTCCCCTAGGGTTAGGATTTGCGTTTAATTTGAGTGCAGTCAGGGTCGGGGTTCAGTATTTTTTAGGCACGTGGGTCCCCTAGGGATAGGATTAGCGTTTAATTTGAGTGCAGTCAGGGTCGGGGTTCAGTACTCATGAGGGTCCCCTAGGGTCAGGATTTGATATTTTGTCTAGGGGAGAACCCCGCGGGGGGGATCCGAAGTTTATATAATAGAGGTTATTACACGGGAAGTTGTGTAACACGGCCGTGTTTTATTTTTTCCCAGTCGGTATACGTCAACTCCGTGTAATACTATTGAGAGTTCATCATTCAACTGAACAGCTTAGCTGTTTCTTGGCTTAACTGATCGGCTGCACAAGTAACATAAGATCTGGATGTTCCGGCAGTTAATGAAGTACTTTCTCGACAAAACATCTGTAACGTCACAAAGACCAGCAGAAAAGCTGTTCTCACTTAATTACGGGTAGAGATTCAGTTGAAGGCATACCTATCATTTTCTTTTGCACTAACATGTACCAGTTTACTCAGTTCGATCCATGAGTATTTCAAGCTTGCTTTTAAGTTCAGAAATCTTTATTGGGAAGCTCATTTGAGTATATTTTCCTCTCTATTAAGCCCGATTTACAGGACAAGCATTTTTGGCATGGCCCTCCTAACTCGGTAACAGCACTCCTAACTTGAGCACGGCACTCCTAACTTGAGCACGGCACTCCTAACTTGAGCACGGCACTCCTAACTTGAGCACGGCACTCCTAACTTGAGCACGGCACTCCTAACTTGAGCACGGCACTCCTAACTTGGGCACGACACTCCTAACTTGAGCACGGCACTCCTAACTTGAGCACGGCACTCCTAACTTGGGTACGGCACTCCTAACTTGGGCACGGCACTCCTAACTTGAGCACGGCACTCCTAACTTGGGCACGGCACTCCTAACTTGAGCACGGCACTCCTAACTTGAGCACGGCACTCCTAACTTGAGCACGGCACTCCTAACTTGAGCACGGCACTCCTAACTTGGGTACTGACGGCACTCCTAAATTGGGTACGGCACTCCTAACTCGGGAACAGCACTCCTAACTTGGGTACGACACTCCTAACTTGAGCACGGCACTCCTAACTTGGGTACTGACGGCACTCCTAAATTGGGTACGGCACTCCTAACTTAAGCACGGCACTCCTAACTCGGGAACGGCACTCCTAACTTGGGTGCGGCACTCCTAACTTGGGCACGGCACTCCTAACTTGGGTACGGCACTCCTAACTCGGGAACGGCACTCCTAACTTGAGCACGGCACTCCTAACGAAGAAACGACACGAAACTGCAATTAATTTATATTTATTTGAAGCCACTGGGAAGAAACATTGTCAGCCGTTTCGGATTAGATCCGGCGATAAAGTTCGATCGATCGGCTATTCAATAGCACTGAATATTTTTTTTGTGAAGGTTCCACTTTTTTATCAAGCATAGTATAAAGTACGTAGCTCGAAATGACGTCAATAACTCTATTAAGCAAGAAAAAAACGCACATATTTCACTAACACTCTTGAAGCCAATGAAAATGACCCAAGAAAAACTTGGAAATTAATAAATGATTGACCTGCAATGTCGACAAAGCAAATCAACCAATGTCTCTGAAATCAAAATAGGAGATCAAACTCTCAGTCCTCTGCTGACATTGCTGAGGTTTTTAACCGTCATTTCACCCATGTAATTTGGCGAGGACCTAGCGCGCGAGATCCCTGGAATAGACGTTGACCCTCTTACCTATTTAAAAACCACTGATAGGTCATTCTCTTTCCAACAAATCTAAATTCACAAAGTCCGCAAACTATTAGACAAAATCAACGGTAGGAAAGCAACGGGTCTGGATAAAATTCCATGTAAAGTTCCAACAATCGCCGACATTGTCGCACCGTCTTTGACGTGTATTTTTAATGAATCGATAGTATGGGCTCCTGATAGTATCTGGAATCTTTCCTACTGAATGGAAGCTGGCTAGGGTATCACCCATTTTTAAGAAAGGTACTAAATCAAATCTTAACAACTACCGATCGATATCCGTGATACCAATTTTTACTAAAATGTTCGAAAAAATTATCGATTTAAAAAAGGCCTTTGGCACTATTAATCACAAAATTATAATGCCAAAACTAGCGAAATATATATGGAATTGACCGAAATGCCCTGGCATGGTTTGACTCTTATCTACCAAATAGAAGCCAAAATGTAATGTGAACGGCCACATGTCTTGTGAACGTGCGGAGTCCCTCATATTCGATAATTGGACCATTAATCTTTTTAATTTATATTAATGACTTGCCAAACTGTCTAAACGAGGGATTACCAAGAATGTACGCCGATGATACTAATATTAGGTTTGCCACCTCAAGCCAGAGAGACTGATCTTGAAACAAAAATCGAGAAAATTTAAATATCTGGCTCAAAGTAAATAAGGTAAGTCTCAATATTGCTAAAACTGAGTTTAAGGTTATTGGGTCTCGCCAAAAACTACAAACTAAGAGCGACTGTACCATCGACGTTCTTATAGAGGGTAAAGAAATTTAAAAAGTGAACTACACCAAATGCAACGTTTATTGGGTACATTTTTGCCGAAACATGTAGCCTATCTGATACACACTTTTAATAATAATAATAATATATTAATTACTTATATTTCGCAAATTAACATATTATGTATGATCAAATGCGCATTACACTATCAGGTATCAAACTATATCTAAAATCTAAGGTCTTAAGCAATCTCAATAAAACGGCTAAATACTATTCAGTCTAAAGTGAAACCTAAAAAGAGTATGAAAGAGACGCCTTGGCTAATGTGAATCGTCGCCAACCTAAAGGCCTGAATTTTCGGTTACCAGCTACTGGGCTCTTCTAATACAAGAACCCGCCGCGCCGGCAAATGGAATATCTATGAAAGGCATTGAAGTATGGAGCTTTCAATTCTTCATGTAAGCGTGTTTTCGTAATAATTAACAGTAAATGTGTGCGTTCGCTCTACCAACATGAAGCAAGTTAAATCGCAAAGGAAAAAGCATTCATGTGTTGTTTATTTTAACATAAACCGGAAGGGGATAACTAGAAAAATGTATCGGCGGTCTGGATAATTTGGAATGAAGATTACATTTGCTTGAAATGGTGAAAATTGATTTATGCTTCATACATTCTTTGTAAAATCTGAGGACATTTTAGAGTCATTTATTTTAGGAACCGCTTACGTACCGAGGGCTCAATGTCCGATATTTCTGGCGATGTTAAAAGCTATTTTAAGAAGATGAGTCTTGCGTGAGTAAAGATTTAAAACAATCAAAGTTGTCTTCATTACGAATGCGCAAAGGCAGTCCATTCCACACTTTCGGTGCTACCGCAGCAAACGTACGGTCACCCAGAGTCTTCTTAGGCCTACGGCAAACGTCGAACTTAATTCAGTCGAACCTATTAATTTTGAAATAGGCTCATGGACAGTACGACGTTTGCCGCAATTGAGATCGACCTATTCAATAGGTACGAGTCCAGCATGAGGTTCGAGTAGCCAAGTCGGGAATTACGACTCTGGTACGACTTTACGGCAAACGTCGTTCTTAACACGCGCCGAACTAAATTCATAAATTATGTAAAATATTAAATAAATCATGCAAATAGTATGGATTGTGCCAAAACCGTGAAAACAACATCTCCCCCATTTCCCAAACACTGATCCCCCCGTGGTGAGCATGCGCTGTACAAAGGCGATTTCGAAGGCGAAATGGCGGCCTATCGGAAGTGATTGCCGCATGACGCTTTGCCGGAAACTAGTGTAGTTCGTGCTTTAACGTCACAAAATACATTTGCCTTGAATGCGAATCGAAATGCCCTTTTGTAATAAATGCTCAGTATTCGAAAGTAATGAAGACGTGTCTGGCTGGAATGCCGGCAGAAGTATTGGCTATTGCGAATGTTGCTCAGTATCTAGCTCGCTTTGAAACGCTTCTACCATATGAAGTCAAACCATCCAGAATGACATCGAAAACTGCGGCATGATCGACTATTAACAGAGGTTTCAATGTGTGAATCGCAACCGCTAGAAACATGGCCAATAACGCCACTTGCGGTGACAACCATCGTCTCCTATACACGGCACCGAGTGCTGTGTAGAACGCCATTCTTCTGTTTCTGTTTTAGACAATCATTTTCCACAGAAAGGCCTTTCTTTAATATATTCGACCGAGCGCTGTATTTCGCCATATCACTAACCGCGGGCGAAAAGTGAAATGCGCCAGGACACGTGTTAGTTCCCGTGATTTAATTAGGCGCAAGTGAATTAAGATCAACATAGCGGTTCGATGTTTGCTGCCACGTCAGCCTTAAGTCGATCTTCTATCGAACCTATTTTTTAATAGGATCGGCGCGACTTAAGTTCTACGTTTGCCGTCGGCCTTAGTTACAGGTTTAGGTGCTAAAAACAAAAGTTCACTATTGGATTGTAGGCTGTAATGGATCGCTCTCTGACAGTAATGGATTACAAAGATATACAGGTGCTAGACCATGAGTACACTTAAAATCAACTACAGCAATCTTGAAATCTATCCTAAACTTAATAGGTAACCAGACGAGTGTAAGTTGAACAGGACTGGTGTGATGTGACTGTATCTAGGAGTATATGCGGTATGGTATAGCAAATAAGTCTACTGAGCTGCACACAGCGGTCAAACGTCTGCGCGTGCGTATTACGGTCAGTCTGGTGGGCGGCCGAGCGAATTTCCCGCGCAAAATTTACCTTAAAACATATTACAGTGAACTTCTACCCTCAAAAGTTAAGAAAAATACGTGAAAGTTAAGCTTTTTATTTTCACAGTCGACGGGAAATTGAACAAACTTCAAACTGTGAGTTTATCAAAAAAAAAATGTAATTTACCAAAAAAGTTCTAAAGGTTTGAAAACGGGTGTGTGAACAGTGACGGCCGCCGGCTCGCTTTGAATTAGTTTTAGAATATGTTGTTGTTGCAAGACTTTTGACGCATGCGCAGACGTTTGACCGCTGTGTGACTGAGCTGCCGAATTCTGTAACCGCTGCAGTTTGGACAGATGAACAGCAGGCACAACGAAAAGCAGACTATTGCAATAATCAACACGTCGGGCCATAATAATGGATTGAACTAGAGCACAACCAAAAGGCAAAAACCTCCTAATGCGCCTGATGTTATACGAATGATAGTAGTCTGCCTGGCAAGTCTTATTAATGTGTGTGGTCATAAAAAATAAAATAATAAAAAATGGTTTATTTTACGTCGAAGATACAGGAAGCCGTTACCGGGTCTCTCAAGCCAGAGGCTTATGTTTAAGTATTCCGACGAACTCCATGGTCGAATTGTAATTTAGGTTGGTTTTTGAGGAGAGAGGAAAACCGGAGAACCAGGAGAAAAACCCTCGGAGCAAGGGCGAGATACCAACAAACTCAACTCACATATGGCGCCGCGTCCGGTATTCGAACCTGGGCCACAGAGGTGAGAGGCGAAGCGCTTAACCACTGCGCCACCCCGGCTCTAGATACTATTTGGAGTCAAACCACGACCCAAGATTCTTAACTGATGATACCACTGGGGCACATATATCTCCAACGGTCAATATTGAATTTGTTCAGTTGCTATCGTGTGCCAATCAGCAAGAATTCTGTCTTGTCGTCATTTAGTTTTAGTTTGTCAACTGCCATCCATGCATGTCAGTTCTGATATCCCTAACGCACCATTCCATTGCACACATGGCTTCCACCTGGCTAGTGTCCGAGTCAGGTTTAAAGGACAGGTAAAGCTGGGTGTCGTCTGCGTAGGCGTGTACTTCTATGCTATGATCACCGCTTTCTCAAAATAAAAAGGCCTTGGTTAGCTCGACAGCTAAGAAAGTAGAACTTTCCATATGTATGCAGACATTCGGGAGGAGTGATGGAACATATTTGAATAACATGCAATATGCATGTGTTAAGACAGCCATGACGAATTGGTGAGAGTCTCTAGGTAGACTAAGAAACGATCCCGTCTGATACGACTCTGTGTGGAAGCTATATAAGTGTCAAGATTATATCTCACAAGCACAAATATATCAGTGACCATCCCCTCTTGATTTGCGGCGACCATATTGGAGCCTTAACGCCCCCGAGCATGCGATCCGATAATTACGGCTAATCCGGTCTGGGTATTTTAGCAGGCATGTCGATGTGTGCCAAAGCACTAAATAATAGTATGAAAGCACCGGAAATTCATTTCAGACAAATCCAGCTTGGTGTTGACGTTTAGGCACAGGTAGCCTTTGGGATCTGTATGATATTTAACAGCATTCGTATGGGATTTTTAGGTTTCCATGTGCAACGTAATTCCTGAATAAAAATGGAGAAAAACCTATACAGTGTCTTCTTGTGTCTGTACCATTTCAGCAAACTTTTCGCTGTAACATGGTACAGAACACAAGACACTGTATAGTTTTTTGACGATTTTTATTCAAGATTCATGTTGTACATGGAAAACTAATAAATCTCGTACTATTATACAGATCCCAATCTGTGGTTTAGGGCGATATTTTTAGGAAGTAAGGGACTGGTCATGAATTAGCAGGGGAGCTAGGGGGTGGGTAATTAAATAATAATTTATTGAATCCCCCCCTCCCCCCTCCTCAAATATGGGGGGACATAAAAAATTGGCCAAGAGGAAGGAGGGGCGTGATAGTTCATGCTTATTGTCGGGAGAGGGTTATAAATTTTTAGACTACCTCCACCATCCCCTCCCCTCTGCTGATTTATGATTATATAAGTAGCCTATTGAGGCGCAGATGTTCTGATAGCATTGTTCATTGAGTAGATATATTGTGCTTTAATACCACTACTGGTTTAGATTCTTGCAGGTTTGTTTAGGTTAGAAATAAAGGATTAGTGTGAGAAAGAGTTGATTAAAGAGTTCCTAGAAGAGCGTGATAGTCTCAGTTGGCAACAGGTATACCGCAAGAGAATGCCGAGGAGGGTTGAGTTAGCGGAGTAAATTCACACAACAGCTGCGGTTAGTTGAGTTTTAAAAAAGGCAAGGGATTGAGTCTCATCCCACCTGAAGACTAAGTGGATGTTTGTTAAGGCCGGTGTTGGAGAATGAAGTTATGAGGGCTTCTATTTTCGTGTCCCGTTATACAAACGGCTGTATTTTGGGGATTTAAATATTTCTCAAGAGGTCAAGGTTTCCAAGTTAGCAGTACTGTTTGGTAAACCAAGACAAATTTGATGATACAAAAATGTTACTAGAATTATAATATATCATAATGTTTCGTTAGATAAACAATTATCTCGTGAATTGCGAAGCAATATCATCAATTTATTCGTTTTCTTCACTACTCCATTAAAAAAACACTCTAGCCCACTTTCTACACTACTTCAGTTGTCATGCACAAATGTTTCAATACGAGGCTCCGAGGTCATATTAAATGCATTCGTTCCTCGGAGAATAGAGTCAATTTACCGGAGTCTCCTGATGCTGAAAACTCCGTGCATGATAAGTGACTGAAGCATTAATATCGAAAGTACAATGGGCTATGTACGGTTCTTGCAAGACTCTCGACTACAGCCCTTAACTTAATTTGCGTCCGTTTTAGTTTTTGTACTTTTCCCATTAATGCCTTAGGGAAGCGCCTAAGTTTTTGAGAACTCACCGACATACTGTAGATCAGACGTGAATTCAAAGGTTTCACGATGAATTCAACGTTCCATTCCCACCAAATGGGATCCAGAGGTTGTGACAAGTTGTTTAAGTTGGAACAAAAAGGCTGACATGAATGGAAAGAGGTAGTGTGTAACTTTTGAAAAAAACATCGATAAATCGCTCTGACGTTTCTTAGGGGAGGAGGGTTGAAAAAGAAACTTCGCTGGACGTTTCTCGTGGAAAAATCAATATGTGACGCCTCCCTTAGTGGTTGGTGTTCTATCATTATATCCTGCAATTAAAACAAGGTCTATAAGAGCCGGTCAACTTACGTTTTTTAGTGAGTAGCTGAATATATGTCGAGACTGAGTATACTAGGTTTTCTGCTTCACTGCTTCACAGAACAACTGCTGATAGCTTATGGTGTACAGAGCGGAATTATTATTACGAAATAAGAAACAAGATGTTAGAAACTCGTGTTCCGCCTCTTCAAATTTCAATAACCGTCGGTGTTGAAGGGCAAACTGAAACAACAGTATTAACAACTGACCAAGCCTCGGTGTAATTCTAGTTTTGTAAATAAACGTTCTTAAAAACGACATGGGTAATACAGACCGTTTTCTCGTTCAAGACATGTGTTTCTGTTCATTACATCCGGAAGGCAACGAAGGTTTAAACCTTGTTTGGAGGAATCTAATTCTGACCTGTCACCAATTTGCTACATTGCCTTACGGCCTGGTTAGAAGATTGGATTGCACAACAGATGGATTTTCAAGATGAGGTTCGGCTTGAAAAAATGAACTGATAAAACACCAATGCCACGCGTGAGAGAGGTCGTGGTTCAATTCCCGCCAGACCACCAACCTTGGCCTAAATACATTGAGCAACTGCAGGTCGTCTGAGATGTTTTATTGTCTGTTTTTGTCTGACATTATTTCACAATAAGAGTTAGACAGTGTGGTTTTACTATTATGAGCAAAGAAAAGTTGAATACAAATCATTATTCGTCTGTTCGCCACTTGGGGAAGTTTGAGCTCCTGATTGGTATACAACTATGTAATATTTGCTCAGAAATTTGCCGTTCATTACCTTCATATGACGTCACCATTACTCATCAGGTGGTATATTTAACAAAATCGGCTCATTTCGCACAAGCTGTCATCGAGCGAACATGTCTGAGAGCGAGCTGTTTAAATCGGTTCGATCGGTGAAGAGCGTTTTGTTCGGGTATTAAAAAGCAAGTTGTTCCCTCACCGGGATGAATTACCTTCTACAGTTTATCAAAAATTGGGACCAAAAATTGTGTGAAAAGCGCCACAGAGCAATTCAAAAGAAAAAAAAGCGACGGTCTCCAGCTCCACGAAACTGCGCTATGAATCAGAGTAAAGTCGATTGGGACACCTCTATTAAGGGGACACAATCCTGGGTCCCGGCAAAACGTCCACACTATCTTTGTATTTCTGACCTCTATTCAGGGGACACCTCTATTACTGAGGGGACGGGGACAGTTTTTAAGCGTCCCGAAGTGTTATTTCCACATTCTTCCAACCTCCATTAAGGGGAAGCTGCTCATGCTATCACATGTATCTCTTTGGCGTGACAACCGAGGAAAAGAGACAAGATTTAGTCTGTACTCTAATCACAAGTAAATGACAGCTCATTCAGATTGTGACTTATTTATTGGCCATTTCACGTGGACCATAATACAGTGTACACGTCAATATAATCATTGACATTGTTCTTTGTTTGTAGATTAGAAGAAACCGGCTTTAGCTCGATCCTTTGCACTGTATGCACACAAACTATAAATATGGCCATTATTATTAATGCAAGAACAATGTATATGTTGTAGGTTGTTTCTCAATTCAGGTTGTTTTTAAAACAACCTAGGTCATTTTTAAACAACCTAGGTTGTTTCTCATTTCTGATCATTTTTGAAACAACCTAGGTTATTTTAAAACAACCTAGGTCATT
Source organism: Actinernus sp. WN-2022 (assembly GCA_030867875.1). Classification (NCBI taxonomy): domain Eukaryota; kingdom Metazoa; phylum Cnidaria; class Anthozoa; order Actiniaria; family Actinernidae; genus Actinernus; species Actinernus sp. WN-2022. The sequence continues at coordinate 9,307,054 of JAOWCC010000577.1, read as the reverse complement.
TTTTAAACAACCTAGGTTGTTTCTCATTTTTGGTCATTAATTTTTTGAAACAACCTAGGTTATTTTGAAACAACCTAGGTCATTTTTATTTTTAAAAATTAGCTAGATCATTTCGACATTTTTAGAGTCTTTTAAACGTTGGATTAAGCATTACATTTGTCTGTTATTTAGTGACTTAAACCTAAACACCCAAAATTATTGATTGTAGCTCTTAAAATACCCAAAGTGAGAGGTGTTGCGCTTTCTTTTGTCTTTATTTTAGGTCAGTGACTACTCTAAATCGGTTCGGTGGGGGTTTCTCAGTGTAAGCATGTCCTGAAATTGTTAAAGCAAAAGTGCACTTGAAAACACCGCTAAATAACTCCATTAAGTTCAGGTGTATTTAGACTCGTTCTATTAATGATTTGGGATTTAAAATGGTTAGGGTTTTTTCAAATTTTGGGGTTAGGTTTGTATGAAAATTCGACAAAATGAATTATTAATATGCTTACACTGAGAAATTAAGCGCCGGTTCGGTTGACACAGTTTGATTCGAAGTACGAGTGGAGCCGTAATAAAGTCAAGAAACAAAGTATTTTTTCTGGATTTAGCTTCCTTACTTCCCTTGAGTTGCTGCAGCTTTCATAAAACAACGCAACACAAAATTCATCTGTGTTACAGTTTCGTCCCGGTTTATTAAATGTCGTCCATACAATGTTTTCGAAAGATGTTTCAAAGTCCGATTTTGTTAGTAGTACGCATGCGCACATAACGAGAGGGACTGGGTTGGAGATTAGTCACTTGGAGAATAAATGATGCGTTCAAATCAACAAGCGCTTTCGTGGCGCAGTGCGATAATCCACTGGATTAATATCTACCAGGCAGTCCTCGTGATTCGGCCAAGTTAAGCCCGACCGGGCAAGGTTAGTAAGTGGATGGGTGACCGTCAAGGTAAGTGGTACAGTACAGTAAGGTGTGTCAGGGGGGACAAGGAGAAAATTGAAGGGCAGTGGGAAGGGAGGGGAAGGAAGTAAAGGGGAGGGGTGGGTTGTCAAAAAAATATTTTGTAGGGGAGGGTGATTTTTTTTTTCTTTTTAAATTCCCCCCAAAAAAAACTAAACCCATTTTTTTTTTAGAATCATTGAGAAACAACCTAGGTCGTTTTAAAAACAACCTAGGTTGTTTTAAAATGACCTAGGTTGTTTTAAAAACAACCTGAAATGAAAAACAACCTACAACATATACAACAGTAGTTTAAGTTTGTTTAAAGTGAAAAATACATTTATTGTTATGTACTCATTGGCAGAAATCATGGACATCAGCGGAAAGGTACTGCGGGCGCCCTTTTAGCCGATTCAAAATGGCGGCTTATAGTGAGTGAGACTGTAGGTTCTTTATAGACCTTCCACCGCAAAGAAAACCGAAACTTTCTGTGATGAAATAAGAATAGAGAAGCGGAACGAGAGTTATATTAGCCTAAACGTAGCCATTGTGATTAAAAAGCCATATTTTTAGGATTTGTCATCTCTCCGGCGTCTGTCTGTCCAAGTCCAGCTGCTTGGCGGCAATTATTTAGAGGAGAAAGGCCTGAAATCCAGTTTATATCCCAGCAAACATTGCAGGATTTAGGTTAACAAAACAAGATGGCTGACAGAACGGGGTTGTTAATTCTACTGAAGACAAATCCTAGAGAGTTGTCCAGTACTCTGACAAATTTATGCATAGCATTGTATTGTATTATATCGACATAACAATAGCTTAACAATACAATACAATACAATAGTAGAACGAAGCAATACAATAAAATACAAAACCAAGTATGACCCGCCGCTGACAGAAAGAAATATGGTGACCTTTCTCGGTATATACTTCATGGTAGTGTTTCGTTCCATATAGTCTCCCTGGATTATTATGTCGTCTGCTAAAATCACAATGTCCCTGCAACACGTCCCTTCGTCTGAGCACAACAAAGGATTTGTCCCCGGGACATGTCCCTGGGACTTGTCCCTTCGTGTGTGCCGACCTGTTTGATTTGAAGGGACAAGTCCCGGGGGCAAAATGTTGCCTCGTATGAACTGCTCATGCAACATGTGCCTGGCACAAAATGAAAATAAACCAATCGTAAAGCCTCACTTTACTTTCCCACAAGCCCTTACGAACTCTATTTCAAGATGGCGTCTGCTAACATCACAATGTCCCTGCAGCACGTCCCCTCGTCTGAACACAACAAGGGACATGTCCCTGGGACTTGTCCCTTCGTGTGTGCCGGCCGACCTTTAATGGTCATCAGTTACAATGGCTCGCCAAAGTAGCTCGCCATTGTAAATGACCATAAAGATCGTCCGCTCATATTTTATCTACCACATAAACATTCGCTTGATATAAGAGACATATTTGGAAGGGGCGGACTCGACTTCCATGGCGCTTGTGAAGAATTGCCTCTCAAAAGTTGTAGGAATGTTTCGACAATTCGCAATTGACTTTCCTTCTTCTGATATGATTTTGCAGGATTTTTATTTCGTTGAAGTAATATTTACCAATAATTATCCTCTAGCAGTCTTGGTTTATCGGAGGTTGTGGCACTTTCTCAGTCTAAGCCGTGTCCTGAAATTGTTAAAGCAAAAATACACTTGAAAACAGTGGTCACTTGAAAACTTCGCTAAATTCTCCATTAAGTTCAGGTGTATTTAGACTCGTTCTATTAGTGATTTAAAACGGTTAGTTTATTTTTATTTTGGGGTTAGGTTTTAGAAGGTTTGTATGAAAATTTGACAAACTGAATTATTAATATGCTTAATGAGAAAGCGCCCTACTACCAATCGTATGTTATTTGGCATTGAGTTTAATTGATATGAGGATCACATTGCATGCGAGGAGTCTTTAGGGTTCGTTTCATAAACAAAACTGGCTCTAAGGAAGGGGGCATGCTTTTTCATGTGGCAACATTACAATCACAGGTATGCCAAGCTCCCTATATTTATATAAACTTGATTTAAATTTGTTCGTAAATTTTAAAATCGATAAATATGAAATAATGACTCACCTTTTTATCCGAATGAGTTTTCCTTTATTACATCTATCGCTTTTGGGAGTCTAAAGGCCATTTGAAGGGTTTTATGGTTTCACTTTGAGAGTGGATGTATTGCAGATATTTAACTAGCCACATTAAATTTGGCTGTTTTGTCAGTATCGCAAAAAAAGTATTTTGCACCTTGCACGTACCATATATGTTTTATTTTCATGCCTAACTATTACAGAACACAGAGGTAACCCACTGGGGCATGGCCTTAATTCTCTTCAACATTCACAGATTAAAGTTGACTAAAATACACTGTAAATCAGATTAACATTACCATAATTGCAATACTTAAATGTGTCTAAAAGTGTCTTTCACTTCACTGGTCCACCATTTAGAAAATGTGAATCAATGTTCTGGGAAATTGACCCAACTTTACAAAAAAACTTTACTTGTGTACATGGGATATCCTAATTAACCCATAGTATGTCACCACCTTCAACTAAAACGTAAATTTGACTTGGCAATATCGCAACAGTTCAAGAGTGCATGCATACACTATAACTCTGCACTCATTTACTACATGCTTCAACGAGTACCATAATATGCATTGGCAAATACATAGACTTGTGTCATAAAGGGGAAATAGAATATAAAATATATGCTGGAGGTAAAGGCATGGTGTGAGATGGGTCGTGCCAACTTTATAGTTAATGCAAGTATTTGATGTAGGAATGAAAGAGTAGGAGGATGGTATAGCGCAAGACAGGTTATTTATCTGCTCCAGTAGAAAACTCGAGGACATGGGGTGAGTGCAATATTTCCTCTTCTGCCACCTGATATTATGAGGAAATGGTATAATTCAGTAAAAGGAATAGGATGCAAAATAGAATAGGATGTAAAATAAAATAAAATATTAGTTCTTGTTCAGCTCTAGTACATTGTCCTTCAGTCTTTTACTCACACAAATTAATAGTTTTATTAGCCAGGGTACATGGAGAGATTGGGTACTCATGGGATATCAAAAGGCACTGATCACTGCGGTAATCATGCACATACTATATTCGAAGGGCTGTGTGCCACAAGGGCGTAAGTGACTCCTGATCACATTCTAATTCTCGTTCAATCACTCATTAATAATTCATGAAGTAAAAAACAAAAGAAATTAACGTTTAATGAGTGGTTTCTAAATGTGATATAGATAATGTACAGTCTCATTTACTTAAACTTTTGTGAATGGTACTTTCATGCATTTTGAGGCAAAAGTAAAAAAACCTACCTTTCTTCAATTCCACCTGTCCTTCTGCAATTTTTTTGGGTGCCCCTTTAATTTGTTACATGAAAAAGCATGCCCCCTTACTTAGAGCCATTGTTTTGTTTATGAAACGAATCCTAAAGACTCCTCACATGCAATTTGAAACAAAACACTGTGTCCGGCATATCAATAAAACTCAATGCCATATAACATACGACTGGTGACAACCTCCAATAATCCTAGACTGCTAGAGGATAATTATCGGTAAATATAACTTCTACGAAATAAAAACCCTGCAAAATCGAATCTCTTGGATTGAAAATTTTACGGGGCATCGAAAATTATTAAGAGTATCAGAAGAAGGAAAGACAATTGTCAAAACATCATTCCTTAGATTGAGTTGAGAGGCATTTCTTCACAAGCGCCGTGAAAGTCGAGTCCCCCTTCCAAATCTATCTCTTATATCAAGCAAATGTTTTTACACTATCTGGTGATTTATCAGTTTTCTTTCCAATTTCTTTGAATACCTTCTACAAATAGTTAGTTCCTCACTTATTATGTCACGCTGCTCGTGCAAGATCGACCGCCATCTTGTTTATACAACAAGAGGCATTATGGGTGATGTGGGATACCGCTGACCATGAGCCACCACCGAACATAATGATGAAAGCACCGAACATAATGAATGTACCGAACATAATGACGAATGCACCAAACATAATGACGAATGCACCGAACATAATGATGAAAGCACCGAACATGATGAAAGCACCGAACAGTAATGACGAGAGCACCGAACATAATGATGAAAGCACCGAACATAATGATCAAAGCACCGAATGTAACGATGAAAGCACCGCATATCATAATGAAAGCCGCACTGCATATAATGATGAATGTACTGAATATAATGACGAATGTACTGAATATAATGACGAATGTACTGCATGTAATGACGAATGTACTGCATGTAATGACGAATGTACTGCATGTAATGACAAATGTACTGCATGTAATGACGAATGTACTCGGCATGTAATGATGAATGTACTGCATATAATGACGAATGTACTGCATGTAATGACGAATGTACTGCATATAATGACGAATGTACTGCATGTAATGACGAATGTACTGCATGTAATGACGAATGTACTGCATATAATGACGAATGTACTGCATGTAATGATGAATGTACTGAATATAATGATGAATGTACTGCATATAATGACGAATGTACTGCATGTAATGACGAATGTACTGCATATAAAGACGAATGTACTGCATATAATGACGAATGTACTGCATGTAATGATGAATGTACTGAATATAATGATGAATGTACTGCATGTAATGACGAATGTACTGCATCGGTAATGACGAATGTACTGCATGTAATGACGAATGTACTGCATGTAATGACGAATGTACTGCATGTAATGACGAATGTACTGCATATAATGACGAATGTACTGCATGTAATGACGAATGTACTGCATGTAATGACGAATGTACTGCATGTAATCAGCTGAGGCGTTCCATCAGTATCAGTCCCTCTTCCCCTTCCTTTTCATTACCCCTCCCCCCCTCCCCCCTAAGGAAGGAATGGAAAGAGGGCCTGACACAATTTTTTGCATGGCCGCTTTCCGCCTCCCGCGCCATTTTCAAGTGCCACTACGATCAAATTTTGAGATATCAATGTTTTTTGAATATTCATAAAGTAGAGTTGATATATCATTACCAGTTCAAATTGTTTTTCGATACAACGACAGGAAGTCTTATTTTTTGAGAATATTGAATCTAAACGTCCGCCATTACTGGAGGCAGTTCCCTTTGTTCAGCTTTAAACAAAGGTAATTATTCAGCGAAAGTGATGCCATACACTTAACGCTCGCCTGCAGAACACAACACCTGGAGGCATATTTCTACTAAAAACGTCTTCACGTAGCCTCCGCAGGCAACTCCTAATTATAATCGAAAAAATCGGGCAAAGATGTGAAACTGGGCTTTCTCGCTGCTCGGATCAGGCTTCCGGCTTCGCCAGTCACCGGACCTAAAACATAAGAGTTGCCTGCGGAGGAGGCTAGTCTTCACGTCATAAGAAGAAAGTTATATTTACACTATTTCGCGCCACGAGGTTGTCGTGTTAGTGTGTGACATCACTTCCGCTGAATACTGAGAACGGCTTCCAGTAATGGCGGACAGGATTTTACCGGTAAACTCTCCTAATATTTTGTGGTTTAACATGCCCATTTGGGAATATTTTTTACTATTTCGGATATTTCTAATACTGATTGACATATTGACACTGACAAAGTGGCAAATCGAAATGGTAAATTTTCGTCGTAGTGGCATTTTAATGTGATTGACGTTTTTGTCTAATTTGTTTTATTTTAATAATTAAAATCCAGAAATGTGATTGACGTTTTTGTCTAATTTGTTTTATTTTAATAAAAATCCAGAAATGTGATTGACGTTTTCGCACTAGCATACCATTTCCTTGAATTCATGGCCACCGGCCGGTGATCACCTCGCTAAGTCTGATGTCTGAACTATATCAAGTCAACCATGGTCTGTTTTGTCGGCACGTGGAGACGTACATGAACTGATGCAGACGAAGTTGAACAGTCGAATCACTCGGCCATGATTTGTGCTGAACTGTCGACAAACTGAGTGAATCTGCGATGGAATATTCCGTTGGCTTGCTCGCTGTATTGGATTGTGCTTTTCACTGAACAGATACGAAAACTACAAAATATCAAAATACTATAAATATATTCATACCTGAAGAGAAATATTTGACAGTGTCTTGTGTGAGTTGTGAAGATTTAGCTTTTTAAACGCTAAATGTGTGTGCTCCTTGCCGTTGTGCATATTAACACTGCATTTAGGCAAATTAAGAGTTGATCTATAATCACACATGGAGTTGGATAACTCAAGGAACTTTTAAAAATATCAACACAAGGTAAGGGAAATTTAAAGTACTCTTTATTGCTGTGTACGTGCATGTACTCTAATAAATGGCAAAGATCATGTGTGCATTATACAGTGTATCAAGGGCACCCAACGAGTACTTTTTGAAATTCGTTTGAAACCAGTTGGCTGCAGCCTATCTATATAGCCATTTTAAGGCGCCTACTATGTCTTTTGACGTATTCTAGAAAGCTATTAGCTGTTCGGATTTTCTAGGTGGAAATCGCGTCAACCGAAAATACTATGGCAAAATATTCCAGGCCTTCGAATTTGTTAGTAGTCTAGAACAGAAACAAGAATTTTCTAGCCCAAGTAAATTCATGTTGCAAAGTTTTGTGGAGGTACGATTTTTTTAGGGATTCTTTTTCCTTTAGGCAATTCTTAGGGAATGAAAATGTGTTGTCCTGACTCTATTGATCAGACGAATTGGGACGTACGAATATTTTAGGGGAAACCTTTTGGTCTCCCCTTTCTTCTATAATTTTCTAGGGATTGAAACAAATTTTCTAGCCAGTATTTCAGAAAACAATTTTCTAGGGACAATTTTTTCAAATCCGAAAGTTTTAGGCTAACTTACTCTCCCGAACAGCTTTTTAACCGAAAACTTCGTTGGGTGCCCTTGGTGTATGTTGACATAGCTCACAGGCACAATAGGCAATATTCGTATTCTCACGGACGAGCTGGAATGAACACTCAATGGAGGCTCGTGCGGGGGAATTCGCTAAAAACTATTTAGCATTAGAAAAGATTCCCCCGCATGAGCCTCCATTGAGTGCTCGTTCCAGCTCGTCCGTGAGAATACGAATATTGCCTATTAATCTACCAACATTGATCAGAAATTATTCTACAATAACAATGGACACTCAATATTCTGTAAGCAGCCTTGACCTCACTTGGAGAATAATGTTAATGCATAACTGGAGTGTAGTTTATACACATGGGTATATAGTTTAAGTTCTACACTGGAGTGTAATAACCAACATTAGTCAGTATTGTGGAGACAGCCTTGGTCATCTGAATGCTATACACCACATGGTTAAACTATCAATGTACATTATACCTGTTGAATTTGTTAAAACTTTCCTCAAGATCCACATGATTAATTTCCAGTAATGTGATTACCTCAGTTAACTGAACAGGTCCATCCCCTTGAATTTGATCAGACAATTTTGATCAGGATATTATTTGTTTATACACACAGTCCACACCACTGTAGCAATAAAGGGTGTGTCACCATAGGAAGCCCAGTCCTTTCTCGTACAAAAATATATGTCGAACGCACTTTATTAATATATGATTACTTCTAGTATAAGCTTTAAAATGATACATGGATGATTTATCTACGATGTTTCCTCGAGGCGCTACATAATTTAGACTGGAAACGCACCCTGAAGGTATCCGGTAACCTTAACTTATTCATTAGTGACCTACCCGACAAATTCGAACAATCGGGCGTTGAAGAGAGAGTCATACTAGGAAATAACAATATGAATTGCTTCCTTTACACAGATGACTTAGTCCTGCTATCAAAAACCTCTAAAGCGGGCCTTCAAGATCATTTAAAGACACTTGAGGATTACTGTAACAGTAACCGTCTGGGCCGGGATGTTCAAAGCCCGATTAGTGTTAATCCTGGATTAACTCTGCACAGAACGTACTGGTTGTCATGGAAATTATCCCTGGATTAGCACTTGAACAACCCGGCCCAGGAGATTAACTCTTTGTCGTCCGATCGTGTGTGAGCTCAATTGGTGAAATCCTGAGTGCTAACTCAACCCTCCCCCCCTCAGTTCAAGTTTGGCTAGCCCGGGGTAGTTAAATACTGCTGACCTTTTAAGCCGAGGGCTCAAACTTTCTCCACATTGCCATTCGGGTGAATTCTACGAACTGGTCGACGGTAGGTATTGCAACTTCTGTAGGGTTTCCAATGAAATGTGCTCTAATTTTGGAGAAAAATGCCACTGTCAGAGAGCTTGAGGACATCATTAAGTCTGAGGACGGCTGAAAATTACTTGGTTTGCTTTTTAATAGTAGGTCTTGTGAGGGGATTTCACAGGGTTCTTCCGTTGTGTTTGTGCTTTCAGACACAGGAAAACTTTCTTCAATGAAATCCTTGAAATCCTGCAGTTGGCAGTCTTTTACCCCTGCTCAACCTATTAGGATGTGTTTTTGTCACTTCAAATCAACGGCTTGAGTCCAAATCACCGCTCTTGGCTGTAGGAGCTACCCTACCGGAGTCCCAGAAGGGGGGGGGGATTTTTGTCCATTACCCAGCATGCAATTGGAGGTGGGTACAGGAGAGCGTGGTGGAGAGAAATGCAGTAATGCAGAATAGCGCGGTTCACAGTCGCTTGGTGTGTTTTCTGCCAAAAAAACCTGGTGGTTGGAAAGATTTAAGAAGGTACTGCAACGACTGAGTGTTGATTTTGTGTTTGCTTTTGATTTCAAGTGCGAATGGGAAGGGTGTTTTGAGCCGATTTTTAGCTCCTTAAAATTCGTGAAAATCGAAGAAACGAAACAATCGCCAAAACAAATGAGCTTTTTTCCATAGTGAAAGAGTCGAACGATCCCTGTTATAGCTCTGACTTTGAATCCATACATCCCTTCGCAAAATATCGCAACATCGTCTTTCCAGCATGTCTAGACGTGATGCAATATTTTTTCTAGTAACGGACTAATGCGTCTCCTATTTACAGGCTCGGACGGTAAAGAGTTAATATTACAAAAACTAAACTGAGTAATCTTCAACAATAATGGCAAAAGAATGAATAACTACAAATTTTACTTTAAAAATAAGCAATTAATAAATACCCAAATGTATAAATACCTTGGTCTCACCCTAAGTACATTCAGTTTAGTTTAGCCAAGCAAGAACTAAAAAAACTGCGATGAAGGCATTGTTCAAAATAAGGAAGTAAACCGGTGTCCACTTCAGATCAAACAATTCTATCTATAAAACTATTTGACACGCTAGTTAAACCAATCGTACTCTACGGGAGTGAAATATGGGGAGCGGATGATAAAGACCGCCAATCAAAATGACCCACTCGAGAACGTACACGCCGTGAAATTCTGTAAAATGTTGGTTGGTACCAGTAAAACATCTGCCAACAATGGATGCAGAGCGGAACTGGGTAGAAATCCAATTAAATTAGAATCTACTTTTAGAAGCATTAAATATTGTTCTCAAAGTCATTAATAATTCATGAGGTAGTCATCCAATGGAGGAACTGCATTTGGTCACATGCATGGGTCTTGATACCGGGTGAAACCCTTGTTCGAAGCTTCGTCAGGTGGATGTATCTTGACATCATGAAACACCAGTTCCAAACGCACTAGTGTTTGATCATATTTCCAACCCAAGTGATCAATATTTCTTAATCATCATATTCATGAACTACTAACTAATTACATACTGATAAACTACAAGTAAGAAGCGAAGAAGTAAATAAATAAAGAATGACATAGAAAGAAAAAGTCTGCCTCCACTGGAGTTCGAACCACGACCCTTCCGACTGCTTGTACTATAACTCTTGTCCACTACTCTACTAGTATGCTATTTAAAATCACTGCCATCAAAAAAGAATAATAAGCCATCTATTGAATAATTAGATACAACAGTCAAACGGTAAACAATACTTGCTAATGAAGTTTGAAAAGAAACGTTGTAAATTGTCGGTTTTGCATTCGCATGAGAAGACATGTCAAACACTCATTGTTCGTCTTTCATCAGGGGATTCCAAATATTTCGAAAACAATAAAACCCTCGAGGCTACGCCTCTCGGGTTTCATTTGTTTTCTCAATATTTGGAACCCCTGATGAAAGACTCCAATTCGTGTTTGACATAGTTCGTCAAAGTTAATAACAAAGACAAATTTTGAGCTTTCAAAAAATGCCTATTGTCTCCAGTCCCAAAAACCTGTATTCTGGGGGGAAAAAAAGACAAAATCTATAAACTTGGCTTTGGTCATATCTGGCTATCGCAACAAGACATATCTGATTACGAGGGATTCTTAATTGAAATTAAATTGAGTTCACAAGAAAGGAAATAAGAGTTATGTAGAAAACTACAGACCCATTTCCTTGATGTGCATAGTCGCTAAAGTACTGGAGCGTTGTATTTACAATCGTCTGATAGACCACCTTCAAAATATGATCTCTGAAGCTCAGTACGGCTTCCTTAAAGGCAAATCCTGTACCGCTCAGCTACTGACAGTCCTCCATCGCATTGGTCAAAACCTGGACTTGGGCAAACAAACCGACGTCCTTTACTTCGACATCTCTAAAGCCTTTGACACAGTTGACCACAAACTACTCTTGCGCAAACTTAGCCGATTTGGTATCACAGGTGGAGTGCTAGACTGGTTCAAGAACTACCTCTCTGGTCGCCAGCAGCGTGTAACAGTTCATGGCGCCATGTCGAACACGCTTCCAGTCACTTCCGGTGTTCCCCAAGGGTCTATTCTGGGACCCCTTCTGTTCTTGATCTATGTCAACGACCTCCCATTATTGATCATCTCGTCCTCCGTCGAGGTGACAATGTTTGCTGACGACACCAAATGCTTCTCGGTAGTGGAATCTGCAGCAGACATCTCCATTCTTCAGGGTGAGGTATTTAATTTGGCGACCTGGGCACGCTCTTGGCGGCTGAAGTTCAATGCGAAGAAATGTAAAGTTTTAACCATTACCAGGAAACGCAGTCCCCTATTGGCTAACTATACCATTGATGGTCAAGTTTTGGACCACGTTCCTAGCGAAAAAGACCTAGGCGTGACCGTTGGTACCGACCTTACATGGTCCATTCACATTCGTCAACAGATCACCAAGGCGAACCAGTTGCTTGGCCTACTCAGACGCTCTGCCGTCAAAGTCCGAAGTACTAGCGCCCGTCGATGTCTGTACTTGTCCCTGGTTAGGTCGAACCTTGCCTATGCCTCACCAGTATGGAGCCCACAAACTGTCGATCTGATGCAGGACATAGAAAGAACACAAAGGAGGGCTACTAAGTTTATTCTCCTATTGCCCTTCCAAACAGACATCTCCTACAAATCTAGACTCTTAACTCTAAAGCTTTTACCTTTATGTTACTGGTATGAATACCTTGACCTTACATGGAATGCCAACATTGGCTAAGTGACGTATTTAATGACAAAAGAAAAAATCCCCACCACCGCAACAAACTTAGAACATATAGATTGTTTAAAACGGATTGCAAACTAGAAAAATATATCAAGGCTGTCCCTAATATAAATCATAGAGTTGTTCTCACAAAACTCAGAATAAGCAGTCACTGCCTACAAATCGAAAGAGGGAGGTACACTAGGCCCTAAACGAAACTGGAAGATAGAATATGCCCCACCTGTAATAAAAACATAGAAGACGAGTTTCACTTCATTGTTAAATGCCGTGAAACGTACGATACGATAAGAAACGATTTTTATTGCACCTTTAAAGTGCCGATGAAATGAAAAAATGGATCCCGTTTTTATTTTATTTTATTAAATTCTAGGTTTCTCTTAGTGATTTTGTGCAAATAAAAATCAATATGGAGAGCGCGAACATATATTTTTTCGTATTGAAGTCAGGCGGAATTGCCAAAATCTGGCGACAATTTTGACGCCGTTAAAGTATGGTAATCACATGCATGACGTCACAAGGTTACTCATTTATATTCGTCCCCATAAATACTACAAAACAAGAGCCCATGTGGGCTTCCACTCGGGCCACATGAGATTGAAGTTGAAATACACTTTCATTTGAAATCCTCTTAGTAATAACCAAAGGGAAGAATTATTAGCTGAATTTAGCAGTCTTTAGGAGTGGCCGGTAGCGCGGTGACTTTCATTCTCTGCTCCCCTAGTATATATGTAATTTAATATTTTTGATTTTTCTCGTATGTTGACCTTTTAATTTAAACACTACTTATTCGTTTAACACACTGCATTTGAGAAGGCATATATTCATTGTTTTGAACCCGAGAATTAACCGTACTACCGTACTTCATGGTCCCTTTCTTTAGTAGTGGGTTGTCGGTCAGGTGATTGTAAACTCTCGTCATTTAGCACAGAAAATATATTCTGATGAATAGGGATCGGGTTGTCATGTAAGAAAGATGGCTCTTGAACAAACTGATTCGTTGCTAAAGCTTCAGTAGGTTGGGTAGTCTCGTAACACTGGAGACCTTGGTCTTTCATTGTCTTCTTTTTTGTATTCTTGATTTTGTTTTTAAAGTTTTAAAGTCGGATTTCAGCTTTATTATATCCGCTTTCAACTCGCCATTTTCAACTTCTAGGTCAACAAGAGCCCATCTGGGCTTTCACTCGGGCCACATGAGATTGAAGATGAAATACACTTTCATTTGAAATCATCTTAGTAATAACCAAAGGGAAGAATTATTAGCAGTCTTTAGGAGTGGCCGGTAGCGCGGTGACTTTCATTCTCTGCTCCCCTAGTATATATATACATGTATGTAATTTAATATTTTTGTTTTCTCGTATGTAAATTAAAGTAGTTGATCTTTTATTGAAAACACTACTTATTCATGTGTGTATGTATGTTCAGACTACTATCGTGCAGCTAGCTAGAGTCTTGAGATATCTGTCAGCAACTCGCAGCTAGTTAATAAATTAGTACTGTTCAGACCTAGTAACTTAGTAGGTTTTACTTTTTGTTTTTCCCTCTTCTGGTTTGTTTCTATCTCTAAAGACCTCTAAAAGATAGAAATATAACTGCCCTTGGCGCAAGTGTTTCGTAATCGCAAATAATTGACCGCCAAAGTGCTCAATTGAAATTTCAACCAAAATATTAAAACTGTGCGAAAAACTGCTACTGACTGGTGTTTGGCGATCCTCGTTATCCATGATGGCTCAATTGACGTACAATACACCCGGTAGTTGTCGTGGTAAGAGAAATTACCTTGGAGCGAGTAGTGAACGTGGTCGTAGCGAGAGCTAGAAGTCGGCTAGATCGGATGATAACACTGACTTGACATTTGTGTACATTTCAAAACCTTAAAATAACTAAAATCTGTCATCGATGGGCTTTTAGCGCGCTAGATTCTATTCAAGCTACCTCGCTAGGTAGCTTGGAACTTCAAAGTATTCCACCGACCACTAGCTAGCTAATCACCAGAGCAGAAAAACTGTTCAGGCTAAAGAAGCTCGCTACCTCCTGTGGTTAGCTAGCTAGATTTACTAGCCTGAACACGGCCACACGTTTACAATTTAGTCTGCAGGTCCGATAAAACTGCAGGTTCCAGTCGTAAACAGTCCGAGTTTGACCAAAGTGAAACGATCGAGCTGCTCGCGTCCGTAGATATATATTTCTTCGTTTGCACTTTTGACATGATATAATTCTTCAAATGGCACCATTGTTTTATTTCTTGTGTTTAATAATACAGTTCTCAGCTGTAAAAAAAATAGAACATTCTATGGAAGATTTCTTGAGTTTTCGTACAGTATTTCAAGCTATGCTGTAGTGCGAGTTCAGTTACGCCACAAATGTCGGTGAAACTAATACCGTGTTCATTATTATCGGTTTTCTCTATGGGTTCTCATGTATTCAATAATCACTTCTGGAGCTTCATATTTATGTCGATTGGTCACAATGATTTCCTCTTTCAGTTTTTCCCTTTAGTTTGGACATTAGGGATATATCCTTGGAGATTTCGTACAGTTTAGCGACCGTTGTGTCGAAAGTAGAAACGTTCGTTTGTCATGAAAGTGCGTAAACAAACTGTCACAAGCGGTTTCATAGCAGCTCGATGTTTGACTCCCATATAGTCGATGATAACTTATATAGCTTCATATGTACGTCGATTTCTCATAAGGATTTCCTCTTTCAGTTTTTCCCGTTAGTTTGGACATTAGGGATTTATTCTTGGAGATTTCGTACAGTTTAGCGACTGTGTGTTGAAAGTAGAAAAGAGCCCATCTGGCCTTTCACTCGGGCCACATGAGATAATTTGAAGATGAAATTAATTTAACGTCTCCGATCAATTCCTCTCTCTTTGCTGGCAGTTCATGCTTCTTGTTCGTGTAGTTTCCCCACTGAGCCGTAGGCCACAAAACGAGCACAGCATTTCAGTTGGCATACACTGCGTACATCTGCTTAACTAATTAGATTTGTAAAAATCTTAGCGGATCATGTAAATATTCCGCTTGGCTCAAATATGAGGGTTTCTGCCGTCAAAGTTCATTTTGTGTTTCAGTTTTCCCCATATTAGCAGACTTGTATAATGTCTCGAGCTCTCCGAATCCAGTAGAAAGACTCTGGTTATTCTGTCGTAAAACATGGACCTGACCCAAATTTAGGTTGTATTGCATAATTGCCCACCGACGATGGAATAGATTTCTGACAATGACTATTTGAAATTGATATCTCCTTGTCTCGCCTCGTCTGAGAGCTTTGAGCTTTCTTATCTGAGCGCGCCTGAGGAAATCTAACCTTTGTTTGCGTGACCAGCACAGTGCAATCTGATTGGTTGGAATTTGACCTTTACCGCATGCGCAGAAGCCGTCTGACATGAAATAAAAAAATAATAATAATAACCGCTTGCATTTTAAGACTCGGCGCTGCCACAGGCAGCCCGAGTAATAATACGCGATGACAGCATCTTGATTTCGGTCTTGTATATATTATCTTACTGCACTAATTTGTCTTCCAAATGACTGAGTTTCGTTTTGATGTGACGAGAGTAAGAATTCATTACGCATATCAGTTAGGTCAGCCTCCATGTTACAAATTAAGGTCATTAAAGCAGCGAGAGAGTTCTTATTGCGGGCTTTCAATCCTCGTGAATAATCTAAATAATTCCGTCTCTTCCGGTTTGAATTTGACTCATGTGTATGTTGCTTTTGGAGTTTCAAGGATATGTTGATCCAAAACTACAGGCTCTTGGGGTTTTTCATTGACTTGTGAACTTGCAGGCTCTGTAATTTGTTTTTGTTTTCTTAGTATAACATAAAGTGTTGAACATGTTCATGTTCTCAAGCATGTCGCGCGTGACCTCTGTTTCTTCATTCATTAAGTTCTCTACTTTCATCTGTAATCTGGGAAACTCAATCTTTGCCCATGCCTTGGCACATAACTATATATTCCTGTTGTTAAGTAGACGTGGATGATTATAAGTAAATCCTTCGACAGCTTGTACCGTTTCCGCTAGGTCAATATCCTCGCTGGAACGAAATAACTTGATCTCAATACTCTCTGATCCAACTTACGGTAAATGTAAATCTCTGGCAGTTTTTAAGAGACCCATAATATTGGTCTTGAAGTGCCTTCACCCAAAATAAGATGTTCTCCTCGGATGTTTTAAATGCAGCACAGCGAGCCGATGGCTTATAGATTCCAATATCTATTTCTTCGAATTTTAGCTTTCCGGATCCTGGCCGGCCCTTCACTGGTCGTCGTACGTGTCGTATATAAAATCACTGGCCATCTAGGTAAAGAACGCGGTCCTTCGGCTCCGACAATAGCGCCAGTTAGATAGATAGATAGACACCTTTATTTCAACAGGGTAATTCTTTCAGTTACAAAATGTTACTGTTATCAATAGGAGCCCTGTTTTAAAATATTGAAATGGTAGATAAAAGTAATGTTAATACTAAGATATAAATACAAACTATTAACTACTCATATATGCTAATTGATCACTAAATTGACTATATAAAACTAACATATCTAAAAATCATTTAAATCGTCAAAATCTATTAAAAATTAAGATCGAAATCCATTATAAACTATACATCCATGATAATAAAAACTGCGCTTCGCTATTTCTGTTCTTACTCTAGGCAAATGCAAGAGATGGCTTTGTCTAGTTTCGCGCTGTGAAACGCTGCTATTAAATGTAAAATAATTCATAAAAAACTGCGGACAGCGACCACTTATACATTTCTTTACTAGGTTGAAAATGTGATGCTCACGCCTACGGGAAAGAGTTCCCCACTTCAAGGAGTCCATTGCACTGTCACTATCAAAACATTTACAGACTATGCGTGCCGCGCGTCTTTGTTGTCTCTCCACAACAATGGTATACGGTGTCGCAATAATCCAGACTAGGACGAATAAATGCTATATAAGCAATATTTGAAATATCCTGAGCCTGTTGGAAGGCTTTCGCACGAGTGAAGTTAAATAAAACATTAAACTGGCTTACATTTGAGAGATGGGACTCCAAATTAGAGAGAAAGTTGCTCGCGGGTCCTCCGCCATCTTGCTTTACTGTATTAAATTCATGTAAATAAATTAACCTGGCGATTGTTGCGTGACCAGCACAGTGCAGTCTGATTGGTGTGAATTTGACCTTTAACGCATGCGCAGAAAGCTTGCTACACTGAATAAAGCCCGAGTAATAAGTGCATTTTTGGCCAGTTTTCAATTTAAATATGTAATACTTTGAGAAACCTTGAAGATGGCCATTTTTTTTTATAGAATCCTTGCAGTCGGCTTTGTGAATATAAATGCGCAAACCTGGTGGCGTTACGCATGTGATTAGCATATATTTAACGACGTAAAAATTGTCGTCAGATTTTGGCAATTCCGTCTGACTTCGATACGAAACTGAAAAAAAGTAAAATTATGTTCGTGCTCTCAAATTGATTTTTAATTGCACAAAATGGCTAAGGGAAGCCTATAATTTAATAAGATAAAATAAAAACGGGATCGATTTTTTCATTTCATAGGCACTTTAAAATTAATACAATGATGACCAGTTATTTAATTTCGTCATAAATCCACCCATGGAAGTAGCTCGTTTTGCAGCAAAGTATGTCTATGAGAGCATGATCTTAAGATCATCAATTTTATCGATTTAGCATCTAAATGTTAATGTTTACACTAAATTATATTTTATTAGCGCTATATTCCAATGCCAGTACCATTTGTTGTGCAAGGAGCTAATAAAAATATTTGTATCTGTCTCTGTATATTTAATATAAACATTTATAATATAGATACGATAGTACGCGCGCTCTGATTGGCTAAAAAGCCATGTTTTATCAGAGTATATAACATGGTTTGCCGTGTTTTATTGTTTTCAACTAGCGGTTTCCTTTCATCACGCGCGTAAATCTATATTATAAAACATATAAAGACGCCTAAATCCATATTTTATACTATCATCAAACACTCTGGTCATTTGAGAACACTCGAGAAATGTTGAAAGCGCGCGCCTTCGGCTTGTGTTTTAACATTTCTCGAGTGTTCTCAAATGCCCATCGTGTTTTATGATAGTATAAAACATGGCTAAGGCTTCTTTATTTGTTAAATAAACTATAATTTGAGGCACTAACACTAACATTAACTTGAATTTATATTTGACATATAAACTTGTGAGCTTTATTAGCTAAGTAAATCTGTAAGCTTTTGATTTTACTTTTCAGTTTTTGTTTTGAGGCGTTGGCATTTCAGAATTAAATCTGGTGAATTGACCTTTGGCACTGCTTCTTTTGCATTTTCTTTTCAGCATTCGATTATATTACTCCAGTCACACAAGCAAAAATGTAACATCATGTACATGTCATAACAACAAATAATAATAATAATGTCTTTATTAAATCGATAAAATACATATCAATTTTACATTATTTACAAATAATAAAAATAAGTCTATTTATGAAACTACACTTAAAACGTTCGGTATTTACTTTAGATGTACAAAAGCTAGGCTTCCTAAGATTATGATTAGAACATTTGTATTTAGGTAGAATGGACTGCAGTGGGTGTTTAATAGTGCATTTGGTATTTTTATAAATGCGGAGGCCAAGTTCTTTAAAGTGTAACCGTTTTAGTTTACTTGCCAGTATTTCGTGTCTTACCATATCGAAAGCTTTGGAAAAATCCATAGTAAAAACCCTAACTGCATTTGGTGTTATCTAAGGCTCTTAAAACATTGTATTGGAGCTTTATTAGCGCATTTGTGCAGCTACCACCTGTACGATAGGCAAATTGTGTACTGCCGGTTCAAATGTTGTTCAAAGATGTACAAAATGTTTTGTACACAACTTTCTCAAACAACCTTGCTATTATTGGTGTCGTTTATTCCCCTGAAATCAGAGTCCTCCAGTGGTGTATCTACCTTGGGCAGTGGATTGATGTTAGCTAATTTCCACTGTGCTGGCCAGGTGTGTGTGCTTAGCGACAAACATGTTTTCACATTTTTGACAATGCTAAAAACCACAACACACCACTGAAATCGGTTCAAAGGCAATGCTTTATTACTCACACGTCGCATGCACTTCCTAACCCATCGTTATTTCTAGTTTAATAACTTTAATTAACGCTAATCGAGCTTCGAACTACTGAGGCCAGCATCATTATTTCTAAACACAGGGCCGGGCGGCGCTGTGGTAAACGGTTGTTAGTGCAAAACATATATAATTCGGATATATTTAGCAGGAACGTCTGCGATCGTCAATCTTCATGAGCCATCAGTTTCTGCCTCGTCCACAGGCCCCTCAGATAAAAAAGGGTACCGACTCTAGCTAATAAAAGCTCATACCTATACCGAGGACTTGGTGGTAGGGTTATAAGCGAAAATTTTGCTGAAATTCGCTGTAACATGGCGCAGACATAGATAAGGAACACAAGAAGATACTGTATAGGCTTTAGCAGGAGCCCATCGTTTTAGTCCATTTTTTTTTCAAGAATTAAGTTATACATGGAAACTAAAAAATCCCATACAAATGCTGTTAAGTATTATACAGATCCCAAGCTTGGGTTACCTGTGCTTGGACTGGCCAGTTCTTCCTGTTCTACCCAACAACAAAGGTTTTGCATTGCACGGTCAGTCCTCGAACTGAGCAGTTTCAGAAGAGATTATACTTGCAAAAACAAAGGTTTTTATCCTCCTGGACCCGGTTGTTCGAAGCAAGGGTAGGCACTATCCCGGGGTTAAATCGCTAATCCGAGGGAAAACTGTACCGAGATTACAATTACAGATTTAGCTGTATCAGTCCTAGGGATAAAGTTACCCTTGCTTCTAACAACCAGGAAATCAACATGGGAGTACGTCAATTAGGGACCACGACGGTAACATCTAGGACGACTGCATAAAACAATACTCTTAATTACAGAATACAATAACTGCACGTGAAAATGCACGCAGTTGTAAACAATTAGGTCGGTGTCTGCAAAAACACAATGTGAACACGCTGATCGATCGAGTTTAGCATTTAAAAGAGAGCGGACCTTTCCTGTAACTTGTCCACACCTGCCTGACTAAGTGGGAAACGTTCTAACTTGCTTAGATCGTTTGGTAACGAGTTCCATTTATAATTTTGATGCCACTGTCTCTGAGCTCACAGCGCGCTAGCATTTGGTCTTTATATTTCAACGTAAATATTGAATAAAAAAGCACCGAGCTATTGGCTCATTGCCAGATCAATGGAAACTTGAATCCGCACAGCATAATGACAATCATTTTGTTGTATTTAAAGCTAATTGCTCTATACAATTAAAAATATAATATATTTACAGATCTGAGAAAAATAGTAAAGAGTCAATGTTATCAGGGCATTTGTGTAAGTTCATTCGAGTTCCTTCTTGTTTCGTTTCCCTTTGTCAGGCCGTGAATCGCTCTATAATGAAACAACCGATGATCGGAGCGTTTGAAGCCCTTGCCACAGACTTTACAAAGGTACGGCTTCACGCCTGTGTGAACACGGTAATGCCTCTGATATTCATCCGAGCGACGAAATTGCTTTTTACAACCTTCCCATGGACAAAAATATGGCTTTTCTCCGGTATGAATTCGCTTGTGGAGAACAAGAAAAGAGTAGTGTCGAAAAACCTTCAAGCACGCGGGCCAGTCGCACTTGTATTTGCTGTCGGGATCTCTATAACTGTTTCTTGTCGTACTTTTCTTTTGTGGTTTGCCTTGGTCTGTTGTCTGAGTTAAACATTGAAGAGGTTGACCCCTGAATGTCACATGCACAGCGCTTTCGATGTTGGCCATGTCTCCTAGGGATATGGTTTTCTCTGAAACAATGCTATTGTCTGTGGCCATCGACTTGGAACCGGTAGCAATGTTCGCAGTGTGCTCATAGTCATTTGCATTGGTTATTGTTGCCATAGCATCACTAGCAATGTAATTATTTCCCTGGATGTTCACATGAGTGGACATGTTTACATGTTGTTGAGCTACTTGTCTTTCCGGCCAGTTTCTTGCCAGTTCTTCATTACGATAAGCTTGGTTCTCACCTATTTGAGAAAATACCGACTCTACTTTTGGAAAGCCTTGTGAATTCTCCCCCCTTTCTTTAAAATGCCTTCCGGATTCATTTTCTAGGTACCTCGGTACATTGCTAGGAATATCTAAAATTCCATTGGTTCCCTTATTCAAGACATAGCTATTTAGCGCAGTTGAATGATTTCCCCCTTCGGTGCTGCTTGCAGGGTGCAATGTCGCATTATACTGATCTCTCTGAGCATAACACTGTTCTTCAAAAGTCATCGATGTGTTCCTAAAAACCCCGAAGTCATGTAGAGTGGCCTTTTTCCTACCTTCCCTCAAAACTAAAGGAGGACTGTTCCTTTTTCTCTCAGCAGCTCGATGGTAGTTATCATCATCGCGTTTCTCAATATTACGTTCTGTGCTCACAACTTCACTGGTGTATGTTTGTCTTGAATTGCTATTTTTAGAGACGGACAATGCATCTTCTTGCATGAGTTCCTTTGTCGAGTTGTTATGAAAGTGCCTTTCCAAATTAATATTATTTTCATAGCCTTCTTCGCGAGAGCGCTGAAATGCAGCTTTTTGCAAAGTTAACTCGTTCGTCTTTTCCATTCCATATATTGGCGCAGCACCATTCACTTTAGAACTCTCATCACGTGCAACATTCCGCCGCGTTGTTTCATTCCCGAATGTCGAATACCTCTCAGTACGAGAGAAACCTTCCGGATCTTGAGTATTGGTATTGCTTGTGTCTCGTACCGATACTTTGACTCTTCCTTCACTATCCGCTACAACGTACAAAAACTCGGACTGCGCCTTCTCTCTTCTGTCAACAACTTTCGTGGAGTAAACACCTTGTACTGCGTTCGGGTCTTTCTCCGCCTCTTTCCTACAAGTGGGCCTCTTCAAGAAGTCATCGCGATCCTTTGGACTATCCAGCCCTAGTAAATTTTGGTGTTCAATAGGATTTACTGCTCTCTCTCGAGAACTCAAATTCGGGCTTTTTATCGACGATTTGGGAACGAAATAAACGTACTGCTCCGTAGGCATAAAGGTCGAGTCGTTCCCTCTCTCCGTTTTCTCTAGGGCGCTAGACTTGTTCTGAAACATACCTTTATATCCTTGCGACTTGAAACTCGAACGAGCTTTTCCCTGGGGTTGAATCTGCGACGAGTAGCGAGATTCAATGCTCATTTGCTTATGCTTCAAGCGTTGCATTTCGTCCTTTCTTATACTGCTTTCAACACGCTCGCTCTGTGATAGGCCCGTCTGGTTTGCAGTATCCCCGCACATTGCCGTTCCACCCTGCATTACGTATTCGCGGCTTTGTCCGTCTTCGTATTTAGTAAAATAGACCCTTTCAAGACATATCTCTCTTAAGCCGTCCACCTTGGAGTTATCAACTCTGCCTTGATCTTTTTCTTGCGCCACTTTGTCAATTTCCCCCTGAAACTTGTTGCCATGTAAGTCGAAATTAATATTACTTGATTTTGTATTCGTTGTTCCATTCAATGACGTGCCGGTGGAACAATTATGCGCTCTCATTGGGGTGAAATAGTCGTATTGTAGGGGCAAATTTGACGAATGATCGCTACTGGAGGTCGAGAACGCGGGTTTTAAACTTGGAGAGTTGTTCAGCAGATACCCCTCAGTTCTGCACTTACTTTGACCGTTTGCAAGTCCTTGGCCGAAGTCATTACGAGGAAATATTGTAGTTGCGGCAGAATTCCTGGGTACCAACCCTGACATCTCAGAAGTTCTGTATCCCTGAATGTTGAAGTTTTCCAAATCAATTACAGATTTGGTGAACAAAGATAATTCATGAGATCTAGTCTGACTTGTGAGTCGTCCTTTGGTTCTCAAATCCTCATGAGACTTCAAGGCGTTCCAGTAATCTTTATCCATTTTGTTTGTCGGATTAAGTGAAGGAAACAATTAAAGAAGGTCAGCTACACTTCGAGTTCCTCTGCTTCCAACTTTAATGCTTTTCCTTGCGAAGTTATTAAATATTCTTGGAGTGACTTTAGTTTATCGAGTCTTGCCGAGAAAATGCAAATTACCCGAAAGGAAAAATTCTGGGCCGGTTGACGGAGGTCGAGAAATGACTTCCCTTTCCGTATTTTACCTACAGCCTTAGCAACTTGCTGTCATTTGCTAGTTCCAACCTCCAGGTTGAATCCACCGTTTCGAGAAGAAGAAGCAGAATGGCTCGCCTTAGTAAATGCGTTGATTTCAAGACTGCAAATTCCGAAGTCTCTGTCTTTGCACATATTTTTACATAATGTATTAAGGTGATTAGTTGTGTCTGACTGTTTGGTCAGGCGGAAAGCCGAAGACTGGCAAAAACCGCCCAGTACACCGAAGAAGGAACTGTTATGAAAATTGCGGATAAAAATAGCAGCAACATTACTGCACTTGAACGCGGTAACTGTGAACTGACAACTGACAATTTTTTTACTGACAACTGACATCCGAAAAATAACTGAACATTTGTTTTTTGTGGGTCAAACATTGTAAATTTTCTCTAGTAATGATTAACTAGGGCTAACTGACAACAGACAAATGGCCAAACTTTTAACTGACAACTGACATGTAGACCCCCCCACCCCCACCCCCTACAGACCCTGTTAAAGCCAAGATTAGCTAAACAGAGGCTAAAAACGGAAAAATATCAACTGCAAACCGACATATTAAGTAATAATAGGGGTATAGAATGTGTCCCTCAAAAAATCGTGGGTCTCGACAAATTTCAAGCAAGTCTCGAAATCTCCCTCCAGGCTTGGATGAATTTCTTGGTTGGAGTCTGGTTCGTTTCCCATGGCTTGTTTAGAGTTGAGGGCAGCGTGACGTCATGGACCTATTGTTCGTTTCCAAGGTAGTAAGAGTTCAGTGTCGTAAAAATATCCTGACAAACGTATCTAAATAAGTTTTCATTGTTTTAAGCAAATTTTGTTTCTCTTCTTTAGCTTTGTTTTAGCATTCAAACTTGAGCAGAATTATCAAAACCTCGGAATCCATGTTAGTTTGTATGCTTGTGCGAGTTCAAGATAATAAGTATTTGTTTCATTAATGAGTAATATCTTCAAGAAAACAAATTTCCGATCCCCTCAGAGAGACATACATACCATAATATGAGTATCAGCACTTAATGGGGATAAATTTACGTAGTAATGTTAACGTTGGTAATAAAGAAAACTAAAAAGAAACTAATTAATTAAGATTACAGGCTATAGCATCAGTAAAGATAAGGTCAGAGTAATCAATACTTTAAAGCTCTATTTTGAAGGTGTGTGGTTTTTCGTATCTAGCAGGATGAAAAATTATATATAACCCCGCTTAAGCTAAAATATCATGAGAACCCCCGGCTGACTAAAACTTGCCGCTCCGCCGGTTCAGATGACTTACCCGCGCAAATGGACTGGCTACGAAGGGCAAGGTAAAATACGTTTAAAAAAAAATTTAGTCAACAAAACG
Organism: Actinernus sp. WN-2022; assembly: GCA_030867875.1. Taxonomy (NCBI): domain Eukaryota; kingdom Metazoa; phylum Cnidaria; class Anthozoa; order Actiniaria; family Actinernidae; genus Actinernus; species Actinernus sp. WN-2022. The sequence continues at coordinate 9,282,180 of JAOWCC010000577.1, read as the reverse complement.
TGACATTTTCATATGATTGTTCCTACCTCCTACCTTAACTGCCAAATAGGTCAGTCAAACTTTTTTCGAATCAAAGTTCTCGTAAGTGTGCGTTTGCGGAAGACCAAATCGTTGTTCTTACTACATACATTTAAGTACTGTTTAAAACACGAACAGCAGTGTTTTATCAAGTTTAAAAATTCGAGGGCGAAGCCCGATAATTTTTAGACTTGATAAAACACGTGCTGTGAGTGTTTTAAACGGCTTCAAAAACGCTTTAAGAATGCAATGAAAGAAAGACGCACATCTCAAGGGAATGGTTACTTAATGAACCATTGAACCTTTGTATTCACAACGCCATGCAAAATATTCGAGTAATCACCGCCTGCAATTACGAACATCTCATGGGAATGACATGAAGAAATTACCATACTATGATGTTTGAAGCGGCGTTTCGCAATCCAAGAAGAATCTGCACTTGAAGGATTTGGTGTCGTGGTTTACCTCGATAAAGTTCAAGACTTGGAAAGCGATGTGACTGACATGACGGGAGACTCTAAATTTTTGACTCCGGCAGAAAATATGTAAGTTTAATGCACGTTTTTATAATTTTACGGCTTTGAGTTTGGTTTAATAATTGGAACTAAATAGTGGCTCGGTAAACAAGTAATGGTAGTTGGATAACTTCATTTTAAAAATATTATCGGTAGTCTGCTGATATTAGTAAATTTAGTGCAAAATTTATTATCTAGGTACCTTATGTTCCGTGTACTTTTTGCTATCTTTGGGTCTTTATCAGTGAATTCTTAATTAGGATGAAACTTTATATAAAATTTCATGTTCATTAATATTCTTTATATAAAACGTTCATCCTAATTAGCAATTCAGTGAGAAAGCTGAAACATCAATAGAAATGCCATTGTCTCAATCATTAACCCCGTTTCCCTCTGGGACAGAATTCAAATCCCTCCGCGGGCCTTTTAGAATGATGAGATTTTATCAGGTATAAAGGAGCATGCACGTGACTGATTTGCTTCATCTGATTGGACAAAATGCTCATTAATTATTCATGAGTTTTTGAAACTTGTTTTACTGATTCGCGATCGTTGAAAACAAGGTTTTCCAGCAGTTCAGTTATATGGGTCGTGGTTTTGTTAGAGAATTCTGCAATATACTGAACTTCCATTCGATTAAAATAACTGTTGATTGGCTTTCGCATAAAAGCCAGTCAAGTGCCTGAATCGAGCACAAACTTTTCAGTGAACTAATTTGTTACCGACCACCAATCAAAAAATCTAATGGCAATAATTTAAAGTCGGTTTTCCTTTATATATCAAAACTTTTTGGTGCATATAGTGATGCATGGGGAAAATTACCCTCGAGTATCAACTGATGCGTCTTTGGCCTGGAAACGGAACCTCGAGTTCTGTTACCTTTTTATTACCACGCACATAAATATTATTGATAACCAGTTTAGGTTATTTCAAATTTTGGTTATTTTCCGAATGATCGTATTCACAAATTGGAGTATTAATCGAGCCCAAGTATGGAAATATCAGGTCGAAATGTTTCTTTTCTTTTGCGTGTGAATTGACTGAGCCCACAGACCCCCAACTGAATTGAATCACTCAACAAATAGAATCCCTCCAATAAAATTATATTGATCATATCCTCGGTCAACTTTTATCAGCAAGCTACTAACACGGGCTCAAAGACAAGCATTGTTCTTACTAACATACCATAACGTAGATGGAAGTGGTCGTACACTCATAATTAGAACGTGACAGTAAAGCGTGTCAAGCAGTCCGAGCAATATGTTACATAACATATGCCATATTCAGAAGGATATTATAACCCTATTAGGCAATAATAACGCCGGTGCATGGCCTTTATTGCAGACCCACCCTGGGAAATCTCTACACTCTGTAAATTTTAAAATAATATTTGCCGTGATACAGTATCTTATCTGTTTATCTATATTAGCTATTGCAGCCTTCCATGAACGACTTCGTCCGAGTTGTTGTTACCGTGCATGCCTTTCACTAAAGGTAGTCGCTTCTTTGATACATAGTTGACATAGTTGCCGCTTTTGTTGATAATATTCATCAACACGATAATATTTATCACAATCCTGATCATCATTGGACATGTTCTTATATTATTTATTTCTTATGCCCTTCTGCATATATCACCATTAGGCTAGGGGGCAATATTTAAGGCGCAGACTATTTTGTGGTCAGTCATGCACATTGCATAACAGCATTCAACAATCTGTCATATAACTTCTCAAAAGAAGTGTATTAATGGCTCTATCACGGTTGCTAGGAAACTATCCACCCACTCCTCCCTTGGGTGTCATGTGTAATTAATGATGAACCATTACATTTAGGGTGAAACAGGGGGAGGGGTGGGGGTTATAGTAGGACTTCTACAAAGAGAATAAACAAATTAAGTAATACCACGCCCTAAACAAAATTTTAAAAATGCAGACTCTATAAGTAAAAATTGGTTGCAGTAATGCAGACTTTATTACTTTAGCCTCCTATGACCAATTTGCCGCCGGTTTACGTGTTTTTGTTCGTGACGGTCTTGGAATCCAGATTTTCCGTTGCCAAATGAATGTACACTAACCAAATAACACATAATGAGAACATTATTAATAATCCTGTAAATAGGGACTCATATATAAATCAGTTGAAGCGAGAAAACCGATAACAATCATGTCGGGCATTACTCATTGACCACCAAGGCATTCCTGAAGTTCAGGTCGATTGAAGCCCGCGTGACTTTGCCAGCGGCCGCTCCTTGTGACGTCATCCAATCACCCAACACTCGGCTGCGTGATTCTTTCCCATACTTGCTTGTAAAACGTGGACCAATTCTAGTTCGGATTCATATCAAAATCATTGCACACAGAAGAGGACATTTGCTATTGGTCATCGCTTTGAAATAAATGCGATTTTATTTGAGAGAGAGAACAACTTCAGTCGCATTACAAGTTTATAATATGGCTTACCTGTTGATACCGAAACTATACGAAGCAGAATACGCTCCAAATTCTCTCCTACTGCAGCTCCCGCCATACCAAAGGTCACACAAGAAAAATAGTACGAAATCATGACGAAATGGAAATTTAACAGTAATTTGTACTACTCTATACTTGAGAAACCTCAATGTTCTATACACTAGGATACTGCAAATTTATTCTGCTATCTAAATTCAGCGGTAAGTAGTCAGTTCAGACATGCGTATTCAAGCTAAACCAAGTTTTCCTCTGCTTGGTAGTTCCTAAACCAGTAACGCCTTGTAAAAATTCACTTTACTCGTGAAAGCAAATTCAAATTTGTACGATCGAAATCTTGATATAATCACTCTAAACAGTTACCAGTTGCAGACTAGATGTTATTTAACTTTGATTTGATGGTAAGTAGAAGTCATATATAATTTTATTTGTTTTATAAGGCAAAATAGCTCCCAAATCCATGTATTTTTGAGTGAAATGACTGGGCCAATACCGGAAGTGAGTCACCGGTTATCGATATGTAGGCTTTTGTACGCAATGACTTTGATATGTAGAGGTATTTCACCCGAAGATTAGCACAAATCTGGCCTGAGAATCAGTTCCAATGATTTAGTGTACTTTTTTTATTTCCTTACCCTCTATATGTATGTCGATGGTACAGTCTCTGAGTATACAGCTTTTGTCGGGAGCCAATGGGTAAACGTCATCGTTAGGCTCCTTTAGCAACATTGAGGCTTAGTTGATTTGGATGACCTATTCGGTAAATTTTAGAAGTGTTGTCAATTTGAAGTCGTCCAACCTGCTGTTCTACTTCACTAACAGCTGGACTCACAGGGTCAGTATTGAACAGATTCGCAGCTGAGAATGTTTTGTATTCTACTTTTGCAGGAAACTATATTTAGTTTATCCTTTGTTTCAATTCGGCCAAGGAATTCGGGGCTAGCAAGTTACGCAATCAAGGGCGCGTTTGATTGATCGTAATCCAGAATCAACCGACTAGATGGAACTGAGTCTGAAAATCACTAGTTCATGCAGGCCGCACATTTTGCACCGTAAGCTACAAACACTTGCCGAGATATGATATTCAGGATACATTTAGTATTCCAGTGTCTAAAAATCCCGATATAATAGATTTATAGTGATCATTCTCTGTATGGAAACGGTCAGTGAACGCTGCCTAAAGTTGTTTATTTTTAGTTTGTTTATAAGAACTTCATTTAGCGCTTTAGGGGAGAACTAAGAGGGCTAAGGGTGGTTGTCAAATTTAACCGCACTTGGCGTTGTTCTTGATGCTTTCGTGCTATACTCCCTGTAGTTGTTCAGTTACGCACAGTTTGAACACAGCCAGTTACTGACAACAAGCATGGCAATTCTACAGGTATTGCCAATAATTTGATTCACTGCGGAATGATACAAAGAATGCTTTTACGCACTCGCCGTTTTACTAACCGCCTTTGTTGCTTTGTATATCCAACTTTAGTACCCGCTAATCAGTAAATAAGCCCTGACTCAAAATACCCACGAGGAGATGGCATGTTCAGGAATTTGTTCGCTGCTTAGGTAATCATTAGTTTTTGCATTGCTCTGGAGAATCCAGCTGTTTCACATTGTTTCGCGGCTTTTCATTCAATGGGGCCTTTGTTCAGTGTACGAGGTTGAAAAGTTCAAGTTCTTGGAAACCATGGATACGCTCCAGGGATTGCTATCCAGCATAGCATAGTCTCAAGAGAAATATGCAATACTAAGCTAGAGAGATTGCCCTTGGTTATCAGATAATTAAATGTTGGCTTGAGGGCCTTGGAAAGTCCTGCTTGCAAGCTATCGCCGAATTTTTAAATCGATTCTGATTCCGTAAATTAAAGAAAACGAAATATATCGTATTCTGTGCCAGAAATAAACCTTACCCTAAAAACGATTACCTAAAAATAAATATCGATGGACTAAAAGTCGAACAAGCTGCTTCAAGTAACTTAACGGAATTTATATTAACGAACATTTGGATTGATCACGTATACCTAAAATGGCAAAATCAATTGGCATAATTAATAAGGCAAAGTCATATATCTCAGCACAGACTAGACGAAACCTTTATTGCTCTCTGGTACTCCCATACATCCAACATTGTAATAGGCCAGCTCATACTCATCTCACCTCATAAAGACCCTAAAACTTCAGAAGAGAGCAATACGAATCATAGCCAATGCTGCCATCTATAGGGACCACACTGAACCGCCGCCTTATTCCTAAAATTTAAACTCTTGAACGTATACGACATCAATAAATACCAAACCGGCTGCTTTTTACTCGGGCTGCCTGTGGCAGCGCCGAGTCTTAAAATGCAAGTCGTTATTATTATATTTTTTTTAGTCCATGTCAGACGGCTTCTGCGCATGCGCTAAAGGTCAAATTCGAACCAATCTGATTGCACTATGCTGGTCACGCAAACAAAGGTTAGATTTCCTCAGGCGCGCTCAGATAAGAAAATTCAAAGCTCAGACTAGGCGAGACAAGGAGATATCAATTTCAAATAGTCATTGTCAGAAATCTATTCCATCGTGGGCAATGATGCAATACAACCTAAATTTGGGTCAGGTCCATGTTTTACGACAGAATAACCAGAGTCTTTCTACTGGATTCGGAGAGCTCGAGACATTATACAAGTCTGCTAATATGGGGAAAACTGAAACAAAAAATGAACTTTGACGGCAGAAACCCTCATATTTGAGCCAAGCGGAATATTTACATGATCCGCTAAGATTTTTACAAATCTAATTAGTTAAGCAGATGTACGCAGTGTATGCCAACTGAAATGCTGTGCTCGTTTTGTGGTTACGGCTCAGTGGGGCAAGTACACGAACAAGAAGCATGAACTGCCAGCAAAGAGAGAGGAATTGATCGGAGACGTTAAATTACGTTACTGTGAAGAGGATCAAAATTCAAGTTTTGTAGCTTGAGACTGTCTTCTGCCGTGACTCGTGAGAGAAATTGGAAAAGATCTAGCTGTTTCATTCAGACACTGGCAAATTTATTGAAAGCTACGGGCTTACTTTATGAGATTATTATTCATTGTGGAATGAAAGGAAACAGGTTAGCTGAAAGTTAAGTTCGAGGTAGGCTTCGACTTTCATTCCGATTCAGTGCATATGTGCACGAAGGTGTCAGTTACGTAAGTACTGTAAGTAAACTCTTTTTGATTTGAATAAATTTCCTCTCAGTTTGTCTGTTAATGTACTTTTCCTTCTAATTATCGCTTTATTTAACATCTGATTTAGAGTATGCGTACCTCAGAATAAATTATTTGAAAGGTCAACTGAATTCTTGTGTCGATAAGCGCAAATGTTTTTTTGTGAAACAGTCTGTGTATATGAGAAGCGGCTTAATAGAAGAGCTTTCTCATTTATAGGAATTACAATTGTTTTTCTTGCTATGAAATTTATGTTTCATTTCACATTTATTCATACAGTTTTAGCCGGACATTTTCCCGAGTTTTTGATCTATTTTCAATCAAATTCAAAGTCTGAATATGTCATTGTATTGCATTTATACACTTGAATTTGCCAGTATTCTGTTGTTCGAATCCTGCGTTATCATAGTCATGCCATAAAAGCGATTAATAGACCAGTCTGTTTTTTTGACGTTCTCACTGGCGAATTAAAGCACGACTTGATACTAAGAGGATTTCAAATGAAAGTGTATTTCATCTTCAATCTCATGTGGCCCGAGTGAAAGCCCAGATGGGCTCTTGTTATTTTTCATGTCGTGAAAGCTCGAACTACAACAAGAAAACAAACAATCCCACAGCAGTGGACTAATCTTATGGAACTCGCTGGATGATGATATTACTCAATCTGCTTCCCTCAAGTCATTCCAGGGAAAGCTAACGAAATATTTATGAAAAAATCAGAACAATCGTAAATAGAATACTGAACTCCCTACACTTAGCGCCTTAGATGTACTTAAATATCCTACATTTGTTCCTTTATATTATCTATTTCAGGGACCGCGGAGTGCCCTTAAAAGTGGTAGGGCTAAAACAACCTTGCAGTGCAACGAGGGCCAGAAGTGTCCATGTTTGGTCCATCAGTTTACACAGTAGTCTATTTATAGAAAGCTTTTCCCGCCATCTCGCAGCCAATCATATTCTTCAAAAATTTATCAGCAGTACCTGATTGGCTAAGGCAGCGATTTCCTTTATTTGTAATATTGTACAGCTAATTATATAAGCGACAAAATTTTGGCGGACAAGGCAGTGTAGAAACCTCTAATGATCAGCTATTTCTCATTTATAACTTGCAAGAACTAGTAAGCACCACATGTCCAGGAAAGACCATTAGTCCATATAAAGCAGAACATGTGGTTCCTTTGAAACCTTTTATTTTCCCGTTTCATCTGTATAAGACTTCGTGTTTGCAGCAGCGTGTGATGTACGGGGTGATGTATACAGAACGAAGCTAAGTTTTGCCTTTTGTTTCATAAACGCAGATTTTTGTAGTGATATTTGGCATAAATACAGCGAGTGATAACTATGAATCATGTACAAATCATGCTATAATTTTCTAACAAATAAAGAAGCCTATCTTCAAAAACTCATGAATAGTTAATGAGCATTTTGTCCAATCAGATGAAGCAAATCAGTCACGTGCATGCTCCTTTATACCTGATAAAATCTCATCATTCTAAAAAGCCCGCGGCGGGATTTGAATTCTGTCCCAGGGGGAAACGGGGTTAATGATTGAGACAATGGATAAGCACCTTGCAACTCCTGGAATTTCTATTGATATTTCAGCTTTCTCATTGAAATGCTAATTAGGATGAATGTTTTATATAGAGAATACTAATGAACATGAAATTTTATATAAAGTTTTATATAAAGTTTCATCCTAATTAAGAATTCACAAATTTGCTACCTAAAGATAGCAAAAAGTACACGGAACATAAGGTACCTAGATAATAAATTTTGCACTAAATTTACTAATATCAGCAGACTACCGAGATACACAGATAATATTTTTAAAATGAAGTTATCCAACTACCATTACTTGTTTACCGAGCCATTGTTTATTTCCAATTATTAAACCAAACTCAAAGCCGTAAAATAATAAAAGCGTGAATTAAACTTACAAACATCCTCTTCATATTTTGTGCCGGAGTCAAAAATTTAGACTCTGCTGTCATGTCAGTCAAATCGCTTTCCAAGTCTTGAACTTTATCGATGTCAACCACGATGTCGAATATTTTGCATGGCGTTGTGAATACAAAGGTTCAATTGTTTATTAAGTAACATTACAGACCCTTTGCACGTGACGTCATAGCCGCCATGTTGGTGTACAGCTAACAATAGATTCTTCGTTAGCTTCTCTTGTTCTGTATACCAACATGACCGCCATGCCCTTTGTCATTTGAATCTCTGGGGATTGAGTGCAAACCATCTATAATTTTTTGAAGCCTTTTAATAAACTCGCAGCACGTGTTTTATCAGGCCTAAAACTCTCGGGCTGCGCCCTCGAGTTTTAAACCTGATAAAACACTGCTGCTCGTTTATTAAACAGTACATAAAATACTCTGGCCATTTGAGAACATGAGACTGAAATGTTAAAGCACAAGCCGAAGGCGCGTGCTTTCAACATTTCTCGAGTGTTCTCATGATAAAATGACCAGAGTGTTTTATGATAGTATAAAACATGGTTTAAGACTTCTTTATCTGTTTTATAATATAGATTTACACGCGCGATGAAAGGAAACCGCCAGTTGAAAACAATAAAACACGGCAAACCATGTTTTATTCTCTGATAAAACATGGCTTTTTAGCCAATCAGAGCGCGCGTACTATCGTATCTATATTATAATTAACAAATAAAGAAGCCTTAGCCATGTTTTATATTCTGATAAAACATGGCTTTTTAGCCAATCAGAGCGCGCGTACTATCGTATCTATATTATAATTGATTATAATATGACCTAAGAAAATTACTGAAGAAGACAAACAGATGTTCTCTCAAGAGTCAAGTGCACCGAGTCAAGTGCACCGAGTTCAGCTCAAGTGAAAATTTGAAAATCCTGTAAGTAATTTGCGGTTGGCAGATAAAAGAACAGCCCCGCAAATCTCCAAGCAAGGTTAATAATCGACTGGAGATTTCTGGTACATTGAACACTAGCAAAAAGCGACGTTTGATTTCAGGCAGTTCATCAAACACAATCAAACAATGAAACAGTCGAAAACTGAACGCAACTATCGCAACTTTGGTTCCCTTCATGAAAATTGGTGTGCACTAGACCCCTCGAATTAATGATCGCGTATAAGCATTTTAAACCTTTGAAAACACACGGAAGTGAGGCTGGTAGGGCTATGGCTGACTGATTTCAGGCAAAGTTCTCTTATTTCAGTGAAATTGAAATTCTAATTACTCTGTATTAATGAAACTATGACACTCAAATTTCACAGGATTACTTATTCTTGCATGTCCTTTTATCTGACTTTCTCATGTGATCATTGCTGACCAACGTAGATTAAAACCGTATCAGAGACAGAGCGGATTTCGTATTCATGAGTGGGAAAGTTAAGGCAATGACTTACGGCACGGTTAATTAGAGCAGATTTCGTATGAGTGGGACTAACTACGGCATGTCCGTAGCCTTACCGTAGCCTTACCGTAGCCTTACCGTAACCGTACTGTAACTGGTAATTTTGCTGATATTGCTGTTATTACTGAATCTTGGCTGACTTCACGGGTGACTGAACAGTTCATTAACATTCCTGGCTATGCGACGTGTCGGAGAGACAGACCGTACGACCAACGTGGTGGTGGACTATGTACTTTCATTAGCTCGCGTCTTGACTTCGTCGAACTTTGTCATTTAAGAGATCCTGAAATTGAAAGCCAGTGGTTTGTCATTAAACCCAATCGCTTACCGAGGGGAATAAATTCTATAATCTTAGGTACTGTTTACCACCCGCCTCAGAACGATGACAACAAGCTCCGTGCTCACTTATTTAGTAGCCTTGATTCGGCCCTCGCTTCTCATCCGAATTCAGCAATCGCAGTTCTTGGGGATTTTAATCAATTCAAGCCTGGAAACCTTTGTTCCTCATTCAAGCTTAAAAGGCTCGTCACTAAGCCTACTCGGGGTAATAAGATCTTGGATCAAGCCTACTCTACCATGTCACAATATTATGATGAAGCGCTGATTCTACCACCCGTAGGACTGTCTGACCACTCAAGTGTTCTTCTTCAGCCTTCCAATTACCGTGCTCCTAGCCTGCCAGCTACTAGAGTCCTGAAGCGCGATTGTAAAGCTTCCAACAGGCAAGCACTGCTCTCCTTTCTGCAAGCTGTGAATTGGACTCCTTTATATCACATGACTCTTTGTGAAGAGCAGTTCAATGATTTCCAGTCTACGCTTACTACTGCTATGGACAAATGTTTACCTATGCGTTCTGTGAAACTTCACCCTACGGACAAACCTTGGATGACTGCCGAAATCAAGGATGCTATCAAGAAAAGGCAGCGCGCTTGGGCAATGGGGAGCTCTCATTTGTACTACCTGTACCGTAACAAGGTCATAAAACTATGCAAACATGCACGCAGTCGTTTCTACCACGACACCGTGAGCCAAATGCAGGATACCAACCCAAAGAAGTGGTGGAGTAACATCAAACTAATGTCTGGCCTATCAAAACCTGCACCACTTTCAAGTATCACTGTTAATGGGACAATCTTGAAAGACACAGACCTTGTTGAAGCAATTAATGACTCCTCCAGTAATGTTGCTAGTGATATCCCTCCTCTCGAATTCACCCCCATCCCTGTACACTACACCCCCGATGAATACATTATTAGCCCGGAAGCTGTTGAACGTTCACTACTGGCCATCAAAGAGCGCAAGTCACGTGGACCGGATGAAATTCCTAACTGGGTTCTGAAGAACTTCGCACTAATGTTATGCCGCCCAGTGTGTTCTATATTCAATTCCTCTATTAGCCAAGGCCACGTCCCTTCTCTGTGGAAGTGTGCTAATGTCCTGCCCCTAGGTAAAGTTCCTCAGCCGCGCTCCATTGATAGTGACCTCAGGCCGATTTCTCTAACTGCTGTTCTTAGCAAGGTACTTGAAGGCTTTGTTTTCGATTGGCTTGCAGCTGTCGTGATGCCATACATCGACCCTTTTCAGTTCGGTAGTGTGAAAAAGACCTCCACGACGCACGCTCTGGTCCATCTCATCCATCAATGGCTGACTGCTACTGAGTCTCCTAAAACTGTGGTGCGTTCTTGTTTAATTGACTTTTCTAAGGCTTTTGACAGAATTGACCATAATATCTTGTTACACAAGCTCCAATTACTTAATGTTCCTCCCATTCTACTGAACTGGTGTGCACACTTTTTACAAGATCGTCAGCTTCGGCTGAAACTGGGTAACTCTACTTCTACTTGGAAACCTATTCATGCTGGGGTACCACAAGGAACAAAACTTGGGCCCTTATTTTTCCTAGTCATGGTGAATGATTTATCTGCTACACTCCCTTTGTACAAGTACGTAGATGACGTTACGGTGTTTGAGGTCATATCCTTATCGTCGATTGAGCCATCTGTCTTACAGCGGGAACTTGACAAGATCTGTGAATGGACATCGTCTAATAATATGAAGCTGAATGCCACAAAAACTAAAGAGTTTACCATCTCCTACGTTAAGGACCCAAAGTCGCTGGAACCACTTACAGTTAACAGCCTGCCCCTTGAGTCAGTCAAGACCATTAAACTTCTTGGGGTTCACTTGTCGTCTGACCTCAAGTGGTCGACTCATGTGGATACTGTGTGCGCTAAAGCAAGTAAGCGTCTGTTTGCTTTACGATCCCTGAAACGAAGTGGCGTTCCATCAGGAGACCTAAGATCGGTCTACTCCTATTTCATCCGCCCAGTTTTGGAGTATGCTTGCCCAGTTTGGCACACTTCACTGTCGCGCAAACTAAGTGATCAACTTGAACAAATCCAACGTCGTGCTCTTCGTGTCATCTTTCCACATCTGTCCTACACTAATGGACTAACTGCACTAGATCTAACCACTCTTGAGGAGCGAAGAGAACTTCTATGTAAATCATTCTACAAGAACAATTTAAACACTACTAGTAAACTCCGCAGCCTGTTACCTGACCCTGTTGACCATTATTATAATTTTAGAAATCCTAGGAAGCTGCCCTTGTATAAATGCAGAAGTACTCGTTTCAGTAACAGTTTTTTACCATATTGTGTCCGTAAATGGGATGCTAACCCATAGCCTTACATGTTTAAACACATTACCTTAATTGCCTTTTATACAATATTATTACTATATACCATAAATGTATTATCTGAAAACTTGAGTTTTTCAATTTCAATTTTTATTATTGTAAATTGCCAATCAAGTGCTTTAATAAACATTATTATAACTTACGGTACCGTAACTCGGTAATTTGATTGGATCAGAAATACAAAGACAATAGGGAAACCATTTTAATGTCACGGCATGTCGTAACCGTACCATGGGCTTTTATCACGCGACGGCCATGTTGAGCCCCAGGAGAATAAAAACCTTTGTTTTCGTTCTATAACCCACCAGTGCGAGGCAACCGGGGCCAAAACCATTGTGTTATCCAAGATGGCCGAACTGTGATAATATCCCGTAGTTATTGCCGTAGTTTGTCCCACTCAAATCTGCTCTAGTGTACGGCATGTGGTTCCCTTACTGTTATTGTCTTTCTGATCCAATCAAATCAGAGTTACAGACTCATACGAAACCCGCTCCAGTATATTGCTGTATTCCCTTTTCCGGTTTTCCGCTCGTGACGTCACAAACAATTGAACAACGCAAAATTATGAAGTCCCTCGGGTTTTGCGCGAAATTTAGAGGTTCTTGACCAGTAATGTGTCGAATTAAAGATACGAATTGACCTAATATTTTTGTACCACCTTTACGAAAACAATTCCAAAACTTTAACGTCCGCCGTACAAAAAACAGATGGTATGACAGCCAGAAAATTTTTGAATAATGACTTTTTACAACTTTCAGGTCTATATGCCGGATCCAATAAAGAGCGAAAGTACATACAGTTTGTTGCTTAATTACTCGCTCGCTACTGGCCTTGCTAACGGCTGTTGACTTTAGATAAGCCATGACAATTTCAGTGTTGCGTTGAGGAAACGAAAAAAACAAATCGAAACCCGGGAAACAGTTTTTGATCCCAAATAGCGAAATTTGAATCACATAAAACTTTCATCCTTCATGGTTATCTATATGATCAATTTGCTAATTAATTAAGTTAACTGCTAATTTGAAAAAAAGATATCAAATGAAGTCGTAATTAATTTTGATCATCTCGACAGCCCTCCACCGGCCAGACTAATCTTCACTTTCAACACATCCAAAATTAGCCCATTTTTACACACAACACGATTCAAACGGTAAAGGTAGGTTTCGCTAATAAACCATAACCAAAGTATGACACCTTATTCGACATCGAGTGAAAAACGCCGCCACTCTTTGACCGTAGAGTTACCAAAAATCACTATACGGATGTGACGTCACGCGTCAATTCCCAGAGACAAACGTACTGATAACACCTGTTGAGTTGAACGGGTATCACCCGTTTTTCTTGACAACTGAAAAAACAGAACAGCATTCCTAGAAAATACTGTAATACGGGACTGCGGTCCGCAATCACTCACGTGTATCAGCCCATGGCCTTATCGTCTGAGTCTTGATTACCAAGTTTGATTTATAACCCAAAGCAATTTTATAGCTAAACGCAGGAATTTCACCGGCGAAACTTAGCTCAACTGCAGGAAATTATCAGGTTTTAGAAACATTAAGAACATTGGGGAGATATGTAGTGACATTTGCGTTCGTATGGAGGTTTATATTGGAGTTTTCAAGCTGTTGTATCTGTGGAAGTCGGTGACGGAAACGCGGTCAAGGGAATTGTTTAACTAGGTGAGTAGTTATACAATTCTTGACTTTAGACCTTTGTAAATGCGCAAATAGTCTTGTAAAAATAAAACAGCTCGAGTCGTTAGCTGGTTTAAGCATTTATCGATAGAAGAAAGCTTGTGTTTCATGCCAGTGAATTTTAGCAAGTGTTTTCCACACACAAGGCTAATTAACACCTCAACAATCAGATATTACATGAAAGGCACTATTTAATATCGTTTCTCTCTTTCCCCCGAGTCTCCTTTTCTCTCTTTCTCTAGAATACACTGAAGGCAATTTGTACTCAGGACTATTATATACAAAAAGTACTCCTCGACTTTACTTTTAATGCAAATGCCCCTTGAGTTCTAGGTACCGTGTAAGATCATGTCATCTTCATTATTCTTGTAATTACCGTGTCAAAAGATGACTAACTTACTCAAAACTAACATGTATCGCTTGACGAAAACAAAAGTGCAATAAGCACGCACGTTCCAGCCAGTGGTTAACATCGTGGTTTCAAAATCATGTTACAAGAACGTGTGATAAATATAACTTCACGCAGACATTTAGATCAAAGTTTCTTAATATGATTCACAAGAGGTGTATTCGCAATATTTGTGTACCTCCGTCTTAATAACAAACGTTGTTTGTTTTTGTTTCTAATTCATTGGTTCTGCTAAACAAAAAGCAAACTACCTGTTCCAAAGTGCATTCAAGTACGCAGATTATATAAAAAGAAACATGTTTTTGGCGTTTCATAGCAACTGATAACCTGAACCGAAAGTTCTGCTACTTTGGTCTCTGCACACTTATATGTAACTATATTTTCATATTATTTTCTTTTTTCCTTCTTGATTTCTTATCTTCTATTCTCACATTGTAACTTGCTCTATCGATAAGTGTAAAATAAAATTGAATTGAATTGAACCGAGCAACGTCCACTTATTAAAGCATGACAGTATGAGCTAATTAGATATCTATTCTAGTAGCATGGAGTGTCAAGTGATGATAAAATTAAAGAAATGACATAGGCTCGAAATCACAATAATCATATCCTTTCTAGAGTATTTAATTTGTTTTAACTTCTAATGGAAAGGGTGAAAATAGATTGAAAAGTTGGCATTAAAAGTGGAGTTTTCAATTTGTGATTTCGTTATCTGATTTGGCTATATTTAACAATTAGACTACGACCTCAAGGTTTCTATTGGCAGATAGTTCAGTGGCGAGTGGCACAACCCTGAGTCAACTATCTGGCGATAGAAACCAAGCCTCTGATTAATTATTTTAGCTTAAAGGAGCAGTGTCACGATTCTGATTGGTTGTTATAGACAATGGCAAAATCACGCTATGTCACGCGCCGCTGCAAATTTCCCTTTCGATTGAAATAAATAAAATGCTGCTTTATCAAAATATAACATCAAACCTAACCATATAATACTGAAGTATAGTTTTAAAGCAATTTCGGCTCGAGATATCGTGCAAATACGCCGATGCGAGCGGATTACTCACGGACTTCTACTTCTGTCACATCTTTTGATTTCTTGTCCGCCTGACACATTTTCAAAACTTTGGGCATGAATACTAATCGTGACACTGCTCCTTTAACCAGTCACCGTTCTATCAACTTAGCAATCGAGAAAACTGCGAAAAACCTCGCTTAAAAACATTTTCTAAATGATTTTTGTCTGCAGTGCGAGTATACGGTCGACTATCGATCGATAGACGGCGCCTGGCTAGACAATCAGATGGCGAGTTTGCCAATAGACGGCGGCGGTTGCAGTATAGCCTGGTCCTTCACTTCAAGAATTGGCAATACAGGATTATCTGAGTAGCTGGAATACTCGTTTGTAGACGTCTTTAAAAAATTGCTTGCAATCAGTTCTTTAGAAGTTTATTTTAGTTATAAACTCTTAAAGAAAAATACGCGTCTACCACGCCTTTTGATATGATCAACTGGGAAGGTGTGCCACCCATGTTTTTTATAATTCCATATTTTCATGGATAAGATACAAAAAGGAATAATCGAAAATGGATATGCCGGTATCTGTAGTAAGGGGTAATAGTAATGCGTATATATATAATAAGTTCAATCTTATAGTTGCCGATACTATTCAAACAGTCAAGTTATCACTAAACTGAAACCGGTCACCTCAGTCTCTCCAACGGCCACGTTTTGTTATTTAAATGGAAACCGCTGTAGATGGTTCGGCTTGTATTGCGTTTCTTTATATTAGTTGTGTCCATGCGGGACAGCTACGCCCCCGGCTGTGAGTCAGAAAGACAGAAGCGGCTCTAACTTGTACTTCAGCATTTTGCGTTGCAGAATTCAAATGCAGAACATGATATCGTAGTCGAAGAAAATATTATTTCACTTATCTTTGCAATCAACAAAAACACGCCGTAGCAAGGGAAATACGGGACAGAAACAATAATTGTCACACAAAAGTCGAGAATATTAGCGGACCTATCTCTATATAAGTAACATAATTATTGCTTTGGTACGAATTGTACGATTCGTACGGTGACGTCATATTCGTACAACGATAATACCTAACCCTGACTACAAACCTAACCCTAACCCTCCACCAGGATTTAGGGTGTTTAGAGCTAATTAGTAATTCGTACAGTCGTTCGTACAATTCGTACCGATAGAATAATCCTTCATTATTACTGAACGCGGAAACGAACATCCGGGACGTTTGGACGGCCATGCGGGACGCGGGACATATAACAAAACTGCGGGACAGTTGGCAAGCAATAAGTAAAGTAGCTCTCTGTTCGAGCATAGTTAATAGAGTGGAATGGTTAGGAAACCCGGCAAACCGAAAAAAGCTAACAAAGACATATAACAAAGAAGGTTCCTGGGTTTCATAACCATTCCATTCTATTAACTATGGTTCGAGATTTAATGATGTTTTTCAGATCTACAATCTTTAGGGAGAAAATCTAAACGAGTCGAGCGCGTCATCTTGCCAGTTCGTAGCTACGGCCATGTCAAAGGGAGCCAGAAAGGAATTCTACCCAAATTTATTATCTGTCGTAATTAGACTCTGTTAGTTCTGTTTGCGTTTCGATTCAAACAAAATAATCTAATAGCGAAGATTAGTGAACAATAGTACTAGTGCAATAAAACTTGCATTAACTTAATACATGACTATAGCTTTAAAATTAGCGTCAAATGTTTGTTTTCTTTCTCGCTGTCGGTTATAAAGTAAACATATTATATTATGCTATGAATTATTTCCCTTTTTAACTGTCCACTCAAACAAAACACATCACAAATAAATACCAAATTTTGACATGTTATATGTTATCATATTTACAGTTTTTTTCTAGAAGATGCTAGATTCTCGTAACAATATATTTTTGATCCAATTGACCTAATAAAAGGCTCGGTTCCAGCTCATTTAGCAGCCAGTCTTCCGTTCATGTCGCTCTAATGACTGGGTGTAAAGCTTTGCGTAATAAACATTGAAGTCTTTCTTCCATCTAATTACCTAACTGCATGAAATCGAGCGAATCGAAGTGTGAAATTCGTTTCTGGTACATAATTTAGGTCGAAAATGGAAATAGAAATATATGTATATATTGTACTTTTCGTTTTTAAAAATATTGTGATGTAATATCTATTTTTGTGCTGAGGAAGGCCCGCGTTATTTCAATTCCCGCCACTTCGTAACGCGAGCGATGTTCATTGTTTTCCCGCCGGGTAGCACGAAATAACATACGGCAATACTAATAAACTAGTGGCCCTCTGTTAAAAATACAATTAATAGCTAACCTAAGATAAAAATACGATATAATGAATATGGTCTAGCGATGGATAATATGCTAAGTTAAGGTACTGTTTAAAAATAACATATAATTTAATAAGTTAAAACTAAAGCTTAACACTCAGCACAAAAGGAATAACTATTAAGAATGTAGGATAATCTACAAATATTAGTGTGAATGGTAGAGAAATCGGGAAACCGCTAGAATCTAATATTTAAAAACTGAATTTTAAAATGAAAAAAAATGCAAGGCTACGGATTGAAATTGGTTTAAATGTCTCTGGTTTTCGAGTTGCTGTTTTCTGGGTGCATTTCTAAATGACTTAACAGTTGGTAATTTACGTATGTTCATATTTAAAGTGTTCCATAGTTGACAAGTACGTCAGTTCTTGCGTTCGGCGCCGAGCCACCAGCAAGCAACAGGTGCCAAAAATGAATATATTACCAACCCTAAGGAGTGGACCAAGGAAAATTGGGCCTAAAACAAATTCCTACCAAAAAAATATTAGTGCAAGAAAACAAAGGCGGATGCAGAAAAATTACGCTGTGAAAAAAATCGTAAAGAGCTCACATAGCCAAAACAAAAGAGAGCTAAAAGTGCAGAGCTAAAAGAGCCCAAGGAAATATCGTGCACAAAAAAATTACCACCCCCTCCCCTCCCCTGATTTCTAATGGTCGACCCCTAAAAGGCGCTTTGTAAAACTAAAGTCAGTAATTTGCGCGCGGCACTAGAGCAATACTCAAGTAGGAAGTCTTTTGTTTTCGCGCTCTGACAAATGAGGAGTTCGTTTTCAAGTACTTGAAACACGTTCCGCGAGCCACTACGAAAATGATCGTACTCCGAAAAATGCAACATTTTGTCATTGCCTTGTACGTTCTTTAATGATTTTCAGTTGCACTGCTCCTCCCGTTGAATTGCGTAAGCGACGTTTATAGTTTGGACGCGATTTGGAAGGTATACGGTATTGGTTAGGGCATCAACGGAGCTGAGAACGAACTGTTTTCTCATCTCTTACGAGAGTGACTTCAACTCTTAAGGTAAAATAGGTCGGGATCGTATTGAGTAATCATACAGAAGTCATGAACACCGGGACAACACTGAGGTAAGTGCATTTGAATCTCTCTATTAGTGACAGGGAAGTTTAAACAGCGCGTCTAAACACCAAACGAGGCAATGTTTACAGAGAATACTTGATAGCTTTGGCTCAGTTTATATGTATTAAGACTACAGGAGTTTGCTTTCGAAGGAATTTGGAACCAAATTAAAATCAAGCCGCCAACAATGTTACCAAACAGTAATTTTAAGTTAGCGGTCAGACTTGGGAAAAGTTATGTCAGTAGGTTGTTTCTTTCCTTTTGTTTCACAGGCCTATATCAACTAATTTAATTCTTTTTCGTGAGGACAATCGTTATCAAATTATTAAACAGTATTATACCTTAGCCCTAAGTAGCTACAAACCTTTCCTGCACTCAGATACGATAGCGGATTTCAATTTTTCCGTAATTGCGCCAATC
>JAOWCC010000577.1:9058139-9262853 GCA_030867875.1 Actinernus sp. WN-2022 | reverse complement strand
TATGTTTTCCACTGCGTAAGGAATCAAGAAATTTATTTTAACGAATTTATTTATCCTTACAAAATTTAACAATGTATTTTAAGTTCTCAGCCTCTGCAATCAATATATTTTTCAATTTTCTCATCCCTCCTCCCTCCCTCTCCAAAAAAGTAAAGGTGCATCATCTATCAAGTTTGTATTTAGCTCTACCAATTGGGCTTAGGGTTTTGGGTTAGGGTTAGGATTTGTTTAGGGTTATAATTAGGGTTAGGGTTTTGGTTTGAGCTACGCCAGATTGCTTAGATTGTGATCCTAGTTGGGTTCAACCCACCAGCTTGAATACATACACTAATGACATAACGATTTGAAAAGTATGGTGTTTTTGGTTATTTGGATTAAGTTCAGGCCATCCCAATAAAATGTTGCGTTTATCATCGCCCTCTGGCTCGTGATAGTCGGTCGGTCGGTCGGTCGTTCGGTAAAAAAACGTTAGGGGTCTGGAACCAAGTAGAAGACTCGCGTAAGAATGTTCATCTATTCCTCGACTACCTCTTCCTCTACTAGTAATAAATGGTAATAAATGTCTCTAATCTCACGAAGTAGACCTAAGTTTCACCAGTATTCCTCCAGAACGAATGTGCTTCATTTTCAAATAAGCGTTGCTATAAGGATGATTATTCTCCTCTGGTGGTAATTGAAAACTAACAAAAGCAGTAAAATCGTCAAAATATTTAAAACTAGCTAGCACAATTTCATATCTCATCGTCGTCCGTTTTATCCTACAAGCCTTCGGTCCGCTCTACCGGTGCATATAAAACGCATGAATTTTAAAAACGATCTAATTAATAATTTTTGAAAAACTGTATGCATTTCAGCCGTGACTATATCTCGGTGCAAGCTCAAAAATCGTATCGCGCTCCCGCGGCTCCTAGCTAAAAGTGTCTAATATTTGGCGCCCACAAATAAAGTTGTATGAAGAGGCAGGGGACTCGACTCGAGAATGCAGGTACAAGGAATCAACTGCCAACAGTATTTGCCTTGCCTGGCCGGCACAAAAAAAGTTGTATGAAGAGGCAGGGGACTCGACTCGAGAATGCAGGTACAAGGAATCAACTGCCAACAGTATTTGCCTTGCCTGGCCGGCACAAAAAAAGTTGTATGAAGAGGCAGGGGACTCGACTCGAGAATGCAGGTACAAGGAATCAACTGCCAACAGTATTTACCTTGCCTGGCCGGCACAAAAAAAAATACAAGTGTACGCGTGTTATCACCAGCACCGCGTTCTTTGTCAAAATTCTTAACTCTATTTCTGGGCTGTATTTCTGTCGGAAAGATTTGAAAAGCAATTCGTCTTGGACCTGCTACAACCGTTGCTGCAGACTGGAAAGACGCATTGTTGTTTGCAAGGCTGAGAGTGTTAGATTCTGGATTACCAGAAATTAGTAGAATCATTAGCATATAACAGTCGGGTTATATATACGAAATCACTCTATTGATAACATAACAACGTGAGCAATTATATTTGAAAAATTGTAACTCGGACCGCTCCCTACGCGAATAGACTTTTATCACGCCGCAATAGATTTTGCTGTTCCGTTGAACGGTTTGTAAGTGCAAGAATTCATCCGGCTGGGACAGCGCTACCCGACCCGAGGGTAAAACGCCCGGCGTTTAGTGCTGAACTGACGGGCTAGGCACAGGTTAACTATCCCAAGGCAGCAGGTCATGGAGTCGCGGAAAAATCAACCATGGCCATCGTGCGGCGTAATCACTTTCAATGTTAATGTTAAAATTAACAAACCAAGCGAACAACTGACAGAGAAATTAAATTTGGCGTCAAGTTACGAACTGACAGTCAGTGCCGTCCCTCATTTGTTTCTGGAGGTCTTGATATCCGAAAGTCAAAGAAAAAAGGTTTAGTTTTACAATAAATATATCATTTACTGGCTCGAAACTCTTATAAGAAAATCACACGACTTATTTTAAAATATCCAGCCGCGAATTTACGTGCAAAGTCAAAAATGTCTAACAGTTGGAAAAAAGTTGTTCGATCGCAAAATGTAAATAACACAACAGTATTACGAAATAGTCAAAATACAAGGACAAGAAAGCCATGGCTTTTCTTCCAATATTTCGATCGGCACGGCCGATCGTCTTCGGGGAAAGAGGCCTAGGTCTGCATGTATATTGGAACGTAACGAACTTCGTTTACTAGCCAGAAATATTATAGAATTTTTGAATAAAAATGACTTCTCTTAGTTGCCACCACTGTGATGTCTTGTGTGATGTTTCTATTGGGTGCATGGATTTAAGGTGATTTCAGCCGATTGTTTTTTTCGGAGCCCCAGGGCCAGGCCTATTATAGTTTTATAATATTTCTGGACGAGTCAAGGTGTTTGTTCGAGTTCGTCCCAGGAAGCTTCAGGAGAATAGCAGAAAGAAAACAACGGCCGTATACGCATCAGAGCTCAACTCTCAACTTTTTGAAATACAACTATTTCAAAAAATGTGATATAAAGTGGTAAGCTGTAGTGCTAAGTGTGCACGCCCTACGAGGGAAAGAGAAAAAATCTCTTACCCAAGTGGGACTCGAACCCAACGACCTCCAGGTTGACTTAATCACTGACTTAATCCTATGAACCAGACCGAAATGGAGCATGAGTAGAAGGTGAATTTTGCCATCTAATATATCGGCAAATTAAAAAAAAAACATTAAATGTATGTGATATAAAGAAAAAACAGATGCTAGGGCTTCACTTCTTGAGTCAAATTGACCGACAACGTATTTAAATACTAGATAGATATAGATAGATAGATAGATAGATAGATATAGATTGATAGATAGATAGTTACATAGATAGATGTCTTGTGTGATGTTTCTATCCTCGTTGGGTGCATGGATTTAACTAAAGGTAATTTCAGCCGATTGTTTTTTTCGGAGCCCCAGGGCCAGGCCTACTATAGTTTTATAATATTTCTGGCCAGTAAAAGTTCGTCACGTTCCCATATAAACCGTTATATGTTGACTCAGTTTCGTAATAAGAGCTGTGGGCGCCTGTGGAAAGAAATGCTCAGTGAAAGGTTCCTCTTTTCTGGCCGCTCGGCAATTTCCAAAAAAACTCAAGAATAAGTAAATAAAAATTAGCAGTAAACTGGATCGCTCGAGGAAAACCTTGCTTTTAGGTTTGGTGGGGTTCGTTACAGATGACTGTAGGTGGCGAAAGTTCTCAGGATTACAAGATCTGGTTCTAGGATCCGATTTCACCATCTCGGGAGGGAATTTAAGGCTCACCATGTCTGAGTGAATTTTGTAGAACATCTAGTTGTAATAATGCTGTCGTCGGCAAATAGTTTCATCTTAGATCTGATACCGGTGACAATGGCATTAATGTACAAAATGAAGAGTATGGGGCCAAGGACCATGTCTGGGGGACCCCAGAAGATACTGGTGACCAGCTTGATTTGGAGCCTTCCCTTACACTACAAGATTGTCGTCGCCCGGTCAAGAACTGATGAGCGTAGCCACGAATTCAGTTTACCCCGAAGTCCAAAGTGGTTGATTTTACTAAGGAGTCTTTCGTGGGGCACCGAATCGAAGGCTTTGGAGAAGTCTACGAACATGATGTCAGTTCGACCATGGGAGTCCAAGATTTTTTCCCAGTCGTGTATATAGCTGTAATGAGTTGTCAATGAGTCTCGCAGCTCAGGCCACGCTGGAACCCATGCTGGTCTTGGGTTATGATACTGTTGGACTTCACTGAGGTACGAGATTGTGTAGCTGTAGAGAATGTGCTCCATGATTTTGGACGACTAGCAAGTTAAGGAAATTAAATAGGACGGTAGTTGCGAGGGTCTGTCTTTTGCCCCTTTTTGCCCCTTTTTGAAACCCTTTTTGAAACTAGGCGTAACTAGGCCGTCTTTCCTCGCGGACGGTAATATACCGTGATCGTACGACTGCTGGAAAATGAATGTCAAGACGGGGGCGATTTCCGTTGCACACTCCGGCTTTAGGACTCTAGCTTGTCAGGACCACAGGCTTTACTAACTTTCAATTGATCTAGCAGTTTTAATGTGTCACGTACAGAGAATACGGATCAGGTACTTGAGGATGGGAAAATAGTCCAGAGGGGGATGCTTGATAGGTCTTCGTTGGTGAACACACTAGAGAATTGGCTGGCCTGAGCTTCAGCTTTAGAGGAGTCTGATGTTAGTACGCTGTTTTGCCAAAACTATGGTACCGATGTCAATGGACTCGGTGCGTAGAGTTTCAAGTAAGACCACGCTCTCTTTGTCAACTTTGATCAACAGATGTCAAGGAACCCATCACATCACCGGATACATATTTATTTCCTACGGTTAAAGATATCCCCTGATAAAGGTCTACTGAATCACACTGGTGTAATGAACCGGCTAAAGTCGATTGAGGTATGCTAACCGCCGTGGAAAGCGAGTAGCAGCTGACGTTTCGAGCGCTAGCCCTTCGTCAGAGCAAAAGATGGAATTGTGGGTGGGGAGATGGTTTATAAAGTGTAGAGGCATGATTACCGCCGAGGAAACATGTACTCGGATCAATTGGGATCAAAGGAAATTGCGCGAACAATAATAAATATTTTATTTTACGAGGATGAGCACTAAATAGTGTATATAAACATGCGCTAATAAGAATATAAGAATTATATAAATATATATTAATAAATCCACTAGAGCATCTAAAAAAGTGATTAAAAACAAAACAAAAACTAGAGATACCTATCGATAAATATTACGCCTACGATTGACAGCTGTAACAGGAACAATAAAGTGTTGATGAATAAACTAACGAAATATGCTGATCTAAGTGTCACACATTCACACATCACACATTCACTTCAACGTTGAAGGAGTAGTTTAAAGAATTGTAAGCATAGGATGTTCATTACAGTTTTGACCAAATTGTCGCAAAATCTTAGTGAAATAGCCTCATCTGAACAACCCGATATTAATATCGCAGATTTAGTTTTCCGCAAAACCAACTATATCCAGGCAATCCTTCCATGCTGGATGGAAGTTTATTGGAAACGTGTTGGAAACTAGTTGGAAGTTTGAAATTGATGGTTTTCACACTTATACAATACAATACAATACAATACAATACAAAAACCTTTATTTAAACACGATTTGTTTAAGCGCAGCACAATTGCTGATGTGGTCGTGTATGAAAGAATACAATTAAAAATGATATAAAAACATATACAACAGGGTATAAACACACAGGCAGTTCACACATAGTATTTGTACACATATGTACAAATTTCAGAATTAAGAAACGTTTTAGAAAGGAGGTATATAATAACTTTCGCCAATAGAGACAGAGTCGCTGCTCTTGTCCGTAAGGCATCAGACACTATAACCAAGTCAGAAATTTTGGACGTATTCTAGGATGTAAGATAATATAAAATGCTACGGATCAAGTGCAGCGTCTCTCTCACTAATGTTTAATTGCTGGAAAAGCGTAAATTTTAATTGGCATTTTGTTGGAAACTCTAATTTCCACGAAATTTCCATCCGATGGAAGAGGTCTAGTTTTTGCTAAGACAATGATTTTACAGTTTTTTTTAATATTGCATTTTATAATTGTGGACTTGTCTTTAGTTCCTATACGTGGCAGTGGTTAACTCGAAACCTTAGCTCCTTTAACCACTGCACACTTTTCCTCTATATATCAATTATATATAATCAAACTAGCCATTTCATTAATTACGAAATAATACATTAACTGACTGAGAATTTGTGACAGTAAAATTCAGAGGAATTTAGCACATACCAATATGATATCAAGGGGGTTGTGTTTTGTTGGTTCGAACCACCACTGGTTCTGCTCCAGGTTGTATTTATAAAAGCTGATATTACGGTTGAGTCTACGAATATCAGATTCAGCGGTATTGACCCGAACGCCTCTCTTCGCTGATGTAATGAAGCGCCATTGAAACCATCATCAGCTTGAATTGTGCTTCATGAACATTACATCAAAGTGAGGCGATCGGGTCAATTCCGCTGAAAATGCTATTCGTGGACTCGACTGTAATATCAGCTATTGTGACCTCTTCGCCGGCCGCCTCGAATGACCATAATTTGTTGTATGTTTAGTGAGTGGAGTCGGTGTTATTCTTGTATTCGTAGATTCTGGACGAGTCAAGGTGTTTGTTCGAGTTCGTCCCATGAAGCCTCAGGAGAATAGCAGAAAGGAAACAACGGCCGTAGACGCATCAGAGCTCAACTCTCAGGTAAATACAGCTATTTAAAAAAAACACTGACTCAATACTACGCAACCAGACCGAAATGGAGCAAGAGTAGCAGGTGAATTTTGCCATCTAATATATCGGCAAATGAAAACAAAAAATATATATGTTATATAAAGAAAGCAAAAACAGATGATAGGGCTTCATTTCTTGAGTCAAATTGACCGACAACGTATTTAAATACTAGATAGATAGATATCAACATTACTGATTTATCCACGCTGGCTCCAACAACTATTAAGCTGGTTTCCATAAGGGGCGTGTTAATACATAGAAATATGCATATGTTGTAGTTCAAATATGATCTCAGTTCAAAATTTTTTGAACTAGGTTATTTTTTTTACCAATTAAATAAAATGATAATAGTCTTTATTGTGTCAAAAGATAAAAATACATATCTTATGTTACATTAGCCTGCTTGCAGGCGGTGGAGGGTGTTTTTTCGCGCAGCAAACAGATCATCGAAGCGGCCGCCATATTGGCCGAGCGTGATTGAGACCTGGGATCGAATGACAAATGGAGGGGGGAGAAGGTGGGGGAGAAGAAGCTGAAATACCGCCTGCCCGAAAACCACAAAAAGTTATATCCCGTCCACCAGCGGACGGGGAATATGATTGGCTGAAACGGTGTCAATCAAAGCTTATCGCGGCAACTGTTGAAACTGAGCAAGAACTGAAAGGAATAAGTGTTGTGTACTGAGCTTGCGGTTGATAAAATATGGCGAGTAATACAAAAATATTTGTCTTTTTTGAAGACTATGGGGAAGTATGGTGAAGTACCCTGGTTCCAGAGGTTTTCTAGAGAGAATACCCGCGGAGAAAGGGCCGCGAAGGCGGTGATCGGCGAACTGCGAGAGGTTTGTTATCGAGTTCTCTTTTCACAAGTTCGTAAACCGTAAATAGCCGGGTAAATATCATACTCTTTCCAAAGCGCAAGAAGAGAATTCAATGTTGAATTTTTACCCCAAAAATTGCGAACTAGAGAAATCTAGTATCCCAAATCGAAAGAAGGGCTGTATGTGTTTTCACTATTGATTTTTTAGGTTAGAAGAAGTAGTCTACGCTCGACGATCTTACTTAGTTTTTCCCATATGTTTACTCATAATTTGATTGCGGCTCTTTACAGTAAATATATTGACAAATCAAAGTAAGATTGTCGAGCGTAGACTACTTCTTCTAACCTAACAAATCAATAGTGAAAACACATACAGCCCTTCTTTTGATTTGGGATACTAGATTTCTCTAGTTAGCAATTTTTTGGGTAAAAATTCAACATTGAATTCTCATACAAACACTGTATGCCCATGTTTGCCCTGATTACCATCAACGATGAGCGCGAACCGGTCTATTCTAAAGTGGTACTGTCACAGTTCTTTCCATGGAGACTGAACTTTGAATAAATAGCTGGTTTTATTGAAATTTCCGTATATGAGAACCAATTGACAATTTTGTACCTCATTTTGCATTTCATTGTTTGTTTTCACTTGCACGCTTCATTTCAATCAAACCAAATCAAAATTGGCAGACTGTTGTCACACATCGACTCTTACTGGTCAATTAAGAATGCTTTACAAGTAACGGAAGTCATGTGCGTGGTGGGCGGATACTCAGAAACCAGGGGTTTTCGTGCAGGCGGTCTTTCCTTTCTGCTTCTCCCCCTCCCCCTCCATTTGTCATTCGATCCCAGGTCTCAATCACGCTCGGCCACTATGGTGGCCGCTTCGATGATCCGTTTGCTGCGCGAATAAACACCCTCCACCGCCTGCAAGCAGGCTAATGTTACATTCATAGATAAGAAAAAATATTATACAAGATAAGAATATACAATATAAAAAACTATAAAGCTAATAAAGTTATATTTAAAAATTAAGCGATTTATAAAAGAGTTCTTAAAACGGTTGGTGTTGATCTTAGGCATATATAGTTGGACTTTTATCTTAGATTGTATTTGGTAGACTTGAAACGCGGCATGATTGACAAAAGTGGATGACCGTCCGAATTAGATACTTTTCTACAAATATTTCGATCTTGTTTTTCTAATAGTTTATACACATTAATAGGCTTAGAGGTGAATTTCCTTTTATAACATCGATCTAAACAACATTGCACCGGAGTAAGGTCAGATTCGGAAGTACCAAATACAGATAGAGCATAAGTTATGTTATAGGTAGTACAATACTATTAAAAAACAAGTCTATTTCAGATTGATTATATCCCTCTTTTCTTAAAGATATGAGAACGTACAGGCACTTATTAGCCTTGATAACTTTGGTTTTTACATGGGTAGAGTACCTGCTATCCTGTTGGAAGGTGACTCCTAATATAACCTGTTCTTTTCATGTAGGGATAGTTGAGATAGGTGGATAATGATCGTTATTGCCTTTCCTATAAAACGTAAGTTCTTTGCCCTTGGTAGGATTACATGACATAATATTTTCTTCTGTCCATCGTAAGAACTGAGCTACCAAGTCACTGGAACTATACCTCTATCCTGCCAGACTGGTGCGATGATAGTAGAATCATCGGCATATTTGAATAGCACAGCCTGATTTTCTAAGTTAATGTTAAGATCATTCCAAAAAAATATATATATATAAGGACCGCTAACACTGCCTTGCGTGGTGCCCTTGTTTACATATTTCCATTCCAATTCACAATTATTATAGTATACAGTAAAAACCCGCGTATAAGAACCTGGGTTTTAAGAACCTATTAGGCTAAAATGTTCATTTTAAGCACCCTCCACATAAGAACCTATTAAGGCTAAAATTTTAAGTTAGGTTCTTATCAGTGGAGTTGTGGTAAAAGTGCATAGGTAGAAACTGATGAATTGGGATAATCATAATCATCATAATCATCTTGACATAGTACTGTGTGTAAGTCTATTTAGTTTACCATTCAAATAGTTCCTCTACTACCACTCAACTAATATAAAAAAGCTTTCTGACCATCTCAGGCTCTGTGAGAATCAAAAAAAATAAGAACCTATTTTAAGAACCTTGGTAGCCTAAATTTGCTTTAAGTACCATTTATATAAGAACCTGTTTAGGCTAAATTGAAAAATTAAGGTTCTTATACGCGGGTTTTTACTGTACTCTCTGTTTCCTATCCTTTAAGAAATTTAAATTCCAGTTAGTTTTTGCCACTAGTTCAAATTTTTTTTAACTAAGGAAATTATTTTCGAGCTTCTTTTTTAGGCACTTATGTTCAACGATGACCATTGAAGAAGCATTATTTGTCTGTGTTATTTAGTGATCTAGCTATAAAAACTGGTTTCAAAATAAGGTATAATAATATATGTATAAGTTCTGAGCCCGTGAACTTTGGGAACTAGCCGTCGTCAAGTGTTGTCAACTTGTTTGAAATTGTAGCCACGCGATTGGCTACTCAGTACCGGGCGGCACGTTAGACCCCGTGGGGAGAGAGTAAAGTAACTGGCAATTTATTGACTGTCCCTCTGCCTGAAAGAGGAATTTTGTCAGCAGACCAGGCTACAAAGCCGAGTTTGCAACGGTCATGTCCGAAACGATGCGAACACGTAGTTTCTGACGAAGAATGAGAGAGCTTTTTCAAAGAAATGAGTTCATTTGGAAGAGTTAGGATAATGATTTCTCAAGTCTGAAAACTTCTGGGGTAAGACAAACTATCTACCTTTCACCTGACGGAAATTACGCCAAAGTGAGCGTTAATGGCCCCATACCCGCCATTTCTAGACCCCAGAGAAACAACAGGACAACAACCGGCAAACTCTTAAGGTAAGCCGGTTTATTTTCTTTATCTGAGAATTTTGTGAAATAATAGTCACACAGTGCAAATACAGAGCTTGGACTGCCTGTGATCTAAGTGTGAGTGAATACGTGAATTCTGAAATTAAATGAACGAAAAGCGTTCATTAATACCGTGAGGTGCCAAAGTGCCTAATTTAAAAATAAAGTTCTTTTCTTGGCGTTTACGAGTGTCGGTAGTACCTTGATGCAGAGAAATGCCGCATACAGTGATGTGATTAATGCAATGACCAGGTAGGTTAAAGTTACGAGCTACAGGTTTGGCAAGATCCTTGCTGTTAGTTCTAAGATCTAGCAAGTGTTCGCGGAATCGATCTCCTAATCTTCGCCCTGTTTCTCCGATGCATGTAGAATTTGTTACAAAGTGTGCAGGTGATACAATAAATGATCATTACTGTATGGAAGTACAATCAAAATTATCAGTGACTTTAAGAGAGCCTTTCAGGTCCTGAAATAAATGTTGTAGGTTTAGTGTAAGCGCAGGTATTGCATCGTGTCCTAGAACATTTAAAAGCGCCAGGTTGAAGATCAGGCTGTAGTGGTCCTTAATGACTAGGGACTGATCACGGAGATTCTTGTCACGTTTGAAAGAAATGAGAGGAGGCTGCTGGATAATAGAGGCGCGGTCTCTGGATCACTCTGTAAAATCTTAAAATTCCTCTGGTTAATTTTCTTGATAGACAGATTAGTCGGATGATAAGTCAATGGAAACGGAATCCTATCTTTTGTCTTCGGTTTGGACGGTAGCAGAGCCGTTCTTCTGTCGATGTCACGGGAGCGGTCCAATGCAGTTGTCACAACAGCGTTAGGATAACCGCGCTCGACAAAGAACTGGTGCATCTCCTCCGTCGGCTGACTTTGAATTGAAGTCGGATTCATCGCTGCACAAACGGCGAAGCCTAAGGAATTGAGAGTACGGGATAGAGGTTTTAACATGTGTAGGATGACAAGATCTTTTTTTTTTTTTTAACTCGCTGAACGCAGACATTCGTGATGCCATCACCGTTTCCTCGTTTCAATTCAAGCTGAAAAAATATCTCTTCTCCCGTCTTTGAAATCGCTTATTATTTATTCATTCATTTCTTTATATACGTGTTATCTCAATACTGGTATAATTTGTTATCTTAGTGTGATTTTCTCCATTCTGTTATTCTTGTTTTCGCGCCACTCCCATTTTATTATATATACATATATTGTGAAGAGGCAGCAATGCCACATAAGCCTTCTGGTTTCCTTTTGGGCTTCCTCGCCATTTTGTTAATTACTTTTGTATTCATTTATTATTTTTTTGTTGGCAAACTGAAAACTGTTAAGATGAAAACAATAAATAACTGTGCGAATCAGTTGGGTTGTAATGAACAGTAGTGGTTAGACTATTGCCGCTAACAGAAACATTGACATCCAAAAAAGTGATAGAAACATCTGAAATCTCCCATGTAAAGTCGAGAGCCGGATGAAAGTTGTTAACAAAATCAATAAACCGTTCTAGATCCCGTTTACTACAAGACGTTGCACCGATGCAGTCATCGATGTAACGACCGAAAAAATCAGGCGTAGGACCGTTATATACTGATCAAAAATGTGTTCCTCTACATAACCAACAAAAAGGTTAGCATAACTGGGAGTCTGCTTGTAAAATTCACCAGAAAATGAAAAGCAATTGAGAGTAAGAACGAGCTCGGCTAAACGAATTAGAGTTTCGGTGCTAGGTTCCAGGATAGTTCGGCGATCAAAAAAGTGTTTAAGTGCTTTAAGTCCCTCGTCATTGGGTATGACAGTGTACAGAGACTTAACGTCCATAGTGAATAAGAGCTTATTGTCGGTATGAAATTTAAACTGGTCAAAATTCTGGACTGCATGGTTAGTGTCCTTAATGTAGGAAGGTCAGTAAAGACTGCACGAAAGGAGCCATCTGCTTATCCATGCCAGGTAACTAGAAATTAATTCAGTAGGACAACTACAAGCAGAAACAATAGGGCGGCCGGGATTGTTAGCTTTGTGGATCTTAGGTAAAAAGTAAATGTGTGAAGTTCTAGGAGTAGTAACGATAAGGTTACTAGCAGTATGCGGGAGTTCCTGTTTAGAAATTCAACCATTAATGGTCTCCTTGACGAGCTTTTGATTAGCCGGAGTGAGATCTTTTTTAACCTTAGTGTAAAAATTAGTGTCGGCGAGTGCCAAAAAGCTTCGAAAAGCTTCGACCCGTGAACGTTGGATCCGAAGGAGCGTGCTCCAACCACTGGACCACAGCGACCATGGCTAGTAAATAACTTCGAATAGAAACTATATATGAGCCGAGTCCGCAAACTTGCTTTACTAGCCATCGAGCGCTGGGGAGAAAAAAGTATTTGCAAAACTGAAATGACTACAATGAGAAAGAATGATACCCAAATATTAATACCGGTAAACCAAATTCTGATTGCTGGAACGAGTCACAGACTGCCGACAGAGACAATTAAAATTCACTGAAATGAACTTTTGATATATACAGCAAAACCGTCGATACTGCTGAAAAGAGCACCTCGAAGTTAGTCAAAATCCCAAATTTGAGAGTTATATCTTGAATAGGAGCAAAGATACAGGCCCGCAAACTCGGAAAATTTTACAGACGCCGGCTTGCATGTATGATACAAACTTTCCCCCCAGTCAAAATTTCCATACAAATGTCTGTAAACGTTTCCGGGTTTGCGGGCCTATAACTTTGCTCCTATTCAAGATTATAACTCTCAAATTTGGGATTTCAGCAGTATAGACGGTTTTGCTGTGATACGTATATATCAAAAGTTCAAAAAAAAACGTGGAAGGGTCTATTGCGTACAGGTACAGCCAAGGAAAACAAAGACACCATATAAGTTTCATTAATTTTATTGCGCTATTTTTATCAAAAGTCTACCTACAAACCTCATAATAATGTTTATTCCAACAACAACACCATCATTGGTACATAGGAATTACAAAAACATGCATAATATCATCTAACTATTACAAGAACATTCATTAAATATAGTAGTGATATCATATATATATTGTGCTGTGCTTTTTACAATAGACACATCCGTCATTGATAAGCAGTATAAAAATAAGTCGCGATGACTGAGACGACTAAACGAACTGTTAACAACCAACATGTTACTGAAAAAAATTATTCCTAAGATTCACTAATTTGCTATTGGTACAATTTGAAAAGTAATGCTGTTCATCACCTACTTCATTCATATTACAAATTGTACATATACGTAAATCGTAAGTGATATTTGTATGCAGAAATATTTCGATCAAAACGTCGCAAAAGGTAATATTTATCCCACCACGCAAGTTCCCTTGTTTATCGTCGCTGTTTATCGTGTGTTTTGCCCTACTCAGAGCACAAGACTGAATATTCCTTCCTCCATTTTGATAATTTGCGCTGGAAGAGGTCAAGCGGTAAATAAATTAACGAAGGCTCTGACGTCACGATAGCTTTGTTATAACGCAAACATATCTCCCAAAATAACAAAATAATACATAAAATAAAACTTAAAAGTTTTATCAGGAGCCCACAGGAGCCCATTACGTGTGCCATTTGACATGTTAAAAAATCTACCAATTGTTTTCACGCTTCATTTGGGATTGTAGCTTGGAATACTTGTGTGGGTAACAGTAACTGTTCCTGTAAAAACTAGTGTTGGGTCCTGAGGAAGGTTGGCTGTGCCAACCGAAATATCGGTAATAATTATATATATTTCCCTAACCGTACAATCAGCCTTTCATTTTTGTATTGGAATAAAGGGTTTGTCTTAGTTGGTGATGAAAACTCCAAAAACATCATATACGTCTCCACATGTGTTAGACGGATGTGCGAGAGACCAATTGCTGGTTTTTACTAGCTCAATCCCCAGAGATTCAAATGACAAAGGGTATGGCGGCCATGTTGGTGCTCAAACGAGGAACGGCTATGACGTCAAGTGAAAGCCATTTCAATTAATGCTGTCTGGGAGATAGAGAATAGGGCATTAGGGAATAGGGTATATATTAGGGAATATGACATTGGGAAATATTGCATTTTTTAAATCTCGGACGGCTGTTCACAGACTAAAAATAGATAAATAAACCGTAAGCTAAGTCGACGGCTAAACTATAGAATACCCCGCCACTCCAGCTAGATGGTATATTCAGTGCTACCGCGGTCCCGCAGTCAGCTTTATTAATATTCATGCATCGACTTTGGGACTGCGTTGCCACTTAGTTCAACGTCTTACCGATATTAATATTCATGCGTCGACTATGGGACTGCGGGACTGCGTTGCCACTTAGTTCAACGTATTACCGATATTAATATTCATGCGTCGACTATGGGACTGCGGGACTGCGTTGCCACTTAGTTCTGTATCCTTCGTTCTAAAAAAGCTAGATATTAATATTCATGCGTCGACTATGGGACTGCGGGACTGCGTTGCCACTTAGTTCTATATCCTTCGTTCTAAAAAAGCTATCGACTATGGGACTGCGGGACTGCGTTGCCACTTAGTTCAACGTCTTACCGATATTAATATTCATGCATCGACTATGGGACTGTGGGACTGCGGGACTGCGTTGCCACTTAGTTCTATATCCTTCGTTCTAAAAAAGCTATCGCGACTGCGGTACCACGGTAGCACTAACTAAATAACATAGCTTCAAAAAGTGGCGGGGTATTCTATAATCGCTCCAAGTCGACTAAGGCCTACGGCAAACGTCGAACTTAAGTCGCGCCGATCCTATTAAAAAATAGGTTCGGTAGAAGATCGACTTAGGGCCGACGTGGCAGCAAACGTCGAACCGTTATGTCGATCTTAATTCACTTGCGCCTAATTAAATCAAGGGAACTAACACGTGTCCTGGCGCATTTCACTTTTCGCCCGCGGTTAGTGATATGGCGAAATACAGCGCTGGGTCGAATATATTAAAGAAAGGCCTTTCTGTGGAAAATGATTGTCCAAAACAGAAACAGAAGAATGGCGTTCTACACAGCACTCGGTGCCGTGTATAGGAGACGATGGTTGTCACTGCAAGTGGCGTTATTGACCATGTTTCAAGCAGTTGCGATTCACACATTGAAACCTCTGTTAATAGTCGATCATGACGCAGTTTTCAACGACATTCTGGATGGTTTGACTTCATATGGTAGAAGCGTTTCAAAGCGAGCTATATCGCAACATTCTCAATAGCCAATGCTTCTGCCGGCATTCCAGCCAGACACGTCTTCATTACTTTCGAATACTGAGCATTTATTACAAAAGATCATTTCGCATTTAAGGCAAATGTATTTTGTGACGTTAAAGCACGAACTACACATTTCCAGCAGAGCGTCATGCGGCAATGACTTCCGATAGGCCGCCATTTCGCCTTCGAAATCGCCTTTGTACAGCGCATGCTCACCAGGGGGGAATTAGTGTTTGGGAGATGGGGGAGATGTTGTTTTCATGGTTTTGGCACAATCCATACTATTTGCATGATGTATTTATTATTTTACATAATTTATGAATTTAGTTCGGCGCGTGTTAATAACGACGTTTGCCGTAAAGTCGCACCAGAGTCGTAATTCCCGACTTGGCTACTCGAACCTCATGCCGGACTCGTACCTATTGAATAGGTCGATCTCAATTGCGGCAAACATCGTACTATCCATGAGCCTATTTCAAAATTAATAGGTTCGACTGAATTAAGTTCATGGCTAGTTCGACGTTTGCCGTAGGCCTAAGTCTTCCAGATCGTATAACTCATAACCATAATTCAAGCTAATTCATTATACGTTTTTTAAACTTATAATACTCTAATTCCCTATTCCCTAATGTCCTATTCCCTATCTCCCAGACAACATTAATTGAATAGCTGTATATTCCAACGGACGTGTAAGTCGTAACAAAGAACTTTGGGAATATCGATTGAAATAATGTGGCATCAGATGAGAAAATCGATAATATCGATTTGATAACACCGTACGGAGTGGGTGACTTCGAGCACACTATTCGAGTACGAGTACGACAACGAGTACGACTTTTCACAATCGACTAGACTTGCTTCAAGTCGAACTCGCCGAGTCACTGGGTAAGCGATTGCTGGGTCAAAAATCGAGCGCGAGAATCGAAGGGAGGCGTGCGGGTAGCCTCCGATGCAGACGTCTTGTGTGGTTCCATTCCACATTTTGTGTTCAGCCAATCGGGGAGGAGCTCTTATTTTCCAGGAGCTCATTAAAATGCATAGCTCGTCGATATGAATAGATTCCCTACAAACCTTCACAGTCACTGAACTGAGTATTCTTGCCATCAAAGCCGAGTTTCTTGTGGCGACGGGAAAGACGTGAAGATCTTTCTTTTAGAGATATTCCAAAGCTTCAAAATCCATAGCCAAAGTCCAAATCTTATGCACTGAAATATCGTTTTTTTGACCACTTGGCACCCTGGTTCCAGAGGTTTTCCAGAGAGAAGAGCCGCGGCGAAAGAGCCGCGAAGCGGCGATCAGCGAGCCTTCTCGCTGCTTCGCAGCTCGCTTTCTCTCTCTAAAAAACCTCTGGAACCAGGGTAACCACTTGGCAACCTCTGAGCGCTTTGAAGTTATTCTGTTGTCTAGGCGACTGAGAGGAGACGAAGACTTGCATGTACAGGCTAGCA
This sequence comes from Actinernus sp. WN-2022, assembly GCA_030867875.1. Taxonomy (NCBI): domain Eukaryota; kingdom Metazoa; phylum Cnidaria; class Anthozoa; order Actiniaria; family Actinernidae; genus Actinernus; species Actinernus sp. WN-2022. The sequence continues at coordinate 9,246,183 of JAOWCC010000577.1, read as the reverse complement.
CGTGCTGCACGTGCAACAATGGAAGTCAAAATAATCAGCCAATCAAGTGTTCGTGTTCCCACGGTCCACGAAGTAATTATTTAAAGAATGCCAATCAGGATTAATGCTTTGCGAGCCCGTGTTTACATTTGAACAATAGAAAACCGTTACAATCGCCATTTTCGTACGATTGTAACAGTTTTCTATTGTTCAAGCTCGCAAAGCATTAAGTAGTGGTCCGGCTAAGAACGATAGCACTGAACGGCAAGGAATGTAAAAAGGTGTTAATTTTCTATTCTTCTCTCTCGTAATTTCATTGGTTGATACACATAAATCCAATAGAAAACCATCAAAATAATACATTTTATAATATATTTTGTTGATGTTTCAATTTATTTTTTATCAAAATGACTATGGTTCAATTTCGAAGAATATCGACCGTGGGGAAAGTTATCAAATTTGCGATTGAAATATCTTTTGTTTTCTCCCTTTCCGATTGGCTGGATGGTGGTTTCTTTGAGTTTTCTCAGTCAAAATAGCCCATAGCGTAAATACTACTTTATTTTCTGGGTGTAGTTTGGTATGTAGATATCTCATACAGCACTTAAGTCATATTCACGCAAATTCGACCGTGAGCATATGCCCATTGCCACGGCTCTATTGGTTTTACTATAGTTCTTACACGGACCATTACTTAATCCTGATTGGCATTCTTTAATGTTTGGGCATAGTTTATAGAGTGGAATGGTTAGGAAACCCGGCAAACTTCAAAAGGGCTGACAAAGGCGCTGCGATTGAGGTTGGAAAGGGGCAAGACAAAAGATTGTGCACTATCATAGTTCATTAGCGTTCCCTGAACGACTGAACTCACACGTTTCTATTGGCTGATTGACTAACATGTTGGAATTTCTATTGTGTTTTGTGCACGTTCAAGGTTGAAAAAAGTTAACAAAGACCTATAACAAAGAAGGTCCCTGAGTTTCCCAACCATTCCACTCTATTAACTATGGTTTGGGCTAAGGGAAAAACCTAACTAGCAATTTGATTGGTCAAAATAAACCGCAATCCGTAAGTCACGGAACACAAAATGTGGCTCGAGTTCTCAGACGTTGGTGTGGGAGGGAGGGAAACGAACCACACAAGACGTCTGCATCGGAGGCTAGCGTGCGGAAGGCTAAGGGCCCGTTTACAAGGAGATAGGGTTACCCTAGCACTAGGGTTACCCTAGGCTCGGTTTCCAGCCGTGGGGGTTTCGGTGAGCCCGCGATCCTCAGGCTTTGGAGAAACGACACCCCAACGGCTGAAACCGAGCCTAGGGTTACCCTAGCGCTGTGTCATTTCCTCTTATTTTTAGCGATGTGTTTACAAGCAGGCGGGACAACTCAACTCGGCTGCCCGGGTTACCCTAGCGGCGCTAGGGTTACCCTGCCTGAGAGCTAGGGTGACCCTAGCACTAGGGCTACGTTTTGTCCTTGTACACGGTTTGCTAGGGTAACCCGGCCGCCTACCCGGGTCAACTCTATTCTAGAGCCAAATTTCACATTGCAAGTTTCTGAAGTTCTCTAGCAATTAGTAGGTAACATAATAACATTCTAGGATACTAGACAGCTACAATAAAGGGCACCACAGAAAGAAGAATCGACGTTAATCCACCAAAACCCGCCAAACCTCTACTCGTGTCTGCCATGTTGTTTTTCTATGCTTGAATGATTTTGGCGGCCGCGAGCCTAGCTGTTAAGAGGCTACCAAAGAATCAGTAAAATCAAAACCACTTCCACAGATCTGTTTGAACCGGATAAAAATGAAAGAAAAGTGGAAGAGTAATATTAGTAGCACATGTTTTCATTCATTAGTATGACATTTTATAAGAAACTGCTTTTCAAATTAAGAATATATTTGTAAGAGACTTCAAACTGGCTTGTGTTGAGTTGACCCGGGCAGTAGGGTAACCCTACCCGACTCACTTTGCTTGTAAACCCGGGCTATCTTTGACCCTAGTGCTAGGGTAACCGGGAGTGGACAAAACACTGACTCCCAGTCCATGGACTACCCGACGGACTACCCGATGGACTACCCCAAAAAATACCATTATGAGCAAGTAACTGCTGTAAGGAGCTTGTATCATACCCGGGGTAACCCCAGGGTAACCCTAGTGCTAGAGTAACCCTATCTCCTTGTTTACAAACGGGCCCTAAGAAGGACTTTGAGAAAGTCTAACAATCGACGAAGACTTAAAAATATATATGTGAACAAACAAATTCTCTTAGTAGCTTGTTCTCGTGTCTGCAGCATTGTTTGGCAGATATGGAAGATATGTACTTTCTTGCGACTGAGATATTTTGAGTCTAAAAGTCGTACTCGTACTCGAATCAAGTTCAAGTTCATTTTATTCACACTTATTTTTTTGATAATTATGTACATTTACAATAGCCAGAAAAAAAAAGGAAAAAAAATTGTAAGGTATAAAGGTTTTGTAGGAGGAGAGTGCGTAGTGGCCAAAGGAGCAGAGCTTTCGAGTTGGCCACTACAATGTTGAAATTGATGAGGGAAGGAACGTGCTTAGCTTACATGTATATGGCTTAGGTGTAGATTTAAGAAAAGAAAGAAAGAAAGGAAGGAAGGAGTCAAAAGAAAAGTATTTGATAATAAGTAAAGTAGACTTACATATTCAAAGATTAACAGATAAATGTTACACTACAGATATTACGTATACAATAACATCAGTATTTTGAAAAACACAGGAGAATACAGGTGACTATGACTGGCTGCCAAGGAGGTATATTTTATATTGATTTTTAAAACTATTATGAGGCAAACATTTAATCTCGAGTGGTATTTCCCCCCATATTTTTGCTGACAGAGCTCTAACTCTTGTAAGGCCATAATTTGTTCTGGAGGCTGGTCTGTGTAGGTTTTAATTTGTTTAGCTGCATATCTAGTATTATGTTTGTATACATCAGAGGCAGACACAATCAAGTCAGAAATCTTAGCGTGTGTTCCTTTGGGAGGAATCCAAATCCGGATTTCGGATCCAATTGCAAGATCACTCAGATCATGTGTCCAAAGGAACGGCAATTTGAGAGAAAGGATCAGTTAGGCACATTAAAGGAGCTCATTCAACCAAGATGCATTGCGAGCTCAAATTTGTCGATCCGCCATTTTCGGGGCCCCCGATAACGGGCCCTGGATAGCTTCTTGAAACAAATCCTATTCCATCGGTCTCACAGGGGAATACCAGTTGATTATTTATAGGGGAAAAAGGTTCCTTATTTATTAGCTTTTGTATTCAGTCATATATTTCCGAATTTTCACCTGCCAGGGGAAGTATTGAACGTACTTGGTCAGTGAAATTATTACTAGAGCCTGTACTGGAGTTAGCCGACTGTTTGATCATATAAATTCCTACAGTTTATCCAAACCAGGGCCTTTCTACATTGCCTTGATCAGCCCGTAGACCTAAATGGCATGAAATTTAAAGGTCAGAAGAGCTGAGCCTTTTGCTTATCATCATTGGACACTTACAACATTTAAAGCAAATTGCTTTGACTGAAGACTCGAGTACGCGGTACACGCGCGGTACATGCAAGATTACAAATCTCGCAGTTTCTCTCTTAGTCTTATAGTCTTGGTTTTTGCTCAATGTACATGGACAACGCTGCATGAGACAATTAAAGTAAGTAAAAGTGAAATGTTGTGTTGATATCTGCATAAGCGGCTGTAAAGTGGAAACCTATTTTATAAATGTTTCTTTGCTGATGAATAAACTTCAAGTTCGACCAAGTGCCACTGGGCGCTCAGAAAACTTATTGATCGATATTTATTTACCTAGCATATCCAATGTACGATTAACGGAAGTCAAGGGGCTTTTAAAATGACACAAACAGTGGAAACAACTGACTAGTGCATTATATCAAGTTACAATCATTACTCACGAGCGATCACGGATAGTACGTTTTTTCACTCCATGTTTGCTCTCTTAAACCGTAGTTTCATTTGTCTACCGCGAAATGTCTTCTCAGCGTGACCTTAGATCCACGAAGCGTGTAGTTGAAGGAAGATGTGTTTCACGACAGTTTTGCCGAACAACCATCGCACGAGGAGTCTTGCCGCTTGTTGTCACAAACAAACACAAATAACATAAACTCTTGACTATGAACTGTTTTAGCGTGGCACCAACCTAAGTAAATAGTTTCTTACTTTTCTTTGTAAATAAACCGCCTCAAGTTTGGTCAGCTACATTAAGTCAGGTCTTGCACTTATCTGATGAGAGAAGTTTGCTTTAAATTTTCGCTTAGTTTGGATTTATTTAACAGTCCATTCAAAAAGCAACACAAATATTGTGAAATCTTCGCTAAAATCGATTTTAGCTCGGCACAAAACTCCGTCTTTAGGCGTTTAGCTTGTTAGTTTTTGGCACACAATATGTATACGCGGTTTTGTTCAAATTATCTTCTCTTATTTAAGCCGAGAAATGTGTGAGAGGCAAAATGATAATTGTACACTTACCGTGGCTAATGTAGTACTGATCTTTGGAACCCTGAAGGACCGCTGGAGAATTATAAGCTCGCTGTTTGTTTAGGATTCCACAGACAAAACACTCCGAGAACCTCCATCTTCTTTATCTTTCTCCAAGTGAACTGCATTAGCGATATACTGGATGTAGCGTTTGTTTTCCCGCCTCTGAAACGCACCAATCAGAGTACGATTATAGTCAGTTTGACACAGAATTTGACAGCTGAGCATGAGAAGGGCATCCGCTGCCCACGAAACGCATCTCCCTCCAAATCAATATTGCGAAAACGTGTTGTAAACGTGAAGGACAACAGTTCGTTTCTGGAAGAAGATTTATATACGAAAATATCTTCATTGTTTTTCTTGGTACCACTTGAAGAAAGCTTTTTTATCGGGCACCTAAATGCTTGCCAAGAAAAACGGCTTGGGTGGTAATAGAGCCTTTGGAGGGTAAGTACGCCGTTCAGGCCTTTTTTCTTCCTTGTCACTCATGCATGCAGAGTCGGCTGAGTCTTTAATAATAATCTATTTTTTTTTTTAATTGTAAAGTCTGAGTCTGACATTCTATGAAAGGCAGGAAACCCATGTTTCGTATAGCCGTCAGTAGATAACTCAAACAATTATTGGGAAAGTCTAAAATGTTTTCCAGCTTTTCTAATAGATTTTCGCACTAAATTAATAGTTCACAGATTTTTTCGTTTTTCCGTGAAACTGAAAATGCAGGGAGAAAATAGGGAGAGCTAGGTTTGGTGCATGAGTCTTATCGTGTATTAAACTAGACATTTACATGTAACCGGGAAAGTCTGATATTCTCCCCCAGAATCGTAATAAATATTTTCCCGTGCTTTCCGGGAATTTTTTTCCGGGCTTACTGTGAAAGGCCGGGAAAACGAGCTTTCCGGGCTATTTCCGTGCTTTAGGCTTCCCTCATGAATCAGACATTACCGGGAAAGTCTAGATTTTTTTCCGGGCTTTCTTGGCTTTCCAGACTTGCCCGGAATTTTTTTCCAGGCTTTCTGTGAAAGGCAGGAAAAAAACAGGATTTCCGGGCTTTTTCCACGCAAGTCTAATGCAAAAAGCACGGTAAATAGTCCGGAAAGCCCGGTTAATCCGGGCTTTTCCGGACTTTCCGGGCTTTTTACCGTGCTTTTGGTGCAAGGGTTAAGAAAGGAAAGAACTCTAAATGTATAACGCAATCGTAGAATTGATTAATTCCCTTGCCACACGATCTGCATCGCTGGAACTTGGTCCAGAAGTTGGACAAGTTGGTTCGCTAGATCGAGCATGAGATCGATTGCTAGCATCACGTCGAGGATTCTGATCGGAGAACCGTAGTAATTCCGCGCATTCTATTGTAATTCTTCAGGCAACCGATCTCCCCGCCGATCCCGGCCATTCAGTTCAACTCGTAAACTCTATTTATAAACAGCCCGATATCACATTTTCTGATTGGCAGCTGTCCGATTTCAAGTAGTTTCCCGTATGAAAACAATAACAGTGACTCGCAATGCATCTTGGTTGAATGAGCTCCTTCAATATGGCGCAAAACAATACAATGTTATTCTCTTGGGACTTAAGATGGTCGCTGCGTGAGAGAAAAGTTGTACATGTATTGCTCCATGCCATTTGATCCATTTGTCGAATTTTATCTTCACCTAACGGAAGGAAAATATATCAGTTAGGGAAATGACTAAATCGAGATCAGTCAGGGAGACAAGAGAGTAAAAATTCGCCTCCTCTAACGAAGTATTTATTCATCAAAGCGTACGCCACTTGTCAAATATTTTCAGTGAAAGGAAAAGCACAAAATCAAAGTGGCCTACCGGCTGCTGACCCAGTAATCATCATCGTTCTAATCATTTTTGAAGAAAATAGAAAAAAATACAGAAATCTCACCTGCACTTCGTACTGCCACAGCGCGACAAACTGGTACGGACCGCTGGACACAATGTTATTTTTCGAATCTGTTCCCAAAGGAACGCGAAAGATTACGATTCAATGTATTAATGTTCCGATGAATCCTTTCTCGTTTTGGATTCATCGGATCACAAATCCGTTTTCGGATTCAGCCAAAGGAGCAAAAAATCGGTTTTCGGATTCATAATCCGGATTTCGATTCGCCCAAAGGAACACACCCTTAATCCTAGCTAGCCGCGCGCCACACCGCGGCAAAACGGTATGCTCCGCTGGCCAAAAGAACGAAGGCTCCGCTATCAAATACAAATTACCGAGGGTTTCAACTTTTTTAGTAAATAATTTTGTAACTTAATAAACTCACAATGAATTACAAATTAAGAAAACTTCAACCTGTTAAAGTCTTAGGCTTAGCTTTTAAGTAGTTTTCTTAGTTTTTGACAAAACAGTTCACAAATGAATACTTTTAAGCTGAAACGTTAATATCACGGCATGTGCCTGTTGTTTCATTTCAGTTTTCGCGGGAAACTGGGGGCGGCCGCGCACCGACAAGTTATAGCAAATACGCATGCGTATGACGTTTTGCCGCGGTGTGGCCGCGCGCTGATAACGGGCTGATAACCGGTTTTAACTAGCCTGCGTCAGGTTTTGTTCGGATGAAACGCAGGCTAGGGCTTGACCATTCTCGACCCCAGATCCTTCTCTTATTTCTTACTGCGCATGCAAGAAATAAGAGAAGGATCTTGGGTCGAGAATGAGAGGCAGATAGGGATAGTGGGAGGCACACCGCGGCAAAACGTTACGCGCATGCGTATTTGCTATTTCTTGTCGGCGCGCGGCCGCCCCAGTTTCCCGCGAAAACTGAAATGAAACAACAGGCACATACCCGTGATTTTAAAATTTCTGCTTAAAAGCATCCATTTGTGAACTGTTTTGTCAAAAAATAAGAAAACTACTTAAAAGCTAAGCCAAAGACTTTAACAGGTTGAAGTTTTCTTAATTTGTAATTCACTGTGAGTTTACTAAGTTATAAAATTATTTACTAAAAAAGTTGAAACCCTCGGTAATTTGTATTTGATAGCAGAGCCTTCGTTCTTTTGGCCAGCGGAGCATACCGTGTGGGAGGAAAGGGAGCGAAAGATAAACGCACCCGTTACCGGTTACCCCTATTCCACTATCTGAGAGCCTGGAACGGTGCAAGTACGTTAGGTTAACCCGCGGCCATGCGGAGGGGTAGTACCGATTCAGCAAAAATACAATAATTTGCGGATTCTTTACCCATGGTGAAGGCTAACGAGTTCAAGAATAAGCGTCCTCATGTGTACATCACAAGAATAGAGTCTTTTAGCGCTAGCCATCGTTTACATAATCCTAAATTCAGCGATGAAATGAACCGCGAAATTTTTGGGAAATGCAACAACAAGAACGGCCACGGACACAATTATAAAGTAGAAACAACTGTTCGAGGAGCAATAGATAAAGATACAGGAATGGTTATAAATCTTGTGAACTTGAAAGACGATATTAGGTGTGTTTTGAAGCATTTAGATCACAAAAACTTGGACTTGGATGTGGAGTATTTTAACGGTGTCGTCAGTACAGTTGAGAACATTGCAGTTTATATTTGGGATCAGCTAACTGTGCTTTTACCAGCGGGAATGTTGTACGAAGTGAAATTACAAGAGACAGATAAAAATATCGCAGTCTACAGAGGAGAAGTTGAACATATTTGACTGCCACGTCATCCTCAGTGAACATATTTAGCTCACGGGTAAACAATGAGTTCTCACTCACCTCGAGCTAGGGGTCACAGATAAACAAATTTATGAGTTCTCACTCGCTCACAGGTAAACGACAGGTAGCTTAATATATAAGAGCCAGTAGAGGAACCACTTGAGTTGTTTTCCTATAGCTTTACTTATGTGACGTTACGCATGCCAGTCGTGTCACATTTGTTGCATTCACGAATCTGTTGCTTATAAAATATCACAGGTCTTAATAGAGCTAGGTGACCATTTAATAGAGGTCAAGTTTACAATAAATAAAAAAAGCGAAATCTGGAACTTTGATAAGTGACCACTAGAGGGTGACCGCTTACTACAGGGTTGCTTAATACATGAGGTTTGACTGTAATACGTGTAGGTCAATAGAAAATTGTAAATGAGAATTTAAATAACTTTGAATTGAACTGCAAAAATAAGAAGTACAATGTAGATCATTGAAACAGCTAGCAGACAGCAGATAACCAGTTCCTGTAAAAACAACTAGTTTACATGTAGGCACCATCTGCATTGGTAGGGAATTAAGGTATCAACAAAAAGGCAATTAAGGTATGCTATGTACTGCTTTGGAAATTGAGTTACATTGTAGTGGCAGCTTGCATTTTGGGTGCTTAAAGACCTTTGTCAGAGAGAAAGGAAGGTCTATAAAGTGCTAAAAACATCAGCTGCTACATGTTTTCTTGCAGTTAGCATACCTAAATGAAGTCTAGCTACAATGTAGTTGATTAAATAAACCGTGAAAATAAATTAGCTTTTAACTGAAGATCTATGTATGTTTTAAGAGTTGTAATGATCAACTGAAGAAGCGACAGTAATTATAAACTGTCTACAATATCTTTAATAATGTTTTACTGATAAATACACTTGCCTGCAGCTAGCTGTTAGATTTTTTAACTGAGACAGCTGTGTGTATCTAGTTTATAACCATTATTGAAACTAGGTACTACAAGGCAGTATATAGATAATATATTCTTGTATTTAATATATACAATGTACTGCCAGAACCAAATAAAGAGTGTATGATCACCATATGTGTATACGTATGCTTTGCCTAATAAGAAAATGCTGAAAAAGATAACTGAAAGTCTTCATAGCTTTTTTATATTATGGTCCATGGTGCTATACATTTTTTTATAATTATATACTTTGCTCAAATCAGAATTATTATTTACAGATTCATGTCAGTGATCCCAAGCACAGCTATGAAAAGGACTACTCATTTGACCATGTGTTCCCTGCTGGCACAAGTAATAACGAGGTATATTTACAGTACTCACAGCTGGGTTTTATAGTCTCCCAAGGGCTGTGTGCAACAAGCTAGGCGTAAGTGACTCCTGCATGATCACATTCTAAATTCTCCCTTAGAAAACAAAGAATTTGAAGGAGAATTTAGAATGTGATCATGCAGGAGTCACTTACGCCCTTGTTGCACACACCTTTATTGTTTATTTATTGTGCATATTGTACAACTAGTCATGTAATTATATTTTAAATAGCCTTTAGAGCTGATAAGATGTTTTCTTAGAGTGAAAGTTATCAGTATATAAGTAAATTAAATATATACAGAAAACAAAATGGAAATCTTTGGTCTGTAGCTACATGTAACTTGTGAAATAAATGAAGGTTATATATTCCACCAATAATATTGCTGGCCATGATATTTATATTATATTACTGGAAATAATTAACAATTAGAGGTGCAGCCAAATGGGCTATTTAACTCATAGCCATGAGGGTGAGAGGTCGAATTGCTTTAGTATAAACTAACTAGTCGGACAGTAGAAAATAATATAAAGAAACAAATTGAAGTTGAAAAAAATTATTATTTCATGAAAATGTTTTTTTTCTTCTCTACCATGGGCTATCACAAGTAGACCTATAGTAAGGGTAGCCAATCAGAATGCAGGATTTGTAATAGTCCACTAGTTGGTTTATACTAATATTTGGATAGTCGGTGCTCCAAACTAGCAGTAGACAACTAGCCCAGGACTACCAACAATTTGGGTTGGGATAGTCAAATAAAGCTTGATAGACCAGAGGCATATGCAGGCGGTGGGTTCAGGGGGTTCACCCCCTATGACTCCTGGAGATCAATAATTGTCTAATTGTCACTGTAAATATAGCATTTCAGAGACTAGCTAGATTTCAAGAAAATTCGCTTTGCAACCCCCCTGGATCGGCCCTGGAGACAATTAGCTTTTGAGCTAGTAGATTTTGTCAATCACTAGCTCATTGACTACCACTATAGTTTTAAAATCATTAAAAAAGTTAGTTTTGTGCACTTATAGTAGATCATTACTTTGGCACAAAGGATGCATATTTGTTTATACTTGGCTGCAGGGTGTCATAAAGGTAAACATTTCTCAGGTTCCACTTTTATAATATTATTGCAAAACATAGCAAACAAACAATAAAGATACAATGTCATAATTAATAACACATGTATGTCAGGGATTTAAAAGTGTATTAATTTTTTAATTTTCCTCATTAGGTTTGTAACACACTTTGTAAGCCTATCGTAAGTTCAGCCCTGAATGGCTTCAATGGCACACTTATGGCATATGGCCAGACAGGCTCGGGTAAGGATGTGTGGGCTACATGTACATTCTTTATAACTTGATGGACAAGTTAGTCCTCTAAACTGTTAATATATATATATATATATATATATATACATAAAAATTGAATAGAAAAATGTGAACAAGAGCAACTCAGGACTGTTTTTAAACATTTACGAAAACGTTTCGGCCTTCGGCCTTCATCAGTTAAAAGGTTAAAAATACCTGCCAAGTTACAAGGTACGTACTCTTATATACTAGAGCTAAGTGTGAAATGGTATTCACACTTAGCTCTAGTATATAAGAGTACCTAATGTAACTTGGCAGGTATTTTTAACCTTTTTAACTGATGAAGGCCGAAACGTTTTAGTAAATTTTTAATAACAGTCCTGAGTTGCTCTTGTTCACATTTTTCTTTTAAATTTTTATAACAACTACTGTGGACAAGAACTTGGAATCAATTTTATTGATCCTCTTGGCTGGACTAGCTGTTGGCCTGAAGACATTTGGACATTATATACATACTATATATATATACATACAGTCAATGCCAAAAAGGTTGTCCAGCAGAACATAATACAATACTTTAATATCCATTGTTTTGGCCTATTGTCTTGGTCTAGACAATAGCCCAAAACAATGGATATTATAGTATTATATTATGTTCTGCTGGACAACCTTTTTGGCATTGACTATATATATACATATATATATACATGTATATGTATGTTGTAGTTCAAATTTCATATCACTTTTTTTTTAACTAGGAAAAATATTTTTGAACTAGGGATGTTTTGGACTACTAGGGAAATAGTTTTTTTGAATGAATTCACTTAGTATGTATGCCCCCTTAAGTTGGAACAAACCATCTGCCAGTCATGCTTCCCAGAATGTTGTATTTTAAGTTCAATGGGGTACTGGGTTTAATTGTGTCATCAATTTCTGTGCAGTTTTAGTGAAATGGATTTGTGTCATCAATTTCTGTGATGCAGTTTTAGTGAAATGGGTTTGTGTCATCAATTTCTGTGATGCAGTTTTAGTGAAATGGGTTTGTGTCATCAATTTCTGTGATGCAGTTTTAGTGAAATGGGTTTGTGTTATCAATTTCTGTGATGCAGTTTTAGTGAAATGGGTTTGTGTCATCAATTTCTGTGATGCAGTGTTAGTGAAATGGGTTTGTGTCATCAATTTCTGTGATGCAGTTTTAGTGAAATGGGTTTGTGTCATCAATTTCTGTGCAGTTTTAGTGAAATGGGTTTGTGTCATCAATTTCTGTGATGCAGTTTTAGCGAAATGGGTTTGTGTCATCAATTTCTGTGCAGTTTTAGTGAAATGGGTTTGTGTCATCAATTTCTGTGATGCAGTTTTAGTGAAATGGGTTTGTGTCATCAATTTCTGTGATGCAGTTTTAGTGAAATGGGTTTGTGTCATCAATTTCTGTGATGCAGTTTTAGAGATTTTACTGCACATGTGCATATCTGTAGGGGACTGAGTACTAGTACCATGCACCATCATATGAACACTAAGATTGGTTTAGCATGCACTTTTTCAGTTCAGTTTATTTGACATCCAAGAGAATGTACACAATAATGGTTGATTATAAAAATATAATAAATAACATGCACATACATGTGAACTTTTCATCAGGTTTTGTTTGGAAAACCAAATTTATGGTAATATTTTGATGACCAATGTGATATTTTGTAGTGATGACATTTGCCAGCAACAGTCTGAATTGCATTGTTATATTAATATATGTAAATTCTTAGGTAAGACACACACCTTGATGGCCCCAGACGGCATCACATCAGGTGTGGTTGACAGATGCTTTAAGAGGATCACACAAGACAGCCACCATGACTACAGGGTAATAATAATATAGGATACATATTTTTTTATGATCTTTGTAAAATAATTGATACCAATTAAGTCACTCTCAGAGGGGTTTCATTATTTATTGAGAAACAATTTGGAAAATGTATATAATTACAGTATAACTATTATAATATAATACATGTATATAATTACAGTATAACTACATTATAATATAATACATGTATATAATTACAGTATAACTATTATAATATAATACATGTATATATAATTACAGTATAACTATTATAATATAATACATGTATATAATTACAGTATAACTATTATAATATAATACATGTATATAATTACAGTATAACTATTATAATATAATACATGTATATAATTACAGTATAACTATTATAATATAATACATGTATATAATTACAGTACAACTATTATAATATAATACATGTATATAATTACAGTACAACTATTATAATACAATACATGTATATAATTACAGTATAACTATTATAATACAATACATGTATATAATTACAGTATAACTATTATAATATAATACATGTATATAATTACAGTATAACTATTATAATATAATACATGTATATAATTACAGTATAACTATTATAATATAATACATGTATATAATTACAGTATAACTATTATAATATAATACATGTATATAATTACAGTATAACTATTATAATATAATACATGTATATAATTACAGTATAACTATTATAATATAATACATGTATATAATTACAGTATAACTATTATAATATAATACATGTATATAATTACAGTACAACTATTATAATATAATACATGTGGCCCATTCCACGTTGCGGACATTACAGTCAGAGCATGGAAATTGATATATAACCCTGTCTAACTTTTTAGATAAATCAGTTGAGCTGATGAAACTTACACTACTTAACAACAAGAGTGAGCTCTTTCTTTATCTATCAAAAAAACATTCCTACCTGTTATACTTTTTGCATAATTAATTTTCAAAAGTCTGTTGCGGACATTACAGCAAAAACAACCACATGTTGACTAATGTTTTTCAAACTCCATTTCCTGTGAGTTGTGACTTGTTGAAAAAAAAGTAAAATATTTTCCATGCTTAATGATAAATGAAGTTGCAAAACATCAAAAAAAAAATCAAAGTTTACTAATAATATGAAAGTTATAAGCAAAAACATCTGTTGCGGACATTACACAAAAAACGTTGCGGACATTACATTTTTGGGATCTTTGCAGAATTGTTACGATTTCATGTTAAAATCAATGCTTTGTGTCTCTGAAGTGGAAAAAAAAGTATAATTTATTCACAGTGACACAGTTTTTGCACTTCATTGCTAGTAAATGCCTTTAGAATAGGTTTTGTTATATATTAACTTCATGTAAAAGTGAATGATAATACAGCTTAAATGATTGCAAACTTTTCTGCATTACTTGGGTCAGCAGTTATAAATAACTCATTGAGCATGCTCAGAAGAAAAGTTGAGCATGCCCAGAGTGACTTATTCCACTGACCAGTTATATATTCCTTCCTCAAATTCTCTGTAAAGATTGAAGTGCACGTTTCAAAATGCCAAAAACAAGCGCTGAGAGGTCACAGATATTCAGAAAAAAGCTGAAAGAAGATTTTGAAAAGTATAATGTTTATAAAAACAAGGACCTAGAACGAAAGAAACTTGTTAGAACCAAGCCAAATACTCAAAGTTCAGCAGAGGTTGCTAGGAAGAGAGAGCTCAACAGGGAGAGAGTAAAGAGATTTAGACTGAACTCTAAGGAAGCAGAGAAAATGAAGCAAGCTGATGGTGAAGAAAAAGCTGTGTACCATAGACCTCAAGCACTTGGAAAAGCAGTGGGTAAAGTTAAGCCCCATCTTCCAAGAAGCCCAAGGAAAAGAAAAGCAGTTATTGCGAAGTTAGCTTCTGCCACAGGAATTCATACTCCTAAAAAGAAGAAAGCCAGTACAGCGAGCAGAAAGAGCCTTCCAGCTGCAACAGTTTCAAAAGTCACAAGTTTTTACTTGCAAGATTCTATTTCGCGACAAGCTCCTGGAAAGAAAGATTTTGTTACCAGCTGGCAAAGTGGAAAGAAATTACACTTCCAGAAGAGGCATCTGATGTGCTCATTGAAAGAGGCTCATGCTCTTTTCATGAAAGAAAACCCAGATGTTAAGATTGGACTGAGCAAGTTCAGTTCTCTTCGCCCAGTGAATGTTCTATTTTCGTCTGATATGCCGCAGAATGTATGCCTTTGTCAATATCATGAGAATATTCGGTTGATTTGTGACTGTCTCAGTAAAGAGATAACTGATTTTCCAAACTATTCTGGGGACTTTGTTAATAACTTTGTATGTGACCCTGACTCAGAGATGTGTATGTTTGGTAAATGTAGTAGCTGCCCTAAGTGGCTGGATGCTATTGCAGAGCAATGCGATGTTTCCCTTGATGATACGACGTTATGGTATCAGTGGGAGAGAGTTGAAGTAAGAGTTCCAGTAGGGAAGAAAGCCTTACACAGGAAGAAAGTGGTTAAGAAGATGAAAAAGATCTGTAAAGAAGGCACTATCAGAGATGTGCTGGCCTTACTTCATTCAGATATGCCTTCATTTTTAAGGCACGTCTTTATCAAGCGACAGCAGTCAAGGTACTTTGAACAGAGGCTAGAAAAACTAGACAAGGAGGAGGCTGTAGTTCAAGTAGATTTTGCAGAGAACTACTTGTGTAAGCACCAAGACGAGATCCAGTCTGCTCACTGGAACCAGGAGCAGGTTACCCTCTTCACAATTGCTATCTGGACGAGGGATTCCTCGGGTGACCGTGTCTGTGAGTCACATGTCATTGTGTCTGATGAAATGTCTCATGATAAGACATCTGTTTCAGTAATGATGTCTATTGTTCTTGATAAATTTGTCAAGGAAAAGCATGCTGAGGTTAAAAAGGTTTTTGTTTTTTCTGATGGTCCAAGTTCTCAGTTTAAGAACAAATACATTGTGAGTTTTCTTCACAAACTTGACAAGATAGTCCACATCCAGTGGAACTACTTCGCCACCTCACATGGGAAGGGAGTTGTAGACGGGATTGGTGGCACAGTTAAACGTCTTGTGTGGAATGCTGTGGCAGCAAGAAAAGTGGCTGTTGTCGTGGATGCAAGATCCTTCCATGAAGTCATCAGAAAGCTCAATTCAACTGTGACTGTCTCACTTGTAGAAAAAGAAGAAATCAGTGAAATGTCTGCTACACTTGGCCTCAAGAAATGTTTCAATGAAGCTGCTCCCATTCCAGGAATTTCAAGGTTCCACTGCATCGAGCCACAAGAAAACGGCTTTGTTGAATGTCGTCTCTACTCTAACCAGGCTTTGGTTGAGAGTGAAGTTACTGTTCTTCCCTTTGATTCAGATGATTCTGATACTGAGTCATATAAAAGTAACGAGGAGGTCGTTATTAGTGCTGAAAGCTGTGATGATGATTATGATGATGGCGACGATGGTGATGACGACGATGATGATGACAATGTCAACAATAGTGATGGATTGGAAGATCAAAGTACTAACAATGATGATAACAACATCAACCCTACAAACAGTATCTTATCTTGTCAAGTCCAAGAGGGTATCCCCAACGAGCTCCTTCATTTGTTCCAGCAGGCAGCATCCTTTTCCCTCCCACACTATGTTGCATCTCAAGTAAATGCAATTATAGATGGCCTAATTTCTTTCAGTGGAGATGGTCTCATTGACATGAACGACATCAAGAGCCTGGCAGGCAAATCTTCTAACCCCCAAGAAAATTGGCTCTGCAATTTCGTGATTGACAAGTATCTGACTCTGATAAAATCATGTGCCAGCTCTGACAAGAACGTGAAAGTCATAACGCTCGCTTGGGAGAATTTTGAAAAAGGAGAGCCAAGTGTGTTAGCCAAGTCCCTGCGGCAAAAGTTTCTATTCGAACAAGATCTGCTACTCATACCATGCAATCCAGTGAACTCCAAACATTGGTTTCTCCTGGCTCTGTTTCCACAGAAGAAATTGTCTATCGTCTTAGATAGCAGGGCAGGTGACTTTGTCAAACCCACAGTTGAGAAGGCTTTGATGAAAATGGCCACCATTCTAAAGGAAGTGGATGCTACTTGCAACCTGGATGAGTGGGTCTTTTCTTGCAACAAAAAAGAAGACATCCCTCAGCAACTGAATAAACAGGCCTGTGGTGTTTATACCTGCCTTTATGCCAGATGTTTGGCAGGTCTTGGTCCAATGGTAGAAGAAGCCTGCTTTTCAGAATTCAGGAAAAGCATAATCTTCAGTGAACACAAGGGGTGCCTACAAGCCATTCCAATGCCAGCTGTCAGGATGGAAGAGTACTATGCTGTGGATTATATGAACAAATATTATCTTGGCAGAGCCATCAGCATGACAAACCAGTTGGTCAAGTTTAAGTTTTTGCACAGTGTCGGTGCTAAGAGGTTCAACTGGCCAAAGAGGGATGATTTTGATGAAGTGCATCTATCTTGCATTTTTTTTGGCCCAGTTATGCTTGAGAATGTTGGGCCTTTTAGTGTACCTCAACAACAAGAAATTGAGAAGCTCTTTAATGCAACAAGATACATGTAAACCCACTTCTGTAGACAGTGCAACTGAATGGGGTTGCACTATGAGAAAACTTTAGGTGAACTCTGTATTGTAACAGTAGACATTCACAGCACGTTTTTGTATTTGTACATCTGGTGCAATAGTTATGACTGCATTTTGTTTTGTTCAGTATACATTGATTTGTATCCGTTGACACAAGCCCTGATTGTTTAATCAGACATTGGCTTTAATTATAAAGACATTTAGATTTTAACTGTATCACATGCAATATCTAGTAATAGATTTGCCTTGTACATGATTAGCTATGGTTGCAAGAAACATTTGTTCTTCAAAGATAGACAAATAGTTTGAGATTTGTTTATCACAATATCTATTTGAATGCTTTTATTGTCATCATTTCACCTTGAATAAATTGAAAGTGTTTCCAGAAACTTGTTTTGTTGAAATTCCCATCAAAATATCCACTAATTGAAGCGAATATGAAAAGTGTAATGTCCGCAACGTAATGTCCGCAACGCAGTTCCAAGCGAACGAAAAGCTTTTCCAAAATTATTTTTTTGCCAAAATCATCTTCATACTATATTAATAGAGCATCACAAGCATCACATTAAATAATTTCAAAATGTATGAATAATTTTAACTAATAGTGATATTTTATGCAGATGAATGTAATGTCCGCAACAGATTTTTGTTGCCTCGTATCTCAAGAGGAATCAACTTCTTTATTTTTTTTATTGGGTTTTATGATAGATATAGGCCAACACTATGTATACATCACAAAACACAGTTTGCCTTATTTCTATTTCTTTTATTATACCACTTTTGTTATATATGCTTCAGACCTCTTTAATTTTCACTTTGCAAAGCCTTTGAAGTAAAGTTGCGCCACATAGTGGGCGTGGCCTTAAGTCACAAATTTTTTTTTAGTTTCTTACAGCCCAATGGATTAGCTATCAATAGATACCAATCTTTTAATGATATCTTGAATTTTGAAATTCACAATATTTTTTCATTTCATATGGAATGGCCCATGTATATAATTACAGTACAACTATTATAATACAATACATGTATATAATTACAGTATAACTATTATAATACAAGACATGTATATAATTACAGTATAACTATTATAATATAATACATGTATATAATTACAGTATAACTATTATAATATAATACATGTATATAATTACAGTATAACTATTATAATATAATACATGTATATAATTACAGTATAACTATTATAATATAATACATGTATATAATTACAGTATAACTATTATAATATAATACATGTATATAATTACAGTATAACTATTATAATATAATACATGTATATAATTACAGTATAACTATTATAATATAATACATGTATATAATTACAGTATAACTATTATAATATAATACATGTATATAATTACAGTATAACTATTATAATATAATACATGTATATAATTACAGTATAACTATTATAATATAATACATGTATATAATTACAGTACAACTATTATAATATAATACATGTATATAATTACAGTACAACTATTATAATATAATACATGTATATAATTACAGTACAACTATTATAATATAATACATGTATATAATTACAGTATAACTATTATAATATAATACATGTATATAATTACAGTATAACTATTATAATATAATACATGTATATAATTACAGTATAACTATTATAATATAATACATGTATATAATTACAGTATAACTATTATAATATAATACATGTATATAATTACAGTATAACTATTATAATATAATACATGTATATAATTACAGTATAACTATTATAATATAATACATGTATATAATTACAGTATAACTATTATAATATAATACATGTATATAATTACAGTATAACTATTGCAACAACCTATTGTTTTGGTATAAAGTATGGCTAGCACCCAAAATATCAGCTGTGGCATAGGCCATAATCAACTTCTTGATAAAATCCAATTTTCAACTCTGCCAATTAACACAGAACAACACTAGTATTTATACAGATACTATCATGGTAACATGTACAGTGTACACTGAGCTATATATAATTATATGTACATGTACAAGCTAGCTGTGAGAATTAATATGAAAATATGCAATCATGCATTATGTACTGCACAATATGTTTAAGTTACATATATTTTATCGATTTGACTTTGCGCAACTCTCATATGATTGTATTCACTTCTCCAGAGCTCTACTGACCAGCCTTTAATATGTATAAATGCATATTGGTCTTGAAATAACTGTAATTTTGTCAACTAGACATGAAAAATATGTTGGGGTTGTTGCCATGCATGCATGAATTTACAGGTAATTTAACCTGCAGGCATGCCCATAATGTTTTCCTTTGTTGCAATTTCCTTCCTACATGTACAACATACATTGTACCACTAATTGATTTTACCTCCAATTATTGAATGCCTCTCAAGCCGTGTGTGACAGTAAACGGTTAGAACTTCACGTCTTCTCGAGTAAGGATGTAAAACTGTAGGACTTAATTATTGAGTGTCGCCAATTAGTTGCAAAGCTAAATACATTGACCCTTAAATAAACTTCACTTAAAATACTAACTAATACTAATTACACACTCTCTACATACCTATAGATGCATTGTTGCACCTGTTTTCAATCTATTTTTGTTTCCATTTTCTAGGTGTCCATGTCTTACCTTCAGATCTATCAAGAGAAGATTTACGACTTGCTAAACTCGACAAACAAAGTCGACCTGAGCATCAGAGAGCATCCACAAAAAGGTAAAATCTTTCATAAGATCGCGAGGGGGTGGGAGTTATTACATATAAACGTTTTCGAGCTGTTTTGGCCTGAAATAGGGTCATAATTGTCGCAGTTTTAGTCTGGAATAGGGTACGTATGATCTTGACAGGGAAGTATGAAACTGCATATTTCTCTTGTTATGAAATAGAATAAAGGTCTGAAAAAGGTTATGGAAAATCCTATTTTTTTGGTCTGAAATAGGTTCAGGGTTTTGAGACCCAAGTGGCACTGACTCACTCCCACCCCCCCCCCCCCCCCCCCCCCTCCCCTCCCTCCCCCTCTTCCTGGGCATAAGATATACATGTATATACACATATACAACTCTCGCTTTATGTGGAGAGTTGAAGAAGGCCCTGTAGTAGTAAACGTAATGTAGCGTAGCGTAGTGTAGTGTGGTGGTAGTGTAGTGTGTACTAGCTACAACTGTATTTTAAATATTATGCAAATGACAAGTAAGTTGTATCTAAAACATACAGCCAATTAATGCACAGTCAATTGGCTGTGTAATAAGTGATTAATTAAGCATTACCAACCTTTTCTATATTGATTGAACTTTTAGCTAATAATGGCACACATGGTAGGTGATGCGTGACTTGGAATATATTAAATAACTGAACATCGCTTTTTATCAATGTTGCACTCTGCTTAATTATTTAAGGTGGATAGTAGTAAACTTGAAAGCATTTGCTCCTCTTTGGTAATACATTTTTGTTTTTATTTGTGCGGAATAATCTAGAATTGAGACTAAATGCCAGAGGCGCTTGTTCGTACTTGTTTTTTACCTTTACGATAAGTGCACATAGAGTGGTTTTCAGTTGAGTGTCTAAAGTAATGTGATTGCTTTGGTTTTGCGTTTGCTTAGCTTTTCTATTGGCTGTGAGAAATGTTTGTACTCATCAGCCAATCAAGTTCTCATTGCCTATTTGGTCCGTGATGCAAGCAATTACAGAACTTGCACATTAGCTTTCGTTCATGTTTGCATGTTAATTTAATCCTAAATCTATTAGTAGTTTTACTTTTTTTTTCCGTTTTGTTAATGTTTGCTATTTC
The DNA here is from genome assembly GCA_030867875.1 of Actinernus sp. WN-2022. NCBI lineage: Eukaryota > Metazoa > Cnidaria > Anthozoa > Actiniaria > Actinernidae > Actinernus > Actinernus sp. WN-2022. The sequence goes on along the minus strand of JAOWCC010000577.1, from coordinate 9,225,139 downwards.
AGTCACAACCTTTCCGAGCAGCAGCAGGTGAGTAATTGTTTACTTTGTGTTCATCTGATAGATGGGAGTTAGTCTAGAAATGTATAGGACAGCCATAGGTCTCTTCAACAGTCGCATGCTAGTTACAATGTACGTCTCGGATTGTTTTCTTACTACCGGTGATGCCATTTACTTTAGGTTAATTGTTTACACATTATCGCTTTCCTGGCGATATATATATATTTTTATTTTGTAGCGATGTTGAACTAAATCCGGTCTCTTTAATGTCCCGGATTATTTTAAGTACTTGATAGGTATTCTTCTATAATTCATACCAGACTTCGACTAGATGCATGTGCTCTAAATTATTATCTCTTTAAGATTGGGATCAAGATTTATCCTGCATGTAGCTGCTAGGGCGGATCTAGGATTTTGAGTTTGGGGGGGGGGGGGTGTCCTGGACGCGTTGCCATGGTAACATCATTCACGACAAAATGTCTTGCAGCTCCATTCGGCGGGGATGGAGTCGGGCAAAGCTGTCTATGATGGCATCAATGTACAACTCCATGTCATAATGGATTTCAGTTAACAGTAGTCCGTTCATTCTTTCTTCGGTCATAGTGGTGCGAAGGTAGGTCTTTACACGCCTAAGACCACTGATAGAATTTTCACACTCGCACGATGTCACTGGTAAAGTACAGTCAATACCCGCATGAGCCAATAAATGTTTGGAAAAAATAAACTATCAATCTGCTTAAGTGTTTTCGCTGCTGTGTCGGGAATTGAAGGTCTTGTGATGGCGTCTCTTTCCATTTCAAGTTCCACATGTGAAGTTCTGCCTCTATAGCTGCTGGTGAAGGTAAATCCTCCTTGTACAACTCGATAGTCTCTTGGTGTCGTTGCATGCCCTTCAAAGGCTTAGATACGTCTATCGCAGATGGGATGAGTTTCAAAATGTTAGTGCCGGGCTCTTTTGGCTTGTTCCAAAAAACGTGACTGTAATTCCGTTAAGAGATGATCTATAAGTGGGATCGCCAGATTTCGTTTCTAATATTGCTCAGCAGTCTCTGCTGGTGTGTTGGTCCGATGTTCCATCCTTCCTACGGCTTGAAATAGTTACTCCTACTTTATCTGCTAGCTTGCATGCTTCTTCGAAGTATTTTACACTGAATTCGTCGATCTTGTCTCTATGACTCTAACATCCTGTGCACAGACTCTGCTTAACAAGATTTACGTGCCTGTATGCTTTAACAATGTCAGTACCTCTACCCTGCAAACCGAAACACAGGGACTTAGTGTACGCCATGACGTGATGTGTTATCACCAAAGTGATGACAAACTGAAACTGAGTACACGCAAAAAAATAAGAACTTACATCCTTCTGCGTGTCTCGATTCCAGTTCTGTGAGTTGTCTCGGCACATGTCCTCTAAGCAGTGGACCACTGGCACGTACATATCTTTGAAGACCTCAAATGCATCGTGCCGCTCAACCCAGCGTGTGCGACACATTTCTTTCAGTTTCGTGCGTTTTTGACCAAAGGAATGTTCTTCTATCGCACTTTCCAGTTAAAAAAGAAGGTAAGAAGGGGTGGTCACAGGAACCATGCGACCACGCCTTGGATCCGTCACAGAGCTGTGGTTTTAGTAAGGAAAGTATATCGCATTTTTTTACACTGTCCCACCTATGCTGCCCTCAGACTACATTTGCTCTCCGCTGCTGATCGGATCATTTCAAACAGATGGTTGAGCTTTTCAGACTCTCAAAACATCGTACTTTTTCTATTTGGATCTTCCTTGTTAACCAACGATGAAAATGTTTATATTTTTAACCACGTTCAGTACTGTATAAGAGAGTCTAATCGTTTTATTTCATCTGCATGTGGTAACTTATTCACTTTTTTAATTCGTTATTATTTCTTTATCGTATAGTCTGTAGTTTGTAATGTCCGTCTCTCAAATGAATAATACTGTTGTTTTTTAGTGTAACGTGTGAGCCCCCTAGATGAGCTAATAGAGCTCTTGGGGTGAACTCGTAATAACAAATATGTTTAAATAAAAATAAGAAATAAATCCGTTTTAGCGCGAGTTGTCCACGATTGAGTTTACTTTTCCTTGTTCAAGTAAAACCAATCATGAATGACATCAGTTCGTGATTGGCTCATTGCATTTTTACTTGCTTCTGTGATTGGCTCATTGCATTTTTATACTCATTGCATTTTTAATTTTTACTTGTTTCTGTGATTGGCTGAGTGCATTTTTACTTGCTTCTGTGATTGGCTCATTGCATTTTTATTTGCTTCTGTGATTGGCTCATTGCATTTTTACTTGTTTCTGTGATTGGCTGAGTGCATTTTTACTTGCGTCTGTGATTGGCTCATTGCATTTTTACTTGCTTCTGTGATTGGCTCATTGCATTTTTACTTGTTTCTGTGATTGGCTCATTGCATTTTTACTTGCTTCTGTGATTGGCTCATTGCATTTTTACTTGTTTCTGTGATTGGCTGAGTGCATTTTTACTTGCTTCTGTGATTGGCTCATTGCATTTTTATTTGCTTCTGTGATTGGCTCATTGCATTTTTACTTGTTTCTGTGATTGGCTGAGTGCATTTTTACTTGCGTCTGTGATTGGCTCATTGCATTTTTACTTGCTTCTGTGATTGGCTCATTGCATTTTTACTTGTTTCTGTGATTGGCTCATTGCATTTTTACTTGCTTCTGTGATTGGCTCATTGCATTTTTACTTGTTTCTGTGATTGGCTGAGTGCATTTTTACTTGCTCCCGTGATCGGGTTTTACGACACTCAATCGAAAACCGCTCTTACGTCATCTTAAATCTCTTCACTTGCATTTGAACCAAAATGGTTCAAGAAAGTTGAAAATATGAATCAGAAAAATGATATGAAAATCATTACCAATTTATTTTATTTATTAGCCAAGTAGTAATTTCGTTTTATTGTTTTTTTCAGGTGTATACGTGGAGAATTTGTCTGAGTTTGTTGTTCGTTCGCCATCTGAAGTGTTCAACCTTCTGGCTGTTGGCAGGAAGAGACTGGTGTTCGCAGAAACTAAGATGAACAGAACATCGAGCAGGTAATCAGAACACAAACGCTAACAAACCACCAGGAAGGTTCACAAATATAGATCATTATGCCAATCCACAGACTGGCGGCAAACTTGCAATCTGATTGGCTACACGGGCACCATCTTTCGATCGATAGACAATTTTCGATAGACGATATGCAGGCGTGTGCAAACAATATCAACTAGAAAATGGCTTGTTTTCCAACGTTTTGCACAGGTTTTCTCGATATTAAGCAGACAGTTAAGTTGGAAAGAACCGTAGTTTGGTTATGCTAAAATGATTAGACTGCTTGCTCTTGGTTTCTATGGATTTTGATAATTGACTCAGGGCTGTTCCCCTCGCCAGCTATCAGCCGATATGACCTGGCAAGAGCAGTGACACACAGTCAGGTGGCGTGACACTCGTCACGTTGTAACGTCATCTAGTATTTCTTGACATTATTCATAAAGGCATCAAAGCGAGGCAAGTTGATCCGGCTTGTCACAGGAAGATAAAATGGCAGAAAATAACCGTTAACTGAATTTCCTTATTACGACACAAAAGAACACAAAATTGCGATATGACAGAAATTCAAATAATTCTGATCGACTCCAATTGTGTGATCATGATCAGTTGGGACAACTGGCCTTGTTACCAGACTCCTTCCCGCGCGGGCTGTAATGAGATATGAGTAAGGTGAATAGCACACCCACAATGCCATGTATTTGTTTGATACGATAATTAGCCAAAAAAGGATACACAATTCTCCTGCAAAACGTGACGTCATGTGGGCATATGTACCATAACACATGGTTATCGACCATTCACACTGTTTATCGTATAATTACTTTAACTATCTCTTGCAGGTCCCACTCAGTCTGCACGATTTTCATAGAAAGAACCTTGAACAAGGATGAAGGCACTCCTAAGGACTGTGTCCCTAAAGTCGGCAGAAGAAGTAAGAAGACTAAAGATTAGCCACTCATTTAAAATCTCAGTCACCTACTCACTACCATAAGCAAGGCTGGAAATCAGGATCGCGCACTGCCAAAATGCGAGTAGATTTTAGAAATGTGAGAAAAATCTTATGACAACTCGCATCTGTCGCTATAGTAGAACCTTCCTGAAGTATTTGTGGTTTTATGACTAATTGCTAGTGGAACAGGCCCTGTTGCTAGTAAAATATTAGTAGAGTCTTGCTGAACTATGTGTGGTTATATGACTGTTTCTAGTAATAATAAATATATAGTTTATTTTATGTCGCGACACAGGGAGCCGTTATCGGTTCTCTCAAGCCAGTGGCTGGTAATTAAGTATTCGACAAATTCCTGGGTCGAATCGGAATTTAGGTTGGTTTTTGAGGAGGGAAACAAGGATAACCCGGAGAAAAACCCTCGGAGCAATGGCAAGATACCAACAAACTCGACTCACATATGGCGCCGTGATCGTGCATCGAACCTGGGCCACAGAGGTGAGAGGCGAAGCGCTTAACCACTTCGCTAACCCGCAGGCTCTTCTGGATCAGACCATGTTGCTAGTAAAAATGATTGACAACTTAAACAACTGTGGCTAGTAGTATTTTCCTCCAAGTTCGAGCCCTCACAAGTCGGTCGATTCTGACTTTCTGAGGAACGCTTTAGACATCACCATTTGCTACCTGCATTTCAGGTCCACTTCCGCGCAAAGATTCTAAAGAACAAGTCCACGCGACTGGAAAGCAGGGGGGATCACCAAAGAAGGTAAGGATTTTACTAACAGAACTCATTGATCCTTAATATTTTTATTCTTTTCACAACTCCTTGTCACTGCTGATTGTTTTCGATTGTAGAGTTTGGCAGCAACTGCAGCTGTTGCCAGATCTAGCGAGAATGAGGTAAGCAGCATTGCAAGATGAAATATATTATTCCTAAAAGCACTGATGAGCCTCGACACTCGGGGTGTTATCAGCTAAAGTTGACTAAGGTATGCTAGCCGTAGTGAGAAGCGAGTTGCAGCTGATACTTGGGTTAGTGGAAGCGCTCAAAACGTCAGCTGTAACTCACTTCCCATGGCGGTTAGCATACCTTACTCGACTGTTGATAAAACTAGTATCTATCCCCCATACCCTGGGATCTATCCCCCATACCCTGGGATCTATCCCCCATACCCTGGAATCAGAGGACTTATAGGGGAAAAACGTGAGAAAGCGAGAGAGAAAGGAAAATTCCGAAGCGAAGAGGAGATAAGAAAGGAATCTGGCGTCTGCCATCTCTGATTGACTTCTTACACCCATCCCCAGGTGCGATCGTGGACATTTGATATAACGAGGATTTTTATTGCCTCGCAAATGTAGGTACAGAAGCGAGGTTGAGGTTCTTCATTGGCCGCGGTTACACCCTCTTCTTTTCTCAACTCTCTATCTCTCTGTAAATCCCATGTTGACGCAGTCCTACACTAGCGTTTACTGAATTGTTATAGAATCTTTTAGCGTTTTTATATATTATAGACTATAGTTTTGATGACTATTTAAAATCAATGCCCTTTTTCTTCTCACAGATAGAAGATGAAGGCGATTCTCTGACTAAGATAGCGTTCCACGACGATGTTCTTATTAGGGGAAAAATACACTTGTAAGTTACTGGATTCATCATGAATCTAAGGAGATATGAATGAATGGAAACGGAAAAAATAAACGCTGAGAAAAATAGAAGTTTGACCTAGAAACGAATACAAACTTGATTGAAGATAGATTATTAGTATGTCTGATCAGAATAAAATGCTGATATGATAACTTCAGAAAACAACTAGTTTAAAATACAGTGGATCCTGTATTAGCAAACCTCGACTTTGAGGAGAAGAGTACGCGCGTGTTTTCCAAGTCTACACAACACAAATGTACACTGTACCCATGCATGCATTTACCGGTTGTTTTGACTAAAAGCTAAATATTATGTGGTATAACCAGAAAGTTTTTGGGGTACACATAAACGTACGTACATGTATGTTGTATGAAGAGTCTAGGACACAAAAAGGCACGCGCGTGTTCTCTACACAACGCACGTAGAACCACACTCCTGTAAACTAATGAGGCACCTCAATGTACGCTGTAACAATGCATTTATCATCTCCCTTCAGATGCGACTTAGCGGGAAGCGAGAGACTGAAAAAGACACACGCAGAAGGAGAACGACTAAGTGAAGCCCAGCACATTAACTCATCCCTCTTGGAGTTGGGGTGAGCACTGGTTTTTGGTTTTTAATGCCTTCCTCTGTTTCTGATTTGTTTGATATAGTCTAAGTATATGTAGTTTTTCCACTGAGGACGTAAACCGGTAAATATCTGGCGGCGACCACCCTCTGTGTCGGCAGATGAGATCGACGTGATATTCTAGGGTAGACTGGCGAATTAGGCCTCAACTCCGGCCTGTCTGTGTCCACAATACCAGTCAGACCTGGGTTAGTTGATAAAATGTGACCAAGTGCCTAACAAACCGGAACAAGAAAAGATAAACTCCGTCGTATTGTAGGACAAACTACGGCATGTCCGTAGCCTTACCGGAAGCGTACGTATCGTACCGTACTGTAACTCTGTAATGTGATTGGAACAATAGGGAAACCATTTCAATGTCACCGCATGGCGTACGGTAACTGTGCCGTAGTTATTGCGTATAGTTTGTCCCACTCATACGAAAGTTACAGGACGGTTACGGTAAGGCTACGGATATACCGTAGTTTAGCTTAGTTTGTCCCACTCATACGAAAACAGCTCAACCTGATGAAGTTGCCGTATTTAATGGTTTCAAACGTCGTGCCACCGCCGTAGGGGATGCAAGTTAGCGCAGTGGTAAAACACTCACCTCTCACCGCTGCGGTCCCGGATTCGATTCCCGGCTCGGGCGCCATATGTGAGTTAGGTTTGTTGTTGATTCCTTATCTGCATAGACCCTATGCATAAGTCATGGTAACTAGCATGTCAACGAGGCCGGAAGGTCCTCTGGAATGTTGAAATTGAAGCGCCCGGGGAGATGTGTGAAATGCACTGAACGAATGTTCAGTGAAACAATGCCGTTAATTTGCTATGCATTGTTTCACTGAAAATTCGTTTAGTGCATTTCACACATCTCCCCAAGCGCTTCAATTTCAACATTCCAGAGGACCTACCGGGCTCGTTGACATGCTAGTCACCAGGACTTATGCATAGGGTCTATTCAAGGTTTTTTCTCCAGGTTATCCGGTTTTCCTCCCTCCGTAAAAATCAACCATGAGTCGAGTGTAGTGTGTCCAAAACAGTTAATGTAGTGGGGAGTGTGAGCAGTAAAAGCAGGCCCCCACCGTCCAGCTGTAAGCTGTAATGCTCAGCCTGCTATAACAAACAGAATATTTATTTATATGTATTTATTTAATTGATGAATTTAGTTCGACACGGCAGTAGCACAGCGTTTGTAACGGGCTTAATTAACAGTACTGTTTCGTACAATATATGTAGGAATGTGATTCACGCGTTAGCTGAGGGTAAGAAGACACACGTACCGTTCAGGAACTCAACGCTGACTCGGCTTCTACAGGAGAGCTTGGGAGGCAACTGTAAAACCAGTCTTATTGTAAGCAAATACATTACATATATACAGTATTTATATGATAAAGCAGGTTGAGAAAGGGAATGACAGCATAATGCTGATGTGGACCTGCTAGAAGTAAAATCTAATACAATATATTTATTTAAAATTTACAATAACAAAACGTATAATCTAATTACTGGTTACAATCATGGGATGGCTACAAGTTATAATGAAATTGATCTATGTTAATATTCTCGTCTACGTCTATATTAATATTAAAAACAAGTGATAAGATATCCTACTGTAAATTATGTCGAGGTTAATCAGAAACATTAAGAAAATATTCAGCTTGAAAGTATGTTACGCATCATACTGATAAATATACACATACACACACACATGCATACATACTTATAATTAATTAATCTCAGTAATATCAATAATATCAGTGATATAAGAAATTACATATAAGAAATATTGCATGGATATGAGAAAGTAATAGGTGATTTCTATGGTTCTGCGTTTGCTTAGCTTTTCTATTGGCTGTGAGAAATGCTTTGTAATTATCAGACAATCTAGCCTGTTCACAGGCTCTAGATACTGTGACACTGCTCTCCTTCCCCCTTCTTCACTCTCTCCCATCAGCCTGTTCGCAGGCAAATAGGGACGATATACCTCCATAACTGGACTTAATCCTGGTTGTCCATCCATCTTCGAGTGTTAAATAGAGAATAATAAATGGAAGCGCAGAGATATGGAATTTATCATCGAGTTGAACACGAGAAGTCCATATCTGCAAGCGTCCATTTATTGTTTTGTTTATTTTATAAACAATACTTGGACCTGGTTCCAGTTGTTCGAAGCAAGGGTAAGCGCGTGACGTGGTAAGCACGTGACGTGGTAAGCGCGTGACGTGGTAAGCGCGTGACGTGGTAAGCGCGTGACGTGGTAAGCGCGTGACGTGAAAATCGCTGATTGGCTGAAAGGCGATATCCACACACGTAAAATTATCGTATTTTTACGTGTGTTCATATACGATGTTTCTCAGTGCTGGAAATCCTTGTAAATCATTGTAGTTTATAGAATAAAGTAGAATAATTCCTTATTGACTAATCATCTCTTCTTAATACGACTTTTTCGTTCGGTCAACTCAGACAAAGTACCGGTCTGACGTGCAGGAGGTTCAAACCTCCGCCGGACCAGCCCTCAGGGTCTTAAAATGATGATGATGACGATGATGATGCTATGATGCTATGATGCTATGATGCTATGATGCTATGATGCTATGATGCTATGATGCTATGATGCTATGATGCTATGATGCTATGATGCTATGATGCTATGATGCTATGATGCTATGATGCTATGATGCTATGATGCTATGATGCTATGATGCTATGATGCTATGATGCTTTGATGCTATGATGCTTTGATGCTATGATGCTATGATGCTATGATGCTATGATGATATGATTACGATTTTTGTTATTGTTATGATGATTATTTGTTGTAGGTGTGTGTCTCTCCCTGCACGAGTGACGTGAGTGAGACCAAGACTACACTTAACTTCGGTTACCGGGCCATGAAGATCACCAACACAGCTTACGTCAACCTTGAGGTAGATATCTAACGCCAGCCCCATTTTTCATTTAGTTTTGTTTGCAGCTGGTTTGGTGTCAAATTTTTAATCATTTCAACATGATGAAGTATTAGTATCAGAACTACTACGAAATACATAACATAATTATTATATACTTGTGTAGGATTCCTACAGGATTCCTACCGTGACGTCATATATTCATACCAACCATACTACCTAACCCTAACAACAATCCAACGGTTAACCATAATACCTGACCCCAACCCTAAACCTAACCCTAGGGTTGTTACCGATATCCTTTATTTTATACTACATCGACACCGACTTGGTGAGATATCGAGCCTTCTGATTGGTTCCCTACTACTAGGCTATCTGCTATCGAGCCTTCTGATTGGTTCCCTACTACTAGGCTATCAGCTATCGAGCCGTCTGATTGGTTCCCTATATACTACTAGGCTATGAGCTGTCGAGCCTTCTGATTGATTCCCTTCTAATAGGCTATCAGCTTATGTCCTATTAGTAGAGGTAGTTAGACCAAAACAAATATTCAGTAAGTAAGTAAATAAATTAGGATGTTTTATCGATATCTCATATCTAGTGAGTGTGTTATTCTACTCGATCTCGTCGTACTGAACTCATAGCCAACTCAGCACTGCACACCATTGGCAATCGGAACTCATGCATGACTCCAGTTCATGAAATAATCCAGTGTTAATTTTGCTACAGCTTATTCAACATATATACATGATTCAATATCATAACTACACAACATATATACACCCTTTTAATAAGTCTGACTGTAAGTATCATCAATGACGTCATACGCGTACATCCAGTGTATCAGGACTTGAATGCATGTTTTAAAATGTAGTTACCAGCGCCTCTGCTGCATCTTGGAAAGTATGAATTTTATTTTTATCTCTTATTCGAGAAATCATGAGTTAAACATTCGTGATTTGTTTGCTTTTCCGCGATTGAGTCACCATATGTAATTGAATTCCAACCACTTATTAAAAGGGTGTATATTGAAATATTTTCACTAACTTTTCAATATTTCTTTCTCACTCTTTGTATCCTTCAGGTGGATTACAAGAGACTTAGCGATGACTTGTCTAAAATTTTGGATGCCAGAGGTAAGCACGTGATCACTTTTGCAGGTGTGATTTACGGCAGGTCATAAATACCGTATGTTGCTGCAAAATAAAGCTTAGTATTCAAACTTCCTTCGACAGTACTCCAATCTCGATTCTCATGCAGTAACTACAATATGGAGCTTTGTGGTGGTTTGGGGAGGAGGGGGTGGGGGGTGATTAAATCAGTGGACAAGCTACCCAGAATGCCCTTCGCAAGTCGAGATTTTGCTGTTGTCAGGCCCGTACCCCGGGGGAGTACGATGGGTACCTATCCCCCCCCCCCCCAAACGGCCCAATATAATGATTTCTCAAAAATCGGGATAAACCGTAAGCTATAGATAAGTGTATGTCAATCAGTAATTATCTTAACTTATAATTATTATTTTTGCAGAGAAAGACATGGTGGAATTGAAAGAAAATATCGAGAGCAGAATCGAAAAAATTAAGTCCGAAGCTCAAACTCAAATGAACACCACAATGGCTGAGGCACAGCTGGCGTTGTCGTCTGCGAGGAGTTTATTTCAATCGCAGGTTAGTAATGCTATCTGGAGAACTGGGCTTTCGTGCCCGTAGCTGCTTTAGCTGTCCTGTATATCGTATTGGATAAGATGTACAGTTCGTGCCCGTAGCTGCTTTAGCTGTCCTGCATATCGTATTGGATAAGATGTACAGTTCGTGCCCGTAGCTGCTTTAGCTGTCCTGTATATCGTATTGGATAAGATGTACAGTTCGTGCCCGTAGCTGCTTTAGCTGTCCTGTATATCGTATTGGATAAGATGTACAGTTCGTGCCCGTAGCTGCTTTAGCTGTACTATATATCGGTTTGGATAATAAGATGTACAGTTCGTGCCCGTAGCTGCTTTAGCTGTCCTGTATATCGTATTGGATAAGATGTACAGTTTTCAGTCGCATCCCACATAGTTTACAGCTTTTATACATCTGAAAGTGGTTGCAGATTGTTTCGCTCGGGTATAGTTCGCACGGGCCTCGAAAAGGTCTTGAAGTACTGCCAGGTCCTTGAAAAGTCCTTGCTTTCTGGCAGATTCTAAAGGTACATATCCTTGAAAAGTCCTTGATTTTTTAACAAAACTCCTTGAAGTTTGTAACCTCCTTGGATGTTTTAGAAGAAAGTAAACAGCCTCATTGCTGTTTCCAAAAGATCGTTAGAGCAGCACTGAATAATTCATCGTGCAAACAAGGCAAATAAAGGGTCTTACATTGGGTCTAAACTGCGTAGAATTTGAATTTCGAGGTCATTAATATGTGAACCTTGAAAAGTGTGGATTGTCTTTAACAAGTCCTTGAAGAAAAAAGCTCTGAATTTCGTATTAACCATGTTAAGGAAAATTTGTTTGTCTACCTTGAACAGTGGTGCAGCGTTGTGTAAATAACAAGAGATATTTTATATTTTAAGGAAAACAATCTTCGCGATGAGCTGTCTCAAATCGACAAAGAGTTACACCACGAGAAGAATTTGTCCAGAGAACTTCAAATTCAGCTCTCGACATTAAACCAATGTCTCCACGGCGGGGTACATCGAGCAAAGAGTGCTCTGCTGGCAGAGCTTCTCTCTATGCAACTCTTCTATACCATAAGGGACATGCCAGAGGAAGAACGCTGCAGAGTAGCTGAGGAACTCGCACCTGAATACTTGTATAACGGCACCCAACTCATCAGCACCAAAGAAAAGGTCCTTGAAAACACTGACATCGTCTTGAGGATATTTCAGTGCTATCTCAAGCTGCTGAATTCTTCTGGAGAAAATTTAGTTAACAGTGGACTTGACCTTAAAATGCTGGAGGCAAATCTAGTCGATGGAAATTCAGTAGTTGTAAATAATTTTGTTAATGAATCGCGTTGTTTGGACATTCATGTTGAGTGCTTAGAGGATGATGATTCTATAATGTCAGAATTTAATAAAACAGATGACGACAAAGTTGTAGAATCAACGAAGGACGATTCCATAGGTTCTTGCCAACTTGTTCCTGACGAAGAGTCGAAGTCCACAACTAGCAGTAGTTTCCTAAGTAAAACGAAATCCCTTAGGGATAAACTTTTGAAAATTAAAAGTTCCTTGGATGGTGACGCGGTTGAGTTCCTTCAAAAAGCATTCGGGAAGGACTCCAAAAGTGACGCAACTCGGGAGAATGTTTATTCAGCGATGAAGGAATTCTTGCAAGAAAGGGAGAGCATTAAAGGTAAGATTGTGTAGGTATACAAAGCACTTTAATACAGCGACGTGACAAACTAGGATCCATTTTTCTAACAAACTATCTAAATTCACTGGGACCCAAGGTTTTAAGGTAAATTTAGGGACACAATATTAATAATTACCGCTATTTCAAAAAGGTCTCTTAAATGGCAATTTCCTGCATTTCCTGCATAATGAATCGCGTTGTTTGGACATTCATGTTGAGTGCTTAGAGGATGATGATTCTATAATGTCAGAATTTAATAAAACAGATGACGACAAAGTTGTAGAATCAACATCATCATCATCCTCCATAAATACCTAGATATTGAGAATAACTCACCACAACAAGATTTACAGTCAATCCAATCTACAATTAACTGAATGCTCAAAATACGAGTCCTGGTTACTAACGATGCACCGTTTTAAAAAGACGCCGATTCTAACAAATATTAAGATATGCCGAATGGAGAAGGCTATTTCGCTCTTTCTTTTTCTCTTTCCTTTTATTTATTTCATTTTTCTTCTCGCTTGGAAAAGGGAGGGAGAGGGTTGTTTTTCTCAGGGAAAGGGGGAGGGGGTTCCGGATCGGAACCTCAGGAACCTCCTCCTGGCTACGCCATGCACAATGTATGAGACGACCTTTTTTGAAATAGCCGTATACATCATGACTGTGGAAATTCAGACTTAGGCGCTGTTAAGTTGCACAAGAAATTGCGTAGTGTAACAGCCCAAGAAATTAACATGTCTCGCAACATTTATTTGTTGCAGCAAGCGTTACACGAAGTAGAAACAAGTTCTACTTTAATTTTCGCAACGATTGCGGTAACGCTGCAACAATGTTTCTAAGTGTTGCCCAGTTTAACACCTCGTTCAACTTGTCTCGCATCGATTTGTGACCAGCCAATAACAATGACCATTTCGACCCCGTGCCACTCCTCTGTGGTCGCCTTCGCGAGACAAATTACACGAAACATTGCCTAGTGGAACAGCTACTTTAGGCAAAGTTTTCCTTACTTTTACAAGGGTACGTCGTACATTTTATTTCAGTTAATCGCAGCTTCTCAATTTTTGTCAATGCATACGTAAAACTTACAATACCAAAATATCAAAGTGTTCAGTTTTCTATGTGATCGAGTCTAAGAGGCCAGTGAGGTCAGAAACTATCAACTAAAAGAAGTGTAGCTACATAAAGGTGAAGTAATAAGGGCAATAATTTCTTGCAACTTGTCTCGCAACGATGTTGCGTTGCGAGTTGGAGCGCGATGTTGCACGTATTACCACTGGCGCTGCAACATGTTGCGCAACACATATAGAAAGGATGCTTGTGATTGGCTACAAATCTAGAAAGAACACTTGTGATTGGCTGGCAAGTGATGAAGTCGATGTGTCGTAAAACAAAGATGGCTGGTGATGAAGAGGAGCCTGGAGTATTGGATTCGTCATGCTTTACCGCAACTTGCAACTTGGCAATTTGTTGCATGACAAGTTGCTCGAGTGGGTGGTAATACGTGCAACATCGCGCTTCAACTCGCAACGCAAAATTGTTGCGAGACAAGTTGCAAGAAATTGTTGCCCATATTGCTTCACCTTAACAGGCAGGAAAATAATGCAATTCTAATGTGTGATTACTTTGCCCTTAGATCTGCCTCAAGATGAGAAACTATTACCTTTGTTGAGTGCGGAGATGGCCCTGTTGGACCAGTCACTTTGCCAAGTCCTCATTGACAAGGCTCTCCAGAGCTCCATTCTGTTGCTAGAACACACTGAATCCCAACGAGAATGCGACAAGCTGTCGAACGATAACGTCACGATGAACAAAGAAATGGAGATTCTCCGTGTTCAGGTTTGTGTACGATGGTATAATGTTGACAGTGTCGTTCCCAGAGCTATTTCGCCGTCCTTGTTGCGTAAGGTCCCTTTTGAATTTTAAACAAAATAACAACCAAATTAATTTACGTGGCTAATCTTCCAGCCGACCAAGCTCCTGATTAAATGAACGTTTTCAAGAAAAATGCTTCCCACCGATGCGTTAATATTTCAGCCAATCAGTAAAGACCAGAAAATGGCTGTAACCAGAGCTCTCTCAAGTATTAAGGGAAGAGGTTAAAACAATAGATTTCCAATTTTGTCAGGGGAGGTGGTGGGTAATACTCCCTCGAGGGTGATTTTCTCGCGTTGTAAAATAGGGATACCTAGAAATATAGTTATTTCTTCAATAAGTATTTTATTCAATAAGATATTTGTGGTAAAAAATCTAGATTTTACCAAAATAGGTGAGTTCCGGGTACAACCCCTTCCTTTAAAATTGGGCCCCGTAAAAGTACTTTGGTTTAACCTCTTCCCTAATTGCAAAATACAATAGCTGCACGTGAGAATGTAAGTAGTCGCCATTTTCCCGTTGTCTGCAAAAATACAACTGCTTGAACACAATAAATTGCACGTTTAGTAGAGAACGCGAACTCAAGAAAGCAAATCGCTTTTATTTAGGAAAGCTGTTATTACGCTACTAGTGTGAAAATCTAAGGGGAAAGGCGATAATAGGTGAAGAAAAGGAACAATTAGCACGTAATTAATGTCTTGACAAAACACTGTTTTCATCTCGGTTCTATGCGCGCACGTTTCGTATTTACTTGACAAGTGCAAATTACCCAATCACACTTGAGTATTCCTAATTCTTCCAACGCATGCGTTAATATTTCAGCCAATGAACAAAAACAAAAAATGTCAAAAAGACAAAAAGATGGCTGTTACCAGAGCTGGGGTGCGCAGCGGTTAAGCGGTTCGCCTTCACCTCTGTGGCCCAGGTTCGATTCCCGTTCGCGGCGCCACATGTGAGTTGAGTTTGTTGGTATCTCGCCCTTGATCCGTGGGTTTTTCTCCGGGTCTCCGATTGTCAACCCTCCACAAAAACCAACGCGCTAAATTCCAATTCGATTTGTGGATTAGCCGGGTCCTGACTGTGATCAGCTCCTATGGTTGTTTCAGGTCTCGTTAGAAATTCAGAGTTTTTTCTCGTGGCGACAGAGCGTATACGAAACTAATGCTCATGGTTAGGGGGACATTTCTGCGCATGCTCTTACATTATGGGTCCGGTTATTCAAAGCAAGGGTAACTTTATCCCTAGGATAGCGCTAAATCTGTAATTGTGATCTGTAGATTTTAACATCGGGTTAGCGTTTTAACCCTGGGGTAGCGCTTACCCTTGCTTCGAGCAACCGCTGACCCAGAGGAGGTAAATCCACCAAGCCATCAAGCCAAATAAGTTGATATGGTTTATGACAGAAATTTGGAAAAATCATACAAATGTCTTTTTAGCATTTTAAAAGCTCACCCAAACATCGTTACACTTGGAAAAATCTTACTAATTTCGATGTGCTCTTTCTTGTGACGGGGTTCAATTTTTGATAGGCCTTTTACAGGAAAGAGTCACGTGCTGATATATCAATTCAATAGCGAATGAATTTCACTCGTGATCACATGGAAAAGGCTTTACTGGATGGCAAATAAACTCTATAACGCTGTTTTGGAAAGATCGACAATCGATCGGAGGTAACAAACAGTATTTACAAACAGGTTTTGCTATTAACACTACCGATCTCGTACAAAGGAATTAAGACTTTTTTGCCACCAGTACAACCACGTGATTAACTTCACTCACTCGGTCCCAGTCCTTTTTTCGATTCCGGATAGGCCAATTAGAATACACAGATAGCGTTACTGTTCGCTAGTTATTTGTTCAATAGTCACACCACTCAACTACGTCTCGTGGCGTACTTCTCTGTTCTCGTCACGTTGTGACGTCATCTGTGCATCCACACGAGGATAGGCCCACGACAGAATGACAACTATTTGTTAAATAGATAAAAGCAAGAAATGCTCAAAATTGTCTTTTAGACCTAAATAGAATGATTTCATTAAGGCAACACGTCTGCATTATTCAGGTTGAAACACTTGTCACTGAGAACGCCAAGCTAAACTCCAAACTGTCGGAGACCTCGACCTTCCTACTAGACGTCAAGACAAGCAAATCGAGGCTGGAGGATGATCTGTCCTCGGTATTCCAGCTATACAACATGAGAGCCAGCGAGTCACCAAGAGGTGAAGCCGCATGTACCATGAAACAAGAACTGGAAACTGGTATTTCATCGCTAGTGGAGGAGAACGCCAAGCTTAAGGTGGAACTTAAAGATGCCCAGGCTGAGAAGAAGGAACTACAAACACAGCTCAGTGTCACTAAGGTTAGTCTTTATAGGTGGACTCAGTTTAGAGGAACTAAGGGCACTTTCCATTTACACGAACCGACTGATCTGATCGGCCAGTTCTCACATGGAATTCGAACGCGTCAGTTCTAAGAACTGGTTCGGGACAGGCTGGCCCTGCTAAGGAGGAGAACTAGCCAGTTCGAATTCGTTCCCACAATGTATACAATTATAGACCTAAGAAACCATGACGGCATCAAACAAGTCTTAATTTACAAAATACAATACCTGCACGTGAAAATGCATGCAGTCGTAAACAATTTGGCGGTTGTCTGCAAAAACACAATGTGAAGACGCTGTTGAAAAAAGAGAGGACTTTACCTTTAATTTGTACAACAAGAACCAGTTAGCCCAGTCCAAACCGGCCGGATACATGGAATGCGTCCTAAGTATGGATAATAAATGTGTGATAATCTGAATGAGGAAATAACAAATGCTTCATTATAAACATTCGCGGACAGTCAATCTGAATTTTACGTGATATTTCTGCTCTTAACTGACTATATTATCTAGTACTATTTACTGTTGCAAGCTCTTGCATTAGGGCTGGATATGAGAGAAAGCAAATGCAACGAAAAGAAATCCGCCTTTTGAGATACTTAAATGAGCAATAAACTGTCTGGCATGCATGAATCGCATATCAGTTTTACGTTATTCAGAGGGAGCGAAAAAAAACACAGAAAGCAGGTAGATTGTAAGCACGTTGATTCATCTAAAGTATGGTGGTAGTAATGTAAAGGGGATTAAACGTATCAGCAACTAAAGACAACAAGAAGTCTTTGTCTTATACACCTCATTTATACAGCAGATTTCGTATGAGTGGGACAAACTACGGCATGTCCGTAACCTTACTGTAACCGTACTGTATCCGTGCCATGCCGTAACTCTGTAATTTGATTCGATCAGCAGGATAAAAACATAGCCATAGGGAAACCATTTCAATGTCACGGCATGCCGTACAGTAACCGTGCCGTAGTCATTGCCGTAGTTTGTCCCACTGATATGAAATTTGCTCTACCCTTTCCCGAAAAGACAGGCAACAGTAGTACGAGAGCGAGGCATGTTGTCCGTTTCAGCACCTCAGTCCTTCATGCTGCACTCTGGTGTTCCTTTGTGTCAATAGGATAGTAGCAATATTACTTTCGGAGAGAACTCGTACTCTTTTACGTGTCATGTTCCTTAACAAAATACCCCGCATAATTTTGCCTTTGTCCCGATTTATTTTTAGTCTGCCAAACCACGGCCAAAAAAGGCTCTCAGACATTTTGTGCTATGTTCCGATATTGTTTCTAGTTTCCCGATAAAAAAAACGTAGTCTCCCGATTCCCGGCATTTTCTTTACATTCCCGGAAAAGGTTTCCTAACAGGCCTTCTTAGAGTTGTCATCCCTGTCTCTTTTTGACTCCATAAATACGATTGGATAACAGGCCTGAGTGCTTTGATGGTATTACGGATAAGGTAAATTCTGTGATTCACAACTATATAGGAAAAAAAATTGTATAGACAACTTACAGATAAAACATATCACATCATATGTACGTTCCTATATTGAACGAATTGTGTAGCTCTTGGACGATTCATCTAACGTGGTTAAATAAACTATTGATTGATTGATAAACTAAATAAAACTATTGATCGATTGATGAAATTGTTAGACACCAGACGTTTTAAACTCATACATCTGATCTTCTTTGAATTTGAGCGAAATACATCTTATGTCATTTGCAATGAATGATGGCTCACTCTAACCCTACCGCACTAGAGCACAAGTTCCGGATTCGAGACGAAACCGAAACGGTTAGATACCTGATTCATTTTTCCGTTCACACAAAACATGGACCCGAGTTCAAAACATTCCGGATTCATCACGAATCCGGATTCATTAGTGTAGCGTAAGCCGATCAAATTCGGATACCTTCATAGTGTGTACGCCTTACGAATCACAACACCCTACATGTGCGGGTATAAGCATTTTACATCAATGTTTTCGGATGCAATGTAGTCTAAGTTTAAACGGAAGTGACCTCTGGTTTAATAACGTTTCGCTCTCGACTGTTCTATACTTTCTTAATAGGAGAGTTTCGTATTTGTAAACATTATCTTTATTATTCAAATTGGACCCAATAATATATTCATCAAACACAAGGCTGACGTTACACGAACTCTTGCTGTACAACTGTAACGCAGACATTCATTTCTTACAGACTGAAATGATGCTAATACAATAGAGCGTTTGAGTGGGACAAAAATACTGCATGTCCGTAGCCTTACTGAAACCGTGCTGTAACTTACCGTGCCGTAACTCTGTAATTCGATTGGATCAGAAGGACAAGAACAATAGGGAAGCTATTTCAATGTCACGGCATGTCGTACGTTAACCGGCTGTAAGTGCGGCATTGCCTAATACGAAATCTGCTCTAGCATAATCATTAGCTAACGTGCCGCTATAAACCACTTATTTGCCATACACTAAAGTAAAAAAATAGAAGTCTGCCTCAGTATTGCACCGCATTCTTCTGTTAGCAGCTCTTCTAGCTCTGTGCGCAGTTTTCCTCGGTTCATTTATCACTCGAAAACACTGAGTTATGGAATGAGTTATTCATTGCAGTGCTTTTCAGCTGTTCTCTGCACCTTTTTGTGCACTTGGTTATAGGAGCTGCTGCTTCTTTCGAAAACTATTTGAAAGCGTCTACAGTGCACCAAGTTTACACGGACGAGATGTATACTCCCGCTTTTACTACGATGCTGTTCCAATTGTTTGTCTCATTGATTGGCTTTTAAACGCACCAGCTAGCGTCGTTGTGTTATGCACCGAAGCTATGTTTAGCAATCAGCAAATAATAGCAGAGCTATGTAACGCACACTGCACCTCGACAGACGTGTGACCAAGACGACCTAAAAAACTGATGTAGCAAATCAACAAAATAACCGCTTTAACTGTGCTACATATGACGACAATTTTAATCCATAGCATCTTGCCCAAATGAGGTACAAAGAAAACGTGAAAGTTTAGAAATCACATATTGTGATATAAAGTACCACCGAGATCGATATACTCTGTAAGTGCTACAGCCTTAGCAAGGAATCGTCCTTGATCTGGTCATGGTTCGATAGACTATCGATCGGTAACGAACCATTTCACAGCTTTGACTTTACTTTTCAGCCCAGGATAAGTTTCAGCGGATGACGTCACATACAGTCACACCTCGCCCACTAATCTTTATTTCCAAGCGTGAAGGATGTTAAAGTACCCAATGGTTTCATGAGTGGAATCAGCCAAAACGTGATTTCAAAGGTTCCACCTTGGGTTGAAAGATAACTTGGCATAACATTATAATGGTTTGAGTTTCGGTGGAGACCGTGCTATGACGCGACGCCCGGCCCTGTCATATAATAAAGTAAGATTCAATGCCGACGTCTGTTCTAGGGATCTTAACGAGCACCATTTAATTTCGGAGAGCTCATCCTAGAGGCTGCAAGAAACTATCCCGAGGCTGCAAGAAACTACCCTGATTGTAGAACGTCTGTCAGCTACACAAGCCTCCATATAGTCTCTCAGCTTCACAGTAGGAAGCAGGAGCATACGGGACATTGTGACAACTTGCATGTACCCAGTGAAAAAAACGTCAACTGGAAGAAAAACTTACCAAATTTCAGGAGCCAGCGACTGGAACTCGCTCGCAGTAAAACTTAGCAAGATAACTGTGTTATACACTCTTAAACATGAGCTCTTCAAACATCTGAGAGAAACTGACATTAACAATCATTAATCATAGAAGTACAGCATAGCCCCTATTTCTGTTAACCTATTTATTCCTATTTGTTTCCTTATTTACTAACTATAATCATTCATTCTCCGCGCCTTTAATCACAGTAGATGAGTAGGTCAATATTCATGTAAACATTCATACATGTAAAGTTTATATTTATAATTATTATAATTAGGTAGTTTTTATAGTTTTCCATATATTTCTATTGACTGGACATCTTGTTAACATGGACCAGCATTTTGTAACGCTGATAGATTTTTCCAGTATAATTAAAGTGTTTATTATCGTTATCATTAATACGTGGTAGCGAGTGTGTGTTACTGAACACCAATCCGACGTATGGAATAATATGGCGGATTGCACTTTTACCCACAATTCTTTGCGCACGAAAATCTTTAAATGCGTTATAAAATCGCGTTAGAGGATTTAAATCTTAAAAACAAGGGAGTAGAAGTGCTGTTGCCATTACACTGTCATTGAAAACAATAGAGGATTTCTACGTGTGTGGTAGGTTGGGATTGTGGTCAAATGTACAGCCGCCATCTTTAGTTGCGTACAGTGGATTGGATTGATTATCGAATAGTAGTCATGGTTGCTATTATTTGTACTACAATAATGTTTTGCCATCATTGACAGGGTCCGGTTGTTCATAGGGTGGATAACTTTATCCAGCGGATAAATCCCAATCCAGTGGATAAAATAAGCTGGTTAAAGTTATCCACCCTTTTAACAACCGCTGGCCAAGAAGTTTATATATACACCACTGGATAAGTTCGCATACATGTAGATAGTGTCATTTCAAGTATTTATATATAAAATATCGAAAGTAACGTAGTATGACGATCAGAGAACTGTTTATGATATCCTCATGCATAGCAAATTTGTTTGCTGAAGTTAAAGGAAAATAAAATAGAATAGAATGTAATATAACCATC
Source organism: Actinernus sp. WN-2022 (assembly GCA_030867875.1). Taxonomy (NCBI): domain Eukaryota; kingdom Metazoa; phylum Cnidaria; class Anthozoa; order Actiniaria; family Actinernidae; genus Actinernus; species Actinernus sp. WN-2022. Next base: position 9,203,670 of record JAOWCC010000577.1, on the reverse strand, counting down.
AAAATAATTTAAGTAACCAGTTAACAGTTACCATTACAAATCTCAATTAACAAATCGAAATAAAGAATATATAATAAACAATAAATTAACAGTAATATAAGCGATATAAAATAACTCATCTTATATAGTAAACGGTAGAATAACAATAACGACACAAATATAATAATAAATGTTAATTCCAATGAAAGATATTAAGTAAAGGTTAGATACTCGTTCCTAGGTGAGTAAGCGATTTTGAATCCCGAGGGCGCGCCCGAGGGAATTAAAATCGCTCAGTCACCGAGGAACGAGGAACTAACCATCTTTAATAGTTCATTGTTAGGAAGGATATCTAGACAAAATGCGGAATGCATTTTAAATGCATAAATGCATCTCAGTCAGAACCATTGTATAACCAACCAAAGCATTGTTGATCATAATTCCCCTGGTAAAACGCAAAACAATAGCTGTTTGAAAGGTCCTTTGTTAACATTTTAGCGCAAGGGTTTGTTAAAACATTTCTAACGCTTGCTGCAATAGAACAATCGCGAAAGAGAAGTGACAATAGGGTTCGAGTCCAGTTAAATGCTACTCAAAAATATGTTATATGTAGTTTATTCCCGTTTATGATTTCAAGACAAAACTCGTAGATTATATAATGTTCCTGGGATGTTATCTATCATGCCAGGGTTGGTATATAATGTATGGGTTCATTCTATAAGACACTGGATGTTCGGAGTAATTCAGCTGGATGGATGACCACGGCACATCAAAGATAATCGACCTAACTATGAATCTTTTTTTATATATGAATAAAACGTTTACGATTAACCAGCCGTATCCCCTCATATCCATCTATATTTCTGATTCTTTAACTTACATATCAGTATAGTCGCCCACTGTCTAAAATAAAAACAAAGCATCAAAGCGAGGTCGAGAGGGGTCCTATTATACAATAAACCTCAGCCTTGTCTTGGCGCTTCGTTTATTTTCGGCAAAGCACTATATAGTAAAGGAAATATCACCTTTGTCCAAGACGTTTGCTGTAGTTCCAATAGACCTCATGCAATATTCGGGAATATTGCTGTTTTTATTTACACTGGGCTGCAATGAGAACGGGTCAGCACATGAGAAAATCAACCTTGTTAGATAAAACAGCATGTAAAAAAAGTAATTATGTGAAGTTTGAGTGCCAAAACTTAATTGCTACAGCCTAATTAGTATTTCACTGAAATAAGAGAACCTTGTATGAAATCAGTCAGCCTCGCTTTCGTGTTATTTCCAAGGTTTTAATGCTAATAACTGCTATTCTGTGCTACTTTACCCTACAAATAATCAACAAGACACAGACACAGTGTGGAGAATATTGCATGTGCCGCGGTAGACCAGCTATTATCTTGAATAATTTATAATACAATATAGAGGATATTACATGGCCGCGCGGAGATACGGATTTTATCTTCGAGTGTTGATGAAATATCTTACGAGGCTGGAAATCTTTGAAATCGAGTCATATTTTCAAAAGTGATATTTTTTCACGTGTGAAGATATCATTTATATCTTCACGTGTGAAGATATCACTTATTAGAAAGAAATATACACTGGTATAATTTCATCGAAAATTATATATTAAAATACGGTAATTACTATTAATTCTCAGATAGTCCTTTTTAAAATCACGTGACATTTGGTCACTGCGGGCCAAATATAGTGAAGACTCGTATTGGAAGGACAACGTTTTCAATATGGTGGAGCCACTTTCAGTCGCAAGGACGAATAAGCAGCAGTTCTAATGATCCTGCAGCACTTGGTCGCTGAGATCGCAGCCATATTGAAAAGTTTGTCCTTCCAGTACGAGCCATGTCACGTGATTTTGAAAAAGGCCTATTCTGCTTAGATAATAGAATGATAACACGAATCAATATCACTCTCCAACACAGAGTGGCAACTAACAATTGATGCATTACTAAGGGAGAACCGAGCACGTAACCGCCGCAGCAGATACTCGGAGGCCAGAAAAAATCCGCCCTCACTTGAACGGAGGGTGAGCGCAGGGAATCTGGGAACCGAGTTTCCGGATGCCAGCCCTTACTTCGGGGGCTTTAAGTGTCTGTATTAATTCTAAATATTCATAGTCTTAGTGATCTTTACAAGTTCTTCGGGAATGGTTTCAAAAGTCAGGACATTTTGATATCCGTCAGGGAAAACTGGTATTTTAACTAGAAGTCAGGGAAAAGTCAGGAACTTTTGAGAGTATTGTTGGAAGGAAAGGCTGAAGAGGAGAATCAAAGATCAACTTGGTAATAAATACTGAGTGGAAAGGACGGCTGTAAGGGGTGGTTGGAGGCCGTTGTTATATGTGATTTCTTCGCGTATTTGGGCAGGGAAAATTGAAGTTGAGTCAGGGAGTCTGATCTCCGTGGCAACCATGATACTGTGAGTACCATATACAATCAAGTATCCGAGACATAAGGGAAAATGTGTAGGTTTTAACAATACTATTTGCTGTCGAATAGCTAATTACTAAAGATTCGTGAAATTTTAATAATAGTAATAACAATAATAACAATAATAACAGTCTTTATTAACAATACTTAAAGCATACGTTTAAGTTTACAAATTGGAAATTAAGGAATCTATTTACAATTCTGATAAATACTAATAAATATTAATAATATCAACAAAAAATACTACCTTATAAAACTAAAGAGGCATCTACTTACAAATATCCTCTTAAAACGATCAGTTCGTACTAGACTGGGAGAACAAATTCGTGGCCACGTTTGCGGAGCCATGCATGCTCGAGAAACCCGCGTCTATCGCTCGCACTCCTAAAGTCGCCCAGACAAAAGAGACGCTGGATAACTTTACTGCTAGGACGAGTTCCGAGGCGTGATACGCATTAAGCGTATAAATGCAAACACGACAAGATAAAACAGATCGCCAGATAATCCGTTTAAGCTTCGAAAGTTTGTTTCAAACCAAGGAAAGAAGCTCATGATACTTTTCTCTTCCTGCCAGAACTTCAGGTCTTCCAAACAATACATCTCTGCTATTTGTGATGCGATTTATAGACATACTGATGGCGGTTGTCTTTGCCGACAGTGCGAACTTTTAAATAAAAATATGGCTGAACTCTGATAAAAAAAAGAGGGCCGTACCGTGAGGAGCACCTCTGGTTAAAGGAACAAATGACGCACAAACTCCTCCACCACCACTCACTGCATGTGATCTCCGCGGTCGAGGAAATCTGCGATAAATGCGATTTAACAATTCTACGAACTATATAGGCTTACTAGAGTCACTGGAATCGGGCGACAAGGACAACAATATTTCTTTAATTCCCACTGGTCATGTGGGTTTCCTGGCTATAACTGAGATGTGGCTATAACTAGTACTGGTCTTTTTTTTAGGTTGATACTCTTGTATCCATCAAAAATGATTCGGGAGAGCCGCGAACTATTCTTCGGTTCTATTGAAACTGACTTACACTTTAACCCCAAACGCTTCTGGTCGATTCTTAAATGCAAATCCAAACTGCGGAGCATCCCAGAACTGATCTCTATGGCCACAGACCAATGCGAAACAACATACGTCAGGCAGAGAACACAGGCCGATAACCCTAAGATGATTGCAGAGTTATTCAATCGTTACTTTGCGTCCGTCTTTACAATAAACTCGCCCACTGGATCAGCTGACAGCAGCAAACAAGATCCCCCTGTTCCGGTATTGACAGACGTGTCTTTTACCAACTGCCAAGTCTTGCGGGTATTAAAAAACCTGGACGTTAATAAAGCGACAGGCCCGAAGGAGATCCCTGCTAGGATTCTGAAAGAAACTACTAACGAAATCGCACCATCTTTATGCGAATTATTTAATAAAAACCGGATGAATGGAAGTTCGCTAACGTCGTTCCCATGTACAAGAAGAACAACAAAGAACATGCGGAAAACTACAGGCCCATGTCACTACTGTCTATTGTGTCTAAAATATTGGAACGGTGCGTGTTTAATGTAATTAAGGAACAATCATGTATTCAGTCTGATTGCCGGATGTCAGCACAGCTTCATCGCGGGTAAATCTTGTGTTACGAAACTTATCGAGGTCCTTGACTACATCGGCTCTCAGCTTGATAATGGAGGCCAGATTGATGTCATTCTCCTTGTCAATGATATGTCAAAGCGTGTGCATTTGATAAAGTAAGCCATAAGAAACTGATCGAAATACTTCGCCAGTACGGCTTTGGAGGGAGTCTTTTACAATGGTTTCAGTTCTATTTGCATGACCGCCAACAGCAAGTCATTGTTCTAGGTGCCACTTCAAACACCCTTCCAGTCACCTCGGGTGTGCCTCAGTTCAATCCTAGGCCCGATGCCATTCTTGCTGTATGCCAATAGCTTACCTGACGCTGTGATCTCCAGTGAAGTTGCTGCCTTCGCAGATAAGAAAATATGCAACGCGATAAAGTCCTCTGATGACGCCTCCTGTCTACAGGACGATTTAAACAACCTCGACTCTTGGTCAACGGCGTTCGCCTGACTTTTATTCAACGAGGCCAAATCAAATATAAATCTCTGCGAATAACACGGAAATTAAAACCAGTCGTAACCGATTACACGCACTCCGCTGGTTGACACCAGAGAGGAAAAAGACTTAGGGGTCTGGATCACTAACAACTTGTCTTGGTCCAACCAGGTTTCGGAACAATGTGCCAAATCTAACCGTATGTTGGGCTACGTCAGTAGGAACACAAGGCACATCCGTAGCACCCAAGTAAGGCGGGCAATCTACCTCGCGTTGGTACGCCCTCATCTGGGGTACGCTACTCAGGCAGATTGAACGTGCACATAGACGGGCATCGAAATATATGTTGAACTTACCTTTCTCTTGTGATGAGTCCTATAAAGAACGACTTATAAAGCTTGATATTTTACCATTATGTTACTGGCACGAATTCTTAGACATGGTTTTCTTTTTCAAAGTATAACTAAAGGCTTGATAACTCTGAACCCTACTGCAATTCCAATAGTCCGTAACACAAGACCTAATCGATCGAATTCTGAATCTAACTCCATCCAGTTTATCATTGTAAATGTAAAACTATTACTTTTCAGAGATCTTACTTCAACAGAACTACAAGAATATGGAACACTCTAGTTAATGAACTTGATAATTTCAATACACTAGAAGTAGAACTGGCCTCATTTAGATCTGTCATGCTCAGTTACTATTTTACTGCCCTTGTAAACACTTATGACCTTGATGATCCACGTTCTTTCAAATCTATCTGCCTAACTTTAATAACGCTCACAGCCTTAAACACAGCATTACCTGCTGTTTTTAGCACTTAGTTCTATATTGTATCACATCTCAATAAATAACTGAATAATAAATTTATACCAATAAATGTTACTAAGTGAATAATGAATGTGTGATCGACGTTGCTAACCTGAAATCTATACGCAGCGCTAGCATGTTGCATTTCGGACAACCAAAGAAAACCCAGGACTGTGTTAATACACATTCTAACTTGGACCAGTGTTCGGTAAAATGAATGTACTCCATACGTTTCTAAGGATGAATACTTTTTACCGTACGGTGAAACGAATTCTGTCTCTCGGCGGACCACCTAGTTGGTTAGAAAGAATTATTTCCACAATGGACAGTGTGAACACCGCTGTTGTGTGTTTAAACTCACTAATCAGACAACCGCTTCAAAAATATACTTCTCAAAACAGCCCGCTAAAATGCAGCAGAAAGTTTATTCGTTTCCATGTATTTTCCTTGGCTTACACAATTCGAAGAGTTGCCGTTTGTGTGTTTTAAAACTCACTTGATGCGTTCTCGTCAGTAAATTTAATTTTGCGATAACTTCTACAAACTGATGATCACTAGAAGAGCGATTGTTCCGTATATAACACTTTCCTGAAATGTCGATGAAAGGTAACTTATTGGTGGGTTGCACTGGCGGCCATGTTGGTTGGTAGGAACAAAAGAAACCACATTTGCTTCTTTTGTTCCTACCAACCAAGATGGCCCCTACGCTTTTGTGATTGTATTCCCTTAGGAATGATTGCAACCCAAGAATAACCTTCTAGCACAAACTGAGGGTCATCGATAGACGATTTTCAATAGCTATAACACTGTTTCAGGCGACCTTGAAATCACGCTGTTAGTGCCTTATACAAACTCAGCCCCTTTACTCAAATAATCAACAATCAAAGGATACTAATCGGTATCAACGATATCCTCATCAACATGCATTTTTGATGGATACAAGAGTATCATTCTAAAAAAAAAGACCAGTACTAGTACACATCTCAGTTATAGCCAGGAAACCCACATAACCAGTGGGAATTAAAGAAATATTGTATTCCTTGTCGCCCGATTCCAGTGACTCTAGTAAGCCTATATAGTTCGTAGAATTGTTAAATCGCATTTATCGCAGATTTCCTCGACCGCGGAGATCACATGCAGTGAGTGGTGGTGGAGGAGTTTGTGCGTCATTTGTTCCTTTAACCAGAGGTGCTCCTCACGGTACGGCCCTCTTTTTTTTATCAGAGTTCAGCACATATTCCTTTCCGCTTGCTGTCATGCCCGGTTTGGCGGACGATTCGGCGGACGATTCGGAGAGTTGAACGTTGCTGCAGTAACAGGACACTTTCGCGTCAATGACCGTAATTCCAGCACTGAAATGAAATAAAGAACATCATTAATTAGGCTGTAATAATTAAGTAAATTGTTTGAAGTGCTGGATACACGACCGAGAGAACGATCTACCTCTAATTACCTCTTGTATGCTCCTTAAACATAGTCTGTTCACAAGCCCTTGATACTATATAAAAAAAATCGGACAAAAGAGATGAGGAGGACTGGGTAGAGAAGGTGAAGGGAGGGGGAATTTTGTTTTCCCAAGAATCTAGAGCCTGTGAACAGGCTACCTTAAACAAATCTACAACGAATAACACCAATTGACATACCAAACAACACGTGTACACTTGGGCGCTATATTCGCTATTCCTCGGCGAAAACTTTGATTTTAAAATACTTTGTGAAAAGTGTAACTTGAAATGGGATGTGACGTCACGGGGGCAAATTTCAAAAACACAGGGTCTTGTCGCAGGCTCTCCTTTCTCTTTCTCCTCCTTCCCCCTCCTCTCTCCCACCACAGAAACCCCAAATCCAAAACCAGGTACAAATGAAACCAGAGCCTGCAAGCAGGCTAATGCGCGTGCATCTCTTCGTATTTGATTATTGTGAGATCCGACCTTAAGCTTGCCTAATCTCGTACCCAGGTCCCACCCCATGTTTTCCTATCCAAAGAAGCTTGCCTATATATAATTTATATACATATATATATTCAGAATTGTCTTTCATTTATTGTTAAAGTGCATATAAGCCCAAATTAGTTATATTTGATATCGATTGTACATGAAGTGAATAGTTCAACGGTAGAATATTTCTTGATTTGGGTGTTGCGTCTACGAGATAAAAGGTTTATATTTCCAATATGCTAATGACGTGACATCATCACTGGCATCACTTATTATACAAAAGCATGATGGTAGAGACAAATTACCTAATTTTAAATTCTAAGTTATAAAAAAATTATAAGCTTGTCAAAGTGATTTTCCAAAAAAAAAAAAAATTAGAAAATAGCTGTATTCACAAGCACAAAGAAATTCAGCAAATGTCGGTGATGACATCACATCATTAGCATATTGGAAATATAAACCTTGCACAGAATCATTTTGTAGCCTCCTTTTTGCGGCGCTAATTCTTGTATAAAACAACATTCTGCTCGTGCGTCTATCCTTTTCTAGATACACAGATTACGTCAAAACGTGTCGGGAACAATATAGTACTTCTTTGTTAAATATATTGAACACCCTATTGCTGTAAAACTATTGGAGACACAATCTTATAAGTTTTTTATTTTTTCCTCAGGGGCAACTAGAAAATATGACAACTTTGGTGGAATCATTGCGCAATCGTACTGAAACGTTACCTGCAACGAAAGCTAAGGAGGACGCTAACACATCTTACAGAAGCACCCTGCTAATCAACGGTAATGCGCCAGATACTGATGATCTACAGAGTCTTGAACAGTTCTTATTCTACGTCCAGCAAGAATTAGTAAAGCTAGAAAGTAACGAGTCGGCTCTTTCTGAGCATTCCAGCCAAAGACAAGTCATCTCTTCCTTGAGAAGTGATATGAACAAAAGACTTGGAGAAGAATGGTCGGTAAAGATAATAGAGAACTCAGAACTTCGTCTTCAAATGGAAGAGCTGTCCAAGACACTCGACATTGAAAGAAGAGAGTATGATGAACAAATCGAGCAGTTTAAGAACAAACTTCATGTCGAGTTACAGGCGAGAATAAACTTAGAAGAAGAACTGTTAATGTCGAGAAAACAAATTGTCGAACTGGATCTTGAACTGTGGGAGTCCTATTCCAAGCGTAGCGACAGTGGGGTATCCTTAGAAAGTGCGGGACTAGATTTCGAGCACCATCAATTTATAAGCTCCAGTGAACAAGCGCTATCGAAAGACGAAAGGGGTATATACATAACAAAAAGAGGTTTACTACAGAAACTAATTCATCGAAATGGATCTTCGCTTCCTGTGGATACAAAATTGCATTGGAAGCACGAGATTGATGGCAACGAAAAGCTGTTCATCACGGGACGACAGCAAAGCGTTCTTGTGAGGGCGGATTCCATAAACGAAAATGATCTGGATGTCGACTCGATCAAAGACAAAAAGGACGAACTCCTGCAAGCAGAAAGGGAAAGTGACAGTATGAAGCAAGAACTTGCCAGACTTAAGAAGAGGTTCCTGGAGTTGGGTGAGGAACTTGCTGATTCGGGTAAAGTACGTGAGGAATTGGGACAAAGGTTCTCCGATCTTGTCAACGAGGAAATGATTGTGTCATCAAAGTTGGATGAAACAGAACAGAAGTGTGTGGAGCTGCAACACAAACTGGATACTTCCTACAGGGATAACGAAGAGCTCGAGCGAACTGTCGATGACATCATGAGGATTAATGAAGTGTTGGAAAGAGAAATTCAAAGCCTGAAGGGATCAATTTCTGCACTCGAGGAAGAGAGAAGTCAAGTTAAGCAACAGCTCTCTTCTGCTGAAGTAAGAATAACTTTAATGGACAGCAGATATCGTGAAAAGTGTAAAGAACTTGATGACACTAAAAAAGCTCTACAACATACCCAGGATGACTTACAGTGCAGCAAATCGGAGTTTAAAGATCTCCATGAGGCTTACGAAAGTTTGCGGATCAGGCAGGAAGACGATAGTGATCGAGAGAGTTTAGTAGAGGTAAAGATGCGAAGCCCGATTGATTCTCCATTGCCTAGACGTCTCCACTCGATCCATTTAGTTTCCCGAGCCAGGGCACAAGGGAGAAAGGCTGGACAGTCAACGGGAAAGAAGAAGTTATCATTTAGGATCAATTCCCCGAGACAAGAAGAAACGCTCCATGATGGTCGGAATGATTCTTTGAAAAGGAGAACGCAGGATTCGAAATGGGGAACCCTAAATCGGAAGGACTCGAAACGGAACACCCTTACTCGACAGGAAACGAAGAGAGGTACACTCACTCGGTTGCAAGATTTGAAACGAGATTCATTAAAACGAGGAAAGACACTTGAAAAGAGGGATTCAACAGATGGAAAAATCAAGGTTGGGAGGGACGAGGACAGCAAGCTTAAGTCAGAACTGTTATTGGCAAAGGAACAGCTTATTCGACTTAAGGCTGAGTTGACCGTTTCAAATATGCAGACAACAAATATTGGAACTCAGCTGACGTCTCTAAGAGAAGACAGTAATAAACTAGAAGCTGAGCTAAATACAATGAGCCGAACTCCAAACAGGCATCACAGTAGTGGTGATTCCTCTAACACTAGTGATGGTGCACTTCGCTTGGAGATCGATCTAGCAGATGCCAAGGAAAAGGTTATCTTCCTCCAAGAAAAACTCATGATCCTTCGGCGGGAGAAGGCAACAGCAGACGAAAAAAATTCTGAATCCGAGGAACAAATCAGGAAGCTTAGATGCCAAATTTATAAAACCAATGATGCTCTTGAAAGAAGCCACGAAGAAGTGAAGATATTGAAAAACGAAGTTTCGAATCTCAAAGTCGAGCAGGAGAGGCTGTTGAAAAGGTTAGCTGGATATACGAACGAGATTGTTCAAAGTTTTCTCTTTCCAGAGTTGGAAGAAAGCACTGATAAGGAGGGTCAAAGAGAAATGAAGAATACGGAGAAGAAGAGCGAACAGTGGTCGTACATGATGAATGACAGGATGAAGCTACAAAGAGAGATTGAGGATCTCTCAGAAAATAAGATCAAGTTGGAGGATATGCAGAACTTAGTGCAGCAGTTAGTTAGTGTAGAGGATGAAAAAAACGAACTTAAACAAAGACTTAGGCTAGCCGTGAAAGATTCCAAGGCATGTGGTACTGTTGAAGGGCAACTGCTTCAAAACGGAGGTGATACATCTAAACAGAAAGGTTCTATGAAGAGAACTACCAAGGATATTTCTGACCAGAAATGTGAAGAGTTTTACATCGAGAACACAGCCCTTCGATGCGAGGTCGACGCCCTACGAATCTACATCGCAAATCTCGAGAACGAGATCAAGTCCATGAAATTCAAGCTATCTGTCAGCGAGTCTACTCATGGAAACACGGACAAAAAGGTCCTTGCAACGCTACTCGCATCTGCTAAACATGAACGGGAAGAGCTGAGAAGAACCTTAAACGAGTTGTACAGTGAGAAGGAAGACATCGAAGAAGAGCTTGAGGTTGCAAAAGTCAGATGCGGGAGGCTTCAACGAGAACTTGCTAACATGATAAAGGAGAAAGTGGAGATGGAAAAGGAGATACGCTCACTGAAGAAAGGATTGTGGCCTCAAAAGGATGGACAGACTAGTCTATCCGCTGCGGAGGAGAAGGGTCTGATGGAGTTGATCAAGGGCTTCCTGTTTTCTATTGGAGTACAGAATGCTGGCGAAGACGATGTTAAGGAGTTAGTCGAGGCTCTCATCGCCCGCAAGAATAACCAGGCAATCCAAAGGGGAAACAAGGTAAGTCACGGTTAAATTATGGATAGGTTAGATAAAAAAGAGCTTTTTATAAAATGCTATCTTACGGCGTTTTGTGATCGACTTGATTTCAGACCTGTTTGTGTTTGTCTTCTTTTTATTTCAGAAAACAACGCTTCGTGAAAAATCAAAATGTTTGGACTACAGACAAGCACCTCTTGACAAGAAGCCTAACAAACCTGAACACATCACTAATAGGTAATGCATAAATGCCGGTGCAGTTGTATTGCCTACTTACCATCAACGTAGTGAATCCCGATGAAATCGCTGATTAAAGGTGGAAGGAGTCACAGGATATGGTACAGATCTTGTCTACATCAGTGTCACCTGTTGTAGACTTTCTGTGATACGATTTTTAAATCAGAAAAAAAACTTCTCTGCATTTCTTCAATTTATGAATTATGACCACATATAGCTCGTTTCTTCTAAGTTCAGTGCTAAAGTGCCTATAAGGTCACATTTTATTTCATTAATATCGATTCTACTTAAAGTGAATAGGTGAATATTTCTTGATCTGAGTCTTGCGTATACGAGTTATAAGGTTTATATTTCGACTATGGTAATGACATGACGTCAAAGGAGGCATTTACTGCCACTTCATTCTACATGCCTGAATGAAGCTTATTTCTGATTTAGTCAAAATATTTGGTAAAATCACTGATATAATCTTCAATTATAGCATGGATATTTATAAAATGTTATTTATCTGTACCAGCATGTTTTGTATAATAAATGATGACTGGACGTGACGTCACATTCATTGGTATCTTGGAGATATAACATGGATGTTTATAAAATGTCATTTATCTCTACCAGCATGTTTTGTATAGGAAATGATGACTGGATCCTTTATAACTCATAGACGCACAACTCCAATCAAGAAATATTCTTCTATTCACTTAATGTAGAATCGACATTAATGATATAAACGTTGACACTTTAAGAATCTCCCGAGGCTATAAGGCAGAATGCACAAGAACATATACATATTTGTAAGATATATATTTTAACGATATTAATATTGAATATTTATATAAAAATTGCTATATCATAAGTTTTGTATTCAACCAACAGGCTTGAATGATATCAAATCCCATCCACTTCTTATTATGTAACGACCAATATCCGTTTATAAAATCAGTAACAGATAACATGGATTACAAAACTCAAATTTAATGACACTTAATCAGTAAACAGACACTGGAAAAATTGGACCAAAATACCTTTTAAATATTCTAGAAAAAGTTGGAAATGGAAAACCTATGCAAAAATACTGAGTAATACAGTACCGCTCGAGACTCTGATTGGATTCTGATTGGACCCATTATACTGTAACTCTATTGTTTTTTGTACTGCTCGTTATAAAGATAAGTACTATTTGCAATATGAGTGGCGATGTCGTATCGGAATATTGTAAAGTACTTACGATATGCACCACATAAAACTTTAAGCTTTGATTTCTCCCACCTTGCTATCGATGTGGGATGAATTAGTTTCTCACAAAAAATGTCCCACATCGAAGAGACAGTGTGTATGCAATAAAAAAGCAGAGCTTAGCGTGCAGAATAATAGGTCCCACATGGAAGAGACGGTGTGTACGCAACAAGAGAGCAGATGTACTTTGTCATTCACTTGGCCCGGGATAGGGGAAGTCGGTGATTGGTCGTAAGACCTCCTCATACTAATGCTAGAATGTTACTATCCTGTATCATTCCATACAGGATTCTAGTAGGCTTATAGTCAGTACTCTGTATCATTTGATACAGAATACTTTGCACCATCACGTGACTTCCTAGCAACTGTTGCTACGCCGCCATGTTGGTTGGCAGGTGGAACCAAAATGGCGTACTGTTTGACTGAGAACGCAACTTCTTCCTCCAAGTAACGAAGACTGTGTGATAGAAGAACCTGGCCAAAATTAAGAGACATGGAAAACTATTGCAGAATTTTTACATAAATCGGCTTGTCTATACTGAGATTGGGGACTTTTAAGTGGTCTTATCAATGTTTTAAACTTTTACTGACGAGCTGGGCTCACTGACGGCTGAACTCACTGACGGCTGAACTCTTTTGTCGAGTTCATGGTCAACAGTAACTGCTCCCCTCCCCTCCCCTCCCCTCCCCTCCCCTGATATACATATGAATAAAAAGCCTTTTCCTTATTATCTAGTTATTTAGTTTTGAGATGATCTTCGAAAACATCCAACAAGTTTTTGGTTTAGCATTGCCGCACCGGCTCACGAACTGTCTGAAATAAGACACGACTTCGACATATGTTCAACGTGGATTAATCTCGGGAAACATCTGGCCTGTCACATCCCCCGTTTTTTTTAAATTTGACAAAAAAAGCTTTTAGAAACTTCTTACTTGCATTTGCCTATAAACTGAAACTGACGAGGACACTTTTCTTTGATTCTGTCACTGGATTCTCGGTTTGTTGTTATCAAGCAATATGCTAATCAAGTGTCTGCAAGCATTTGGTAATGAACACAAAACAAAGGCGGGCATCAGTGAGAATAAAATGAGCACACGTTTCACTAAGAATAAAAGCCCTTATTTTTGTCTACGTTTTAGAGGCTTTCAACGAATTATATATAAACAAAAAAGGCGATGAAATTAGCTTCACAGCAGAAGTTTAATCATTGTTTTGAAGGCAACCAGTTATACATTTGCTTAACTTAGGTAAGTACACTTATAATGGTCCTAAATGAAAGAGACTGAAGAGAACTTTTAGTTTTAGTGACTATACATCGTTTACGATGCCTTTCGTGTTTCCGATAGGATTAATGCTTCACGTTCATACGCATTGTTTGCATGTTTGCATTCTCTAAAAGAACCAGATAGTTACTAAACATCAACTCAGAACGTGCTGAGCTATATGAAAATAGTTCGGCGGAAGAGTAGACCAGTGGTAAGTTAGCGTAAACTTAAATTACAGGGAAACGTAGTTCAGAAACAATCGTTGTCAAAGTGTTTTTCAATATATTATTGAACTTTGCCCAAATTTAGGCCAGGGCGAATAAAATCGTCAATATTTCATCACTCCGGCGAACTCCTGCGCTCAGTCAAACAGTACGCCATTTTGGTTCTGCCTGCTATCCAACATGGCGGCGTAGCAACAGTTGCTAGGAAGTCACCTGATGGTGCAAAACCTCTGTAGGGCTTATTAGTATTATGTATCATTGATACCAGGGACGGCGCAGTCATATTTTGCCTAGTTACTTCTCAGTCAGTTTAAGACTATAGTTTGGTCATACCGGCTCAATGACCATTTTTAGCAACCCCCCCAACTTCAAATTTCGCTCCGCCGTCCCTGGATACAGAATACTAATAGGCTAACTAGAATTTTGTATGGGGTTTACAGTGTATCCACGTGACCCGAATGCTGGGTCTGGATTGGCTAGTACCCTTATGAATTATTAATGAATATTATAAGGGTGTTTTGTATTGTTGGGTATTGTATTTGGTTTTGTATTGTTTTGTACTGTGGCTCGTTTCGAGTGGTACTGTCTGGCTCAAAATAGCATGGAAGTATTCTGGCCATTTTCTAAAAATACGGATTTCCATAGTGTGGAAGACTCGAAGTATCAGTTTCTCCTGTGAAAATGTGATATCCAGTACCTTTGTGGGACAAAGAACAGATTCAGTAATATAATGAAATGTCGTACAAGACTCTGCCAGGGAATCACTGCATAAATTTAAATTCAAATTTAATTCAGTGACATTAATTAAAATAAATTAATAATATAGATTCACAAATACTCCATTCTGATTGGCTGAGCATAGACACGTGAATCACCAACAGCAGTGCAAACACAATTCAATGCAAAAACTAGTTAATTCAGTTTTTATTTTTATTTTCGCATCTATATTATTAACCGGTAATTATTAGTGTGCAACGTTCAATTAACGACTAATAGTGCTCGTGATGTTTGAAAATTCCACAAATAACACTCGTGTTATTTCGTTAGAATTTTCAAACCACTCACACTATTAATTGTTAATTGAACTTGCACAGTAATGATTACCAATACTAATTATATAATATTACGGAAATTTTTTTTATTATTAATTTATTTTAATTAAATAATAATTCTAATTTAATCCAGTGACATATAAAACATTATAAAGATATAAACTTAATTGTATAAACAGGTCCAGTACAATTGCTTCAGCCCAAGCATCAGTCTCTAACAGTAAGACACAATCCCACATGCGTAACTCTAGCCAAATCATTGATTGGTCCCATCAAAGTGGACTGAAACGCCATACTCCTGGTTATGAGCGCGAGATGCCCGAAGGAATGGAGGACGTTGATGCATACGTTAGCACTTTGAGTAGTGCTACAAGCAAGACAAAACAAGAAGGAACTACTGCGGAGTTAGATGAGTTTGATGGGGAGGTTTATATCAAAAGGACATGGTCACTTAAAAATATATTCAAGAGGGCAAATGGTAAAAATACACCAGCCGAACCACTTGTATAAATCAATGAACCATTTAAACACCAAAAGGTGATGATCACTTAGGGGGCGGTTTTCGATTGAGTGTCATAAAACCAAAACCAATCACGGGAGCAAGCTAAGTAAAAACGCAACGAACCAATCACGGGAGCAAGCTAAGTAAAAACGCAACGAACCAATCACGGGAACAAGCTAAGTAAAAACGCAACGAACCAATCACGGGAGCAAGCTAAGTAAAAACGCAACGAACCAATCACGGGAGCAAGCTAAGTAAAAACGCAACGAACCAATCACGGGAGCAAGCTAAGTAAAAACGCAATGAACCAATCACGGGAGCAAGCTAAGTAAACACGCAATGAACCAATCACGGGAGCAAGCTAAGTAAAAACGCAATGAACCAATCACGAACTGAAGTAATTCGGGATTGGTTTTACTTGAACCAGTTACGAGGAAAAGTAAACTCATATATCATGGATAACTAACCAATCAAACTCGATAGCAATCGCCTATTAATTACCTTTCGACACTCAACCGATAACTGCCCTAATTACAAGGCTTTGGTCTGGAAGCCATAAACGTAAAGTTACCAACATTAAAAATAGTATCCCGTAATGATGGCATACAGCATTATGATCAGTATATGGAATAGTGAAACAAAAAGCAGTGACAAATGGGAAATATTTATTTCAAATTTTCTTACAGTAAAAGAAAACGTAAATTAATTAAATACTAGTAATGCAGTAAATACTAGTAATACATTAAATGCAGAAGCCCCACCACCATTTTCACCAGACAATTAATTTTAAACGAAACCCTGGCTGTTGGAACAAGTTGCCGTTAAATTGTTGCCAATATGGTCTAAGTTGAAAATATGTTGAAACATTGGAAAATATATTTTAGTTTTTGAAAATATTGGACATGAGTACGAGCCATTTTGAGCGCCATCTTGGATGTGATGACGTTTTTTTGGCGAACCCTTCTGTTACGCGACAAAAGCTATTGTTTATTGACAATAGGGACCGCCGTGAAACGTCATCACAGCCAAGATGGCGGCACCCGCGCCCAAAATGGCTCATACTCGTGTCCATTTTCTTCAAAATTAAAATATTTTTTCCATTTTTTTCAACTTAGACCATATTGCCAACATTTTAATGGCAACTTGTTCCAACAGCCAGGGTTTCCTTTAAGAACAATACCTTGTAGTCTTCTTTGGTTATGTTCTTCAGTTTCTGACGAAATTATTTGCCAGTGATATTTCATAATATTTTCTTTCAAAGTTTGGAGTCCACTTTCTCTCTTAATTTCCGTTTCTCGGTAAATTGTTTGCCGATCATTGGTTATGTTCTTCAGTTTCTGACGAAATTATTTGCCAGTGATATTTCATAATATTTTCTTTCAAAGTTTGGAGTCCACTTTCTCTCTTAATTTCCGTTTCTCGGTAAATTGTTTGCCGATCTGATCAAAGAAATACATAAATGAATTAAATATCAATGTATACGTATCTAACTGCATCCCTTTATATGGTAACCTGATTTTCAGATCGTCCGAGTGAGCGGTGAATGATGGCGGCTGAACTATCTGAAAATCAGGCTATGTATTTGGGTGGTAGATAAAATTCTTTTGGCAAATTAGTCATTTTATTACTGTATCAAAAATAACAATAAATGGTAATAATATCTACAGTATACATTGTAGTGGGCTTGTATACTATAAATTAATATTTAGAATGAATTATTTCTGATAAACGAAGATAAAGCTTTGTTATCAAATCTAAACCTTACATCCTTACAGACCTTACAGACCTTACAGACCGGTTCCTCGAAGCCCATTAAGCTAATCCAGGATTAATGGTAATTTTTAGTTCGATTTGCTAACTTGTGAACTACTGATGTGGGATTAAAAACCTATTGTTTGATGAGGAAAGAGCAGTACCTTTCTACTAGTAATCGTAGAATAAAGAAACACACCTTTACCAAGAGAATCCAAATCCTCTGTTCAAATTTCATGCAGGAATAACGTTACTCGGGCTTCGAGGAACTCAGGCCCGATTTATAGTTTTGTAGGCTTTGTTGATGTTTATCCATGTACAAATATCCATGTACAAAAATACATGCACTAAAATATATATCCCAAACATTTGAACCCTTGTATTCTGCAATTTAATTGCGACTGGTGCTCAACACGGTCAAATGAGAAAGACATGATTCACGACGTCAGTACATGCTACAGTGTATGTATCAAGGGCACCCAACGAGTACCTTTTGAAATTCGTTTGAAACCAGTTGTCTGCAGCTTATCTAGCCATTTTAAGGCGCCTACTATGTCTTTTGACGTATTCTAGAAAGCTATTAGCTGTTCGGATTTTCTAGGTGGAAATCGCGTCAACCGAAAATACTATGGCAAAATATTCCCGGCCTACGAATTTGTTAGTAGTCTAGAACAGAAACAAGAATTTTCTAGCCCAAGTAAATTCATGTTGCAAAGTTTTGTGGAGGTACGATTTTTTTAGGGATTCTTTTTCCTTTAGGCAATTCTTAGGGAATGGAAATGTGTTGTCCTGACTCTATTGATCAGACGAATTGGGACGTACGAATATTTTAGGGGAAACCTTTTGGTCTCCCCTTTCTTCTATAATTTTCTAGGGATTGAAAACAAATTTTCTAGCCAGTATTTCAGAAAACAATTTTCTAGGGACAATTTTTCAAATCCGAAAGTTTTAGGCTAACTTACTCTCCCGAACAGCTTTTTAACCGAAAACTTCGTTGGGTGCCCTTGATGTATGGTGCCCTACTATATTTCCAAATCATAGTTACTAGTTATCGAAAGGATATCTAAAGAACTGCGCTGCCGACAGACTCCATTGATTAATTTTACAATAGTTACGTATAGCCATATTTTAATCCTTAGTATACGGTTATCATTACATCTCTTTTATATCTTAGTCATATTTTATCAACATTTTATATTTTACATTATTTAGATTAACAGGCGAAGAGCCACCCAGTGGAAGTACTGTTAATAAACCATTATTATTATTATTATTATTATTATTATTATTATTATTATTATTATTATTATTATTATTATTATTATTATTATTATTATTATTATTAATACTGGTATGTTTACAGATTGTGTTTCGAGGGATCATATTAGTAGTTTAAAAATCAGCTGTATGAGATCAATTGGCCAATGTTTTAACACTGTTCTGATTACACCTATTTTACAAAGGTTGTCCCGGACAAACGACATTGCCAGCCCGAAATGGATTGTGGTTAGAGCTGAAAGTGAATTCTTTTGTTTTGGGGGGCAACAGCGTTTAAACGAATATTTATCGTCTCCTTTGAGTCCAATAGGCCTTATGTATGATGATGTCACGTGATCACCACCAAGCCTCACTTTGACACAACATTTTATCTCAACACCAAAGTGAGGCTTTTATAATCACCACCTTCGTTGCTTGTAGTTTGCTTTTTGTTCGTGACAACCATTTTTGAAATAGCTAGGTGTATATGATTAATGAAAGTAAATTTTGTCTGAGCCGTGAAACGTTTTGTTGTAGAGTCTTGTTTTGACGAGAGTAAGATAAAATACCTCGGTGTTTCTGCTAGCCTTCTGTTTAGTGGTATATTTAACAATTAGACTCGCAACTCGAATGGGCTACGAGTCAATAGCCCATGAGGCGCAGCCTCATGGGCTATTTAACTCGTAGCCCATGAGGGCGAGATGTCTAATAGCTGTTATTACGGCTGAGCCAAATACCATGAAACGGTCAGCGGTTTCACCCATCTTATCGGGTCATCGACTCGTTTGAGGCTGTTTCAACTTTGAACTTGTTTGAGTGAAATTTTCCATCAAATATCCTCGTTTTATTATTCTTTATCATTCCTGTCTCTTCATTCGATGCACTAGTAGCGATTTGTAAGACGCTGAATGGCCTAAGGATGGACTAACCGATTTCATAAGGCTGAATGCGAAGAGGAGTTATCGTGTGAGTTGTTGACTTTACGGACCCAAGAAGCTTCTGAAGACAAGGCTTGTAAAAAAAATCCGTCAAATCACTCTAGTGGCCAAGTACAGACACCGCTTAACATTTATTCTTGCTTTTCTTTAGAAAATAATCGTTTGGGGCGTCATCTTCTTGGTGATCTCCGTTCAACGCGACTCCATCACTGTACCATTTTGAAATGGTTGACCCGAAAGCCTCGTTTTCACGAGGAGTGATGGGTGAAACCGCTGACCATTTGGCTCAGCCGTAATAACAGCTATTGTTTTAGTATAAACTAAATGGTCGGACAGTAGAAAATAATAGTAAGAAACAAATTGAAGTTGAAAAAAGGTTATTATTTCGTGAAAATGCGTGCGGTTTTTCTCTACAATGGGATATCACAAATGTAGCCATTCAGAATGCAGGATTTGTAATAGTCCACTAATTGGTTTATACTAATACTTTAATACAATAAACAATGTTAAACGTGTGCTCTGATTGGTTGATAGCCATGTGTTATTACAGATACAGATGTTGGCACGTTTTGGACAAAATAATTTTGCACTCTAATTTATGTTTCCTCGTCACTGTGCCGTGGGTCTGTCCTCTTCCCAAATGCGCATGTGCACAGATGACGTCACAACGTGACGACAACAACAGTCATACTATCGTCATGTTGTGACGTCATATGTGCATCTATAATACGACAGATGCCTGGAAAATGACATCTAGTTGTTAAATAACAGGCAGAGTATAATACTAAGAGGATGAACCTTTGATGTTTTTCACACAGACGTAAAAACCTGAAATTTGAATTACCAGGACCTTTTTGGTCTTCAAAGTATGTATTAACTCAGTATCATAAAATATGACTATTACAGCTCTGACGAATTTAAACACGTATTTATCTCGTGCCATGGAGAATACAACCAATCAGGAGGCTGGAACGTCGTTGTTTTCAAAATGTCGGAATTTACCGCGAACCAGGCCAAAAAAAAAAAGAGTTTTTTATGCCTATATCCCACGGATTGTATCCAACGAGTTGTATGCAACGGTATTTTCCCGTCAAAATGTACCGCGTCCATCACGGCTGCCAGTTGTTTCCCGCCGAAACTCGATATGTAGCGCGCCAGGATTTTATTTTATTCAACTTCAGCTCAGTACAATTTTCATGTATTTTTACTTTCCTCAGTGAATTATGGATGAGGAAATTCCTGGTTCAGTATTCGCATAACTTATATTGACATGGGATAAAATAGTTATGCAATGTTTTCTCGTGGTATGCAGTGAATATCCCACTCGTGACTTGATTGTTATTTATATACACAATCGCCCAAAGGCTCGTGTGTATACTGAAAATCAAGTCACTCGTGAGATATTTCACGGTACATGCGTGTATATCCTTCGAAAGCATTGCATAACTTACCTAGCTAGTTCATTTTTCCGGTCCCATCCCATCCACCGGTTTTTCTCATCCGGACCTGCTAATCCCAAAATGTTTCAAAATCTTTTTGTTCAGTTTTAAGTAAACGTAGGTTGTTTTGAAAGCCTTGGAAAAAGGGGGAAAACTGCAGAAAATCGCCAGTGAATCGAGTGAAACAAAGAGCGCACGCTGAAGACCGGCAAATTATCGCTTCTGTAAGGGAGCAGGTCAAAACACATGCCCTCTCGACGGCCCCATTTTGGAGTAGGTGGGGGGGGGGGGGGGGGGGGGCTGCTGCCAGCCACCTCCTCTGGAGAGAAAACTCAATATTAAAAATAATTTGTTGTTAAATATCTCAAAACTAAAAGGCATAATATAGAAACAAATGCACTGCATGTTTTGTCTTACGTTATCATTTCATTTTCTGTGTTAAAATTACCACTAGCTATAGGCCCCCAGAATGGAAAGTAGATGTCAGAAATGGGTCCCTATCTGGGGCATGTGTTTTGATCTGCTCCCTAAGAGCGCGCGACTGAATTAACGAAAATAAAAGCAACATAAAATAAATTAATAAGGGAGCAATAAAACGTTACTTACCGGCCTTAGTCTGTCCATGTGCAGTTTAACTTTCAACCCCATCAACATGCCTGATACCATCAAAACGTTAAGAAAAGAAAACAAGGACCTAAAGGATCAGATAACTTCGCTAACCAACGAGTTTGAAAAGCTGAATTTTAAAAACTGGCCGCCTTATCTCCCACTAGAGCTTTATGTTCCCAGCAGAACACAGAGATCTGCCAGTACCATACAGCTAAAAGCCTGTATGGAATCTGGGACATTTCAAGACGTCTGTAGAACCTTTAACGGGTATGTAAACTCCACATATGAGACAATCTGCCCGCTGCAGACTTGTGAATGTAAATAGTTTTAGTTTTAGTTTATAGCTATATTCTCTGATTGAGCCGGCTAGACTACTGCACCGGTCTATGTATATTCATATTAGATAGTTTATACTTAGGATTTATGCATAGCCAGCTGATCGACCATCGTGTCCACATAAAAGAATTAAGACAAGACATTCCAGCTGCGATCAACATGGAAGTCACCTGATTGAGAAGTGTAGCAATGCCGAACTTTCATGACTATATTGAAGAGTCAACCCCTATACATGTACATCAACTGAAAATGAGTAAGTACATATGTCAAAGCCGCTATCAAAGTGGGGATTTCCCGGCACCCGCAGCCGAGGCCCGGATGTCAATAATAATGACATCAAATTCATTGTTTAAACTGTGTTTAAACTGCGAT
The DNA here is from genome assembly GCA_030867875.1 of Actinernus sp. WN-2022. Lineage (NCBI taxonomy): Eukaryota > Metazoa > Cnidaria > Anthozoa > Actiniaria > Actinernidae > Actinernus > Actinernus sp. WN-2022. The sequence goes on along the minus strand of JAOWCC010000577.1, from coordinate 9,181,392 downwards.
TAACCACACAATGATGAATCAATATGACCGTATTTCTTTGGTCACCGTTTCGGACAAAAAGCTATACACTGAACAGTTGTAACTACGGATTGCCGGGTATATAACATTAAAGAGTCATTTTCGATCGAGCCTGAAATTAAAGGCGAGAAAAATTAAACCTACCAATAAAAAATGTTTATTATAAACAGAATCAAGGAATAACTTTATTTTTGTTTATACTCGTTCTCAATAACACGTGCAGGTTCGAAACGAAACTCCTGACTTCGAAGTCGTTTCTGGTGGATGTCAATCAAACGGTTTCCATGGAGTTTGAAGTGAACCGTTGTGAGTAAATTCGGGTAACTAGCATTTTATAAACATGGCAAAGTATTTCCCAAAGTCGCTTAGATGGAGAGTAATCATGCTTAGAGCCAAGGGTTTGCAAAATAGGGAAATCACATAAACTTTATGTGTGAGCGAGCGATTTGTGTATAAGAAATCGCATAAACTTTATGTGTGAGCGAGCGGTTTGTGTATAAGAAATCGCATAAACTTTATGTGTGAGCGAGCGGTTTGTGTATAAGATCAAAATAGGGAAATCGCATAAACTTTATGTGTGAGCGAGCGGTTTGTGTATAAGATCAAAATAGGGAAATCGCATAAACTTTATGTGTGAGCGAGCGGTTTGTGTCATAGCATGCCTGTGGCAATATAGCCCAGTAGGACTGGGCACGAGTAAACCTCGGCCAAGATGGCGGCCCGCTTGAATACAGTTTGATTAGCTAAATTACATGGCAACTTACACGTTAACAATCCGAACGTAGAACTTTATCATGGTGTCAGAAGTCGGATAAAGCTTTCGTCTTCAATTTCAAGCACAAATTAGTAGATTTTACTGCAATTTCGAGGTATTTTCTACGAACTACGATCGACGATGGCAGATCAATTCAAACCTCCAGACATGGACTGGGTCTCCCCAGGAGACCTCCACAAACGATTCAAGATCTTCAAACAGAAATGCGAATTAATATTCGATGGGCCATTAGATGCAAAAGAGGAGGATAAGAAAACTCGACTCCTGTTGTTGTGGGTCGGAGACAAAGGCCTCGAGATCTATAACACAGCAACATGGAACAACGACGACGATAAACTAAAACTGGCGCCGGTTTTAGAAAAGTTCGAACAGTATACAAGGCCACAAAGTAATCAAATCTTGACGAGATACCAACTAAGATGCCTAAAGCTGAACAACACGCCAGTAGAAGAGTTCATTACGGAGGCAAGAACACTCATAGATGACGCAGGGTACAACCCTTCAGTTAAAGAGGAAATGTTGAGGGACACGCTCGTGTTCGGACTAGACTCAGACAAGGTTCGAAAAGATGCAATCTCTAAAGGAAACTCCCTGGCGTTCAGAGACGTTTATGACCTCGCCAAGACCGAGGAAAGTACGAAAACACAGATGGATGCCATAACACAGGGTACCCAAAGCGCCACCTTGCACAGTGTAAGAAGTAAAAGCAGACCGTCTGCTAGTGAACCAGGAACATCGAAGAGAGAAAAGCACCCCAGCGCGGACCCCAGAACAAAATACAAGTTCAAATTCAAAGGATGTTATAGATGCGGAAACAAACACGAGCGATCAGACATCTGTCCAGCCACGCATGCCAAATTCCTACACTGCGGTAAAACTGGGCACTTCAAACGCGTCTGCATGAAAAGAAAGACGAAACAAGTAATGAAATTGTAACTAGCCCCAGTTACAGAGGTCAAGACATATATCTCCAAGATCATGAGAGCGACAACGGAGAACACTCAAGCAGCGGTTCAAGCAGTGATAGAGATACTCATAACGATTACGTGACTGTAATAGTCGGTACCATAACAACAGAGCAGATAGTAAACAGTGTCAAAATAAATGATGAACGCACCATCAACATGAAGGTCGACACCGGTGCGGACACATGCATCTTGACAGTCGACGACCTACAAGTTTTAGGTCTGTCACTAGACATAAAACCTTGTAATGCGGTCTTAAAAGAATATGGAGGGCACCCGATCACCAACCTGGGAACGACAATTCTTAAAGTCACCCACAAAGGAAAATCAACCTCAACCAGATTCATAATTGTCGACGCACCAGAACAGCCATCAATGATTGGCTGCCAACAAGCTCAAGAACTGGGCTTAATAACCGTTAACATCCGGGAAGCCACCAGAGACCCGACACAGTCCGACAAGATAAAAGAAGCCGCTCAAGAAGGACGCTTGTCGAACGAAAGTGTGCTAGAAGAGTACGGAGACTGCTTCGACAAAATAGGAAGGTTTCCAGGGAACAAATACCATATCAACCTCACAGACAACGCCACACCCGTCGTCCACCCACCACGCACAGTCCCCGTGCACATTCTCCCGCTGTACAAGGAAGAATTGGACAAGATGATCGCCGACGATGTCATTACAGAAGTCACCGAGCCTACCGATTGGGTTAACTCAATCGTGTGCAACGTCAAAGAAACACCTGATGGCAAGAAAAAAGTGAGGCTCTGCTTAGACCCGAAGGATCTAAACAAGAAAATTCGCCGGGAACACTACTATACCAGAACCATAGACGAAATACTACCATCGCTTCACGGAAAGAAGTTCTTCTCCGTCGTCGACACCAAGAAAGGGTATTGGCACGTTGAGCTGGATCACCAATCAAGTATGCTATGCACCTTCAATACGCCTTTCGGTCGATACCGCTTTAAACGCTTGCCTTTTGGAGTGATCGTCTCCCAGGATGTCTTTCAACGCAAGCTAGACGACGTCTACAGGAGTATTCCCAATGTCACAGGAATAGCGGATGATATAATAATCTCCGGTTCTACAGAACAAGAACACGACCAGGCGTTCGCCAGTATGCTCGAAGCCAGCCGGGCCAACAATGTTAGCTTGAACTCAGAGAAACTACAGTTCAAACAACAACGAGTAAGCTTCTATGGCCACATCCTAACAACCGAAGGCATCCTTCCAGCCACCGACAAGCTGGAGGCAATCAAGAACATCTCAGCACCCACCAACGCCAAGGGAGCTTCTCTCGCTACTTGGAATGGTAACATACCTCAACCGATTCTCGTCAAGAATCGCAGCACTTACAGCCCCCCTGCGCGAGCTAACGAGGAAGAGCGCATACTTCAAGTGGGAGCAGTCCCATCAAGCGGCGCTCAACAAAATTAAGGAGGAACTCTGTACAGCGCAAGTGATGTCATACTATGACCCGGATCCTTCAACCACGACCATCCTTCAGTGTGACGCTAGCCAGAAACGGCTAGGTGCTTGGTTACGACAAGTGGATCCCAACGGTGAAGAACGAATCGTCGCCATGGCTTCCAGATTCCTCACTACTACCGAGTCACGATACTCCAACATAGAGAGAGAATGCCTAGCAGTCATGTACGGGCTGGAGAAGTTCGAGTACTATCTACTGGGTAGACACGCTCTCGTCGAGACTGACCACTCCCCATTGGAACAAGTCTTCAAAAAGAACATCGCTGAAGCACCAGCAAGATTGCAGAGGCTGCTTTTACGATGCCTCAAGTTCGACATCGAAGTCAAATACAAACGCGGAGAATCGATACCTGTTGCAGATGGACTCTCTCGTGTCTGCATCACCAAGAGCTCTAACGATAGAGCCAGTCTGGAATACAACGTGCACTTCCTTACAGAGAAGACCTGTCCCATAGACATGGAACGAGTAAGAGAATTAGAAGCAGCCCAGAAAGACCCAACCATGAACCTATTGAAAAACACCATCTACTCTGGCTGGCCAACCTACAGGCAACAGTGCCCCCCGGAACTGTGGGACTACTGGAACTACAGATGCGACCTAGTCTTGGAGGATAGCATCATACTGAAGTGCGACCGGGTAATTGTGCCCGAGTCTCTCCGGGAGGCAGTATTAGAAACCATACACACAGGCCAGCAAGGCGAAACCAAGTGCTTGCTCCTGTCGAGGCAATCCGTTTTCTGGCCAGGAATGGCCAGCGACATACGCAAGATGGTAAAGGACTGCGTCGTGTGCAACAAACATCAACCAGCACAGCCGAAGCTGCCAGCCATGCAACCCGATTTGCCAACCCGGCCATGGCAAAAACTTGGAACAGACATATTTGAATATAATGGGTCAAAGTACCTGATGATCGTTGATTACTACTCCAGATTTCCAGTAGTCCGACTCCTGAACGATATGACGGCAACGACAATATCCAGCCACTTCACCAGCGTGTTTGCTGAATACGGCTTACCAACTACAATACTTGCTGACTTCGGCAGTCAAAACGTCAGCGAGCATTTTCGACTGAAGTGTGAGCAAAGTGGCATAACGCTGATGTTCAGCTCACCCTATCACCATCAAGCTAACAGCTTGGCAGAGAGGAGTGTCGGTGTATGCAAACGGCTGTGGTCTAAAGCTCAAGAGACCAAGCAATGTCCATACACAGCACTGTGAATGTATCGGATCACCCCTATAGATGACAACTTACCTTCACCGTATGAGCTGATGTTTGGACGTCAACCGAGATCATTACTACCTAGCAGTAACAAGGCGTTCCAGTCAAAGCACCCAGCGACAGAAGCACACCAGCAATCCAACCAGCACAGGCAAGTCATACAAGCCGAGTCATATGATAAACGAGCTGGCAGAGAAAAAGAAGCATTAATGGCCTCACAGAAGGTTTACGTGTGGAATGCCCTCAAGAAAATCTGGGAACCAGGAAAAGTGTTCAGTCGCCCGAATGCCATTCGGGAACCCAGAACTTATGTCGTAGAGATGAACAACAGGCTCTACAGAGGAACTAGAGAACACCTACGCCCCAGATCTACCAGCGCACCACGGCTAACAGTGGGCCACCACCCTCTGCTGGAACAGCAAGGAACACCCCCTCAGACAGATATCTCACCACAGACGGAAGATCGAGAGCCGAGAGCAGGCTCTGCGATCAAAGAAGGTACACAGTCTCAGGACAATGATACAGGATGTACCAAGTCGTCACCCCCAAGTGAGGACGGCACTGAAGCCAAGGCAACCCCCCACCCGTCGGACCCGGAGGTGGTCGTAGTCAAGGGCGGAAAGATTTCGTTCCAACTCAGAAGCCAAGTTACCCGCTCTGGAAGGGTGACCCAAGTCCCATCAAAGTTAAAGGAGTAACATCTAGTCCAAGAGACAGTTACCTGATTGCGAATCAGGTGGATAGTGACACGGGACCAGGGAATATTGTTAGCGTCACTAGAACTTGTTATTGTTGCTATGTTATGTTTATACTTCGTTCATAGTCCACGGAACGTTGCTGCGCTGTAGCACGCATGCAAGAACTGTTAGGTTTTGTTACACATATATTCAGAGAGGGGGCTGTCATAGCATGCCTGTGGCAATATAGCCTAGTAGGAATGGGCACGAGTAAACTTCGGCCAAGATGGCGGCCCGCTTGTATACAGTTTGATTAGCTAAATTACATGGCAACTTACACGTTAACAATCCGAACGTAGAACTTTATCAGTTTGTGTATAAGAAATCTGATTGTTTATATAGCTTTCAAAGGTCTTGGAAAAAGAATTATAGTATTTTTATTCATCCAGTTGCAGATATGCTCCTTATAAGAGGCCTATTTTTATCGAGCAATACCGACCCTCGAGCTCTACCTCGACGAGCTCCAGGCATGGATACAACATTCGACAGGGCAAAAAAAAAAATTAAACTCTCAGGACATGGATTATCGGCAATGCTCTCCACTCTCGACTGACATTTCGGTGAGAAATTCAAGCAACAAACGATCGTTTTTCGGCTTAGTATCCGCCATTTCTCTACCTATGTCGCCTCAAATTACTTACGATTTCACTATTTATGTTTCCTCCACATCTGGGAGTTGTATGGCGACGTTTTCGTAGTATTGAGATTCTGCTTCATCTCCTTCAGCAAATTCTATTTTCAAACATCCCTCGTGTCCGTCTTGGAGAATTGCTGATCGAACCATGCAGACCAGTGTTGCCATAGAAATAGTTGAGTGACATCCACCAAATTGACGTTTTCCGTTGGAAATTCAATTTCGAACCTGCACGTGTTATTGAGAACGAGTGTAAAGCTTCGATCAAAGAATGCATGAAGCTGTCTTAGAGATTAAAGAAACTTTCGGGCGCACGTTTCCATGCTAAAAGCTGATTGGCTAATACTCAACAGCCTCAATCCCATTGGCTCGCGCACTATATATATATAAATAAGTGTTTTAAAAACGTAACCAGTGAAAAGCGGATCGTGAAAAACACTTGCATATTTGCACTAGTTTTGGCCCGTATTTGTACTTGAGAACGTCAGATCGTATTATAATAGACCAATTTCTATCATTCCAGTTTCATTCGGACATAAGCTTCTGCCCCGGTTGTAAAGCCATCACTGAGCCGTTGGGAAAACATGCCCCTAAGGATATATTAAACCCCCGGTCAAGGCCCATCAGTTTGGAAAACAAAATTCCATTTATAGCACTCTGGATATAAGCGCACCGCACGCGAAAGATGAAATTGATCAAATAACGTGGAGAGGTAATTTAGAGTGGAGTGAAAAGACGTGTTAAAACAGTTTTCTGTTAATGAATTTTAGAACTTTTTTAATCCCGGTTTTAAGCCCTGTTGCTGTTATAGCCCACCAAACCGCTTACGAAGTTGTAATAATATATAAAACACAGGCTTTTAGTGACCGCAGTAAAAGTTGTCATAAAACCGAGTACATGTGAAGCATTTCACTTTTTGTGATGTAAAAGTCCGACTCATGATTGTTGACTCGTGATTGTCAGCAAATTGGTCAAATGCGGTCGGCCAATCACGCCGCGCGGGAATAGAATATTACAATACCATTTTTCATTATGAAAGGCCTTTATTGTTGTCCAAGCAAGTTTTTTACAATTTTCCATGAAGATTCTCGGTCTTCTTTATTTATATCATGTTCTCTTACAGAGTAAGGACACGACATGTTTGCATGGACGCGTACTGTGAGTAGTGCCGTCAACTACTCTACTACTTTTACCCAGCAACACCACCACCCGCACGGACTACGACGAGTGAGAGCTTTATTTTTCCCGCACGCCTCTTGCACTCTAATGTGGATCTCGATTCCGGCCTTGCACTTCTTCGCCTTATTAAGATTTTTCACCCTCATGTCTCGGTTCAGCTTAGTCAGCACATTTGTACCAAGAGAACCTGTGGAAATATAAACAAATCACAATGTATGGAGAAGGAGTAATATAATAGACAACTGCAAATATGATTAGTTTGGTGCATGGTCTCTAAAAGCCAGGAAAATAAATCAGTGCATGGGTATGAAAGAACTGGCAGGGCTGTATTTGGAATTTTATTGTATTTTCCGATATAAGCAGAAACGTAAAGTAGGCAAAAAGCAAACCAGTGTAATTGTAAATCCGAGCGAATATTTTCAAACTTGATTTTAGTTTCGCCGGTCTCGATGATGCTCCGTTCTCAACGAAATACAGTCACTTTCTTACAAATTGCTATCACTGATCTACCTGACAAGAGTGTGTCGATTTCTTGCTCAACGTCTTGAACTTTAGAGCAGGCGACAGTCTTGTAGTAGTAGTACAGCTTCTGGTAGCTTGGTTTGTCGCTGCCTGATAGGGTCACGAGTCTGTTAACAATCTCTTTGGTAAAGCCGTGGCCCTCGAGATCTGCCTTCTTTAGAAGTTGTACCATTTCGGCATCAGTGAAAGAGAAGTCTCTGTTGTAGATGCGTAGAGTGATGGTATCTCTCACTGCAGCATCTGCATTGGTACAAGATAGATACAAGATAAACGTTGTCATCAAAATAATACGTGCACAAAGCGGTTCAATTCCTAGCTCATAGATTATATACAGCTCCGATCGAAGAATTTTCCAGCGAATTTTGACTCGTTACAGACAAATGTAATGAAAAAGTGAAAACATGATTGCACGCTTCCCAGAACAGCTACATCCCTCAAATTTTGATCAGTTAATCTTTTACCTGGTACCTTAAGTTTGCAGACAGTGAATATTTCAGAAATTCGATTGTATGAAAATTATTTGGCATCGGATTCCCATACAAACACTGTATTTTGCACCCCTTTCAAAATGTCGGAATTAACCGCGAACTGGTCTATTGCTTTAACAAACTCATTTTATTTGGCTCGTGCGCTTAGAAAGCCTTTCAAGTGTTGAACCTATGAAAAAATTGTTTCGTCGGTTTAGATTAGCCAGTAAACGTTTCACTTTTGAAACAACCTAATTATAACAAGCACATCGCTGAATAAGGACAAGAAGCAGCACACACTTTAGACTATAAACAAACCTGCAGCATTCCATATGAAAATCAGAGCGAAAACGGCGAGGAAGTTCATGATGCTCGAAGTGACTTGAGGGTTCAGTCAAGAGAGTTCACGTTATCTTTGGTTCAACTGATTGAGGAGTCAATCTTGAATATGAGAAGACCTGGACAAAGCTGCCTGTTTTATAGGAGATGTTGGCATTGGATTGGTTCACTGCGGTTTCTGTTTTTGACTCGCTTCAGCTTACCTGTAATTTAGATCAACTGGAATAATTTAACATTTAATAAACTCATAACTAACATAACATTCAGTTTCGTGTTGTAATTTTTTTCTGCAGTCTTGACAAATTGTTAACAGTTGAAGACTTTCCAAGGTTGCTTCAATTCAGCTAAGCTGTGTACACGGAACACACAGAGAAGAAGGAATACAAGAAAAAATACCGACATATGAGTTCATTTGATTTTCATATTATTTCCATATTATTCTTTGCTGTCTTTGTAACAGTAAAAAATAAAGTTTCATTTTACCAAGAATAGTTGTTGTACACTTTAGTGACCATTTTAATTGTTAATTCCAGTAGGATGGTAGAGACCGTACATGTATGTGAAGTGAATCGTTTTACGGCGAACAGAACTGCAAAACTAAAAGATGTTTTCTAACATTCGGCTGCGGTGAGCTATCAGTGTTGGCTTTCTTTTTCGTGTTTTTCTCGTTCTTGTTGGGAAAGAGAGACTGGGATATAGGGTTATAATAACAGTGATAATTGGTATGTATCCGCACATATTTTAGCTGTTGTTTAAAAAAACGCTAAACCACCCTGCTTATCTTTCGGCGTGAACGAAGTTTTCGAAAACCTAAAAAAGATGTGGGGAAATAATACTTTTTCGCGTGATTTTAAGGACCCTAGTCAGTGAATAGAACAAAGAAATACACTAGATAATTCGCGAACACTAACGAATACGGTGACTGAGTTGATTGTTCTCTGCAAAATATCGAGCCTGAAGAGTCTGAATAGCAGATACAGGGGTGACATAATTGGACAATACACTTGTTCCATTATAATGGGTCGAGCGAAAGTAGATTATGTATATATTGGCAGATAGACATACTGGAAAAGGTCAAGGAACTTGAAGTGCAACCACTAACTCCATATTCAGATCATTGTCCGATAAATTTGCATCTCAATTGTATGAATTATTCCTGAAATGAGACAAAATCACCTTATATTAGCAGTATAAGGCAGAATATGTTGAAACATCAGATAATAGAGATCATGCACCTTTTGCCTGGTCATATAAAACAGATATTGATCCATATATAGCGCACTTTAAAGGGGCTGTGTCACGGTAAGACTTTACATTCGTTTTTCCGGGCCGGAAAGAGCTATTTCTACCGATTTTGATATGAACTAACGAACCTCTCGGCCATGTGGGATGCTTAAAATGAAAGAAAATATGCAAAAATGACTAACAAACCGTGTATATAAACAGTTTCCAGGGAAAATATTGAAAATCCTTTCAATCAAGCATTGAGGGAGGGAAGTTTAACTGTTTGTATCCAATTAACAGCCACTAAACGAGCGATTACTCGATACATGCGCAGTACCATGACATAGCCCCTTTAATTCCGATGACACTAATGATTGAATCTCTTAGAAGCCTTTCTTGAGAAAAACTATACGTTCAGACACAGTTAGATAACGCCACAACAATTAATAAATTAAAAGCCGCCAGCAGAATTCAACATAAACCTTGGTTAATCTCGACTGTAAAACACTAAAGAAATCTCTCAAGATTTTAGCAAAATCGTCATCAAAAGATCCACAAAATGACGTACTTAGAGGCCAATATTTTTTCACAAAAAGAATTTATTGGAACACTTTAAGAAAGCGAAAAACAGCACATTTACAAGACCAGGTCAACAACTTAGTTAAAATGAATGAGTCAAAAGGTAGCGAGGAATTTTAGAGAGACCTCAAGCAATAAAATCTACCACAGTCCTTAAAAATGGTACTACAGCTAATAATATTAGCTCAAAAGAATGGGTATGGACCAGTACGCTCTATATGCAATCATAAGATCTAGGATAACCATGAGAACGAAAAGCTTGAACAGTACTGTAAAGAAAATAGCGCAACTAATGAAACATTATAGATGCAAACATAACAGACGAAGAAATAAGGTCTGCCATAAAAATAACAAACTGGAAAGAAACAAAAAAGGTGGCATTGATGGCTTGATCAATGGAAATGCTTATACACAGCAAAGATCGATTGATCCGTTCCCGTTACGTAAAATGTCCAATCTCGTTATAGAAAGTAGCAATTTTCCGACTACGTGCATGGTCAATCAGATTGTTAGTTCCAATTTATAAGTCAGGGGAAAAAGACAATCCTAATAATTACAGGGGAGTAACTCTCTTTAACTGGGCTTCCCGTCTGTATGACTCTATGCGAAGAAAATGATATCTTAGTCGATTACAAAGCTGATTTTAGGAAGGGGTATATTACAACTGATAACATCTTTTGAATACTATATATATTTTGAATACTATGATAAATAAATATATGTCCAAAGGTAAAAGGATATATGCCTCGGATATATGTTTCGTGGACTTCAAAAAAGCCTTCGATTCTATTAACAGAATTAAACCTTCTCTAGCAGAAGTTAATGAAATTGGGAACATCGCCTAGATCCCTAGGTTGAGACACGTATAAAAACACAACGGGGTAATTCACAACGGGGTAAAGCACCACTGGAGTAAAAACAACAATTCATATTCTCAAACTCAGTTAAATAAAACTATGCCGATATGTTCAAAACATTTATTTTGTTTGTACTTACCAAAAACAAATATAAGTACCTTATTAGTAGATCTTACCAAACTATCATCTTTCAATACGTAAAATTGTAACGTTTGCCACTTGGTATTTATTTTTAATTAATTGGGGGCTACCTCGTAAAAGCCCGTAAGGGTTTATTTAGTTCTCCAACCATTGTAAGAAACAAATCTAAAAATACTGTACTATATATGTGTACAAAATGGTAATAAATAATCCAATCCAATCCAATGCAGGGCAATAACCTGATTTAACTTATATATAAATGATATAGAGAACAGCCGGATTACATTAGTAGAAAGTAAGATATTCATGCCTTGCTATATGCAGATAACCTTGAACATTATGGTCGCAGAAAGCCCAGAACATTTGCAAAGTTTAATTGACAACCTGAGTGAATATTGCTCAAAATAGAAGTTAACACTAAACCTTTCGAAAACAAAAATCATGATTTTCCGCCGCAAGGGAGGCTGAATCAAAGAAGACTGTAATTTCATGTTAGGACTGAGGACAAACCATCAAAATAACCCATCCTTCACATACCTTGCAATTGGAATTACGTTTAATATATCTGGGACCTTTGGCAATACAAAATCTAATCTAGCTGCTAAAGCCAAGAAAGTAGTTTTCTCTGAAGAAAAGCGTCTTTGCAGAAAATGTTAATATGACACCAGACTCGAGCGAATTTAATGCATCTAGAATTTTTTGTGCCCAGGGGAGTATGGAGGTCCTGAAAATTGTGTGTGGGGCGGGGGGGGGGGGGGGGGGGGGGGGGGCACTGAAAATGATTAATTCTGGGCCATTTACATGGGATGGCTACCGTAAGCCTCGTCGAAAAATATTCACTATAAAAGCAAGAGTGAGTCTGTTGCAAATGAAAATCTCCAGAAAATGTCGATTAGCTAGGTTTTATTCTTCCCTAGTAACTCACTAAAAAGGATTCTAAGGTGTAATTATAGTTATTACACATGTAGGTGGATTCTCGTTTAGCGGCTTCAAACGTGAATTTACAGACAAATACGCTAATTTACAGACTATGAATATTATTCCCTGAGTATCGACACAAAAAGACCTCTAAACGCTTTAATAGTCACTGGAATCCCTTAAACGTTTGTATAAATCATTCAATACTATTTTCCTATCGGCACAGAAAGATTCGTTGCGATACAGTGAATATAGAAAAGGATATAAAAATCAAACTTACCGCGACTGGCAAACTCGTCCATACGTTTCCTTGTAAAAATGTGTACTGCTTGTTGGGCATAGCAACAGTAACTAAGGAGAGCGGGGCTTATTATGTATGATAGCAAAACAATTAAAACTGAGTCATGAAATGGGAAGGAAGCACAAATCAACAAAAAAGGCCTTTCTTGTCACTCACAGCGTAACACCTGAATATTGAGCCGGTAAAGTACAGCAACTATCATGTCGACCGTCACTAGGCAACAATACCGCCCTTTACACTCCCTCAGAACTAAGTTGAGCCAATAATCTTAATAAGGCGATCGAAGAAGTGCAAGGTGGAATCGAGATCCATTTTAGAGGGTAAAAGACGTGCTGAAAAAAAATAAAGCTCTATCTCCTCGCAGTCCGTGCGTGTTGCTGTTCATGCTGGGGCTGCGACAGAGTTGAGGAAGCAAGGGAGATACCGTGTTGGGCGCACCGTGGAACGATAATGTTATTCAAAAAAGAATAATACAATTTATAACTTTAATATCGACCAAGAATGCGCAACTTAAGAGATGGTACACAAACACTTGCAGTTATCGATTTTAAGAAAGTAGCCATTCGTGTGGAGAAATTCCCATTCATATCTACTCTCTCCTTTGGTTACCTAACTTTCGAATGGGCAGGAAGTTTTTGTTGACCATTCAAATGTCCAACTTATCAAACTTTATACTGAATTCCTTTACACTGACTTAATTTTCAGAACACAACTTCACCAAACCCGATGATGTGCTATCGGTTAAACATTGTATCTTGTTCAATTCGAATTCTCAACAAGGTAGTAAATGTCTGATTATAATTTCTGTCGCGTTGTTAAGTACATATTTGACATCGACACACGGTCCCAGTCCGTTAACTGGACAGGGTCACAGCAACAGGGTCACAGCAACAGGGTCACAGCAACAGGGTCACAGCAACAGGGTCACAGCAACAGGGTCACAGCAACAGGGTCACAGCAACAGGGTCACAGCAACAGGGTCACAGCAACAGGGTCACAGCAACAGGGTCACAGCAACAGGGTCACAGCAACAGGGTCACAGCAACAGAAATGTAAAAGAGTAAAACAACGTTGGGAGCGAAGAAGCATTTGTCACTCCCGCCTCAGACTCGTACCCATACTAACAAGCACGCAGGGTGTCACGTACCGCGCCGCCTTAGTAGCGACTGGGAACGAGTCTGCTCCCACCTCCCCTTCCCTCCCCTTGACCTCCCATCCCCCACTACTCCGGGGAAGCATGGGGATTAGTCTTCCAGAAAGAATAAACAAAGAACCTAATTTCCATATGATCGCTGACCATGGCCGGTGACGATCTCTCGATCGCTGGAACCGACTCAACCGTACCCTCGGCGAGCAGAGCCTTCTTTTCTTTGGTTTTCTTTTTAAATCTCCTTCCACTCAGCATTCTCGTTCCCAGTGCCTCCTCGACTAACTGAAAAATCGGAGCCTCAAATTTTTCAGTTAGTCGAGGAGGCACTGGGAACGAGAATGTCCACTGAGAAGAACCTGTCGTAGAACAAAATGGACACGAAATAGGACAAGGAGGGCGATTTCAGGTTTTATTTGTATCGGAGTTTTGAATCGAGAAAATATCTAAATCAGTACGAGTAAGCCACAGGAACCCCGAAGGCCAGTTTACACCGGCGATTTTTGGTAATTATATTCGTGACAATTTAAAATCGTGCGTGTAAATTTCCGCTTGCAGAATTTGACTTTACCAAAACGAGGGATTCGAGCAGTACCAACAGCCATTGGTACAATTAAACCACGCACACTTTACAATAACAGTTGCCCTCCGCCAGGCAGCACGGCGCTATCACACAGTGAGCAGGGATACGATACGATATTTCTCAGCGGTGGGAATCCTTGTAAAACATGCACAGCTGTATTTTATAGAATAACAATATTTTCTGTAGTGCCAGCTTGGTCTGCAATCCTGAATGATCATGAATTCACAATCATTTCAAGTTCTGCACTGTCAGAGAAACCCATTCATAGGCTATTCCACATACCACCTCACCAAGCATTAGAGCTAGTATCCAGCGCTTGTTCCACCTCAGGTTACCCTGTGGCAGGGCAACACTTGCCTGAGGCGTGCTGACCAGCTAACCACCACTTTGGTAAAGCCATGCTTGACAAGTTTGGCTCTGTTGACCCTGATCTGATGTAAGCCTCGTTATCAAGTTGCTGACGCGTAGAATGACTGGGATGGTGGACTCATTCACTGCAGCATCTAAAGAAAAAACACCAACTTAAAGGACTAGATGTTTGTGTGAACACTTCGCAGTGGGGCATTTGAGTGGATCCGCTTACAAACCATTGCACAACGCACCGAATAATTTCCAGCCAATTAACTGATAGCATAATAGCACTGTAATGTTAATCGTATATTGTCATGTAGTATACTTTTTCCACGTCATTTTGACGTTGATAATTTGCATATTAAGAAGCTTTTTCTTGGAAGTACATCTTGCCACAATCACATCTAAAAATCCGGGTTATACAGTTAATGTCTTGGCTAGATTAAAGTTGTACACTAAAGGAAGAACCACAGCATAGAAAAAGGCAGCGCCTTGTTTTTTTATAAATTTGAGTAATCCTCATTTTACTAGTACTCGTTTTACCATAATCCACGCTTAACTACTCCACATTTTACTACTCTGCATTTAGTATTTTCTTAGTCCAGTGCAGTTTTCTGTTTAATTACCACATGCCTGAAGCAAAGTCCACTCTGTGCGATGCTTAACAGATTCCATTCTGCCGTGCGTCTTAAAGATGCACAGATGACAAGAGAACAAAGAAGTACGCCACGAGACGCAGTGGAGTTGTTCCCTTCGCGTTTTGGCGTCATCTGTGCATATAGGAGAACAGACGCACGGCAGAATGGATGGTATTTGTTTTATATAATAATCGCAAACTAACACTATGAAAATATTCAATCGAAACGAGTTGAGAAATTGGCTGCGCGCGCTCATGAAATCCATGTGTCCTCTAATAACTCACGGCTCTTGACCAATCAGAGCTTGCGTTTCGGATTGATTATTAGGGAGTTTAAGCAACGAGGACGGCAACGAAGACGACGACGGCAAAAAACAATAGACTTAATTACCAAGAACAATAACTGAACGTGAAAATGCGCGCAGTGACACACATTTTTGTCGTCTTCATTAAAATCACAACGCGAAACCCCAAGATTTTCGTTGAGCAGAGAACGTGAACGGTAAGAAATTAAAACGTTCTTATTTTCCTTCGGCGGGAACGAAACGTTTTGTGCATCCAATTTTTCAAAAATCTGGATGTTAAAAGCAACGCAAGACGAATGAAAGAAATAATAAACAAGCGATTTGACGAGAAAACACTTTTTCACGTTCCGTCGTCATCGTCGTCATCATTGCTGTCCTCGATGCTTAATTAAACTCCCTATTATATAATACGTTGCAATGCATATCTACATCATTGGCGAGCCCCGGGCGCGGCTCTCTGGGTTGTAAAACACATTATTGATATTCGTTTCACTTTGCGAGCATCCCACGCAAAGATGGCTACTCACACAAGTAGACAAGTGGACGTCACAGGGATCACCCGTATTTGGGCATCATGTTGAGTGATGACCTACAATGGGGTAAGCATATTGACCAGATCTCCAAAAACGCAAATGCAACCATCGGCTTCTTGTGACGGAACCTTAGGGTGTTCCCTAAGAAGCTTAAGGAATAGCTGATATTACAGTTGAGTCCATGAATAAAAGTTTCAGCGGAATTGGCCCGAACGCCTCACTTCGACGTAATGAACGGCACTATATTCAAGAATGATGGTTTCAATGCATCGAAGAGAGGCGTTCGGGTCAATGCAAAGGGTCAATACCGCTGAATCGGATATTCGTAGCCTGTCAACTGTAATATCAGCTATTGGCATACATGCTCTTGTAAGATCTAAACTTGAATATTGTAGCACAATCTAGTGGGATCCATACATGAAAAAGGACATCCTCCAACTGGATCGCGTCTAACGAAGGGCTGCACGCTTTACATGCAACAACTACCAGTGGGACACTAGTGTGTCGGAGATCACTGAACAGCTCGGATGGCAATATCTAAGCACAAGAAGGCGCAAGTCAAGATTTACCCTGCTGTCAGTACCAAATTGTAAATGGTCTTGTAGAAATACCTAAACAGGACTACTTTTCCTGGGTTATAGTAGAACCAGATCACACTCCGCTAAGTTTAGGCAATATTTTGCTAATACGTTGTAGAGCATGTTTAGATCTCCCCGTTTATGCAGACGATACAGCTCTGACTCTGTCAATGATCCGGCTGGAGGTAAAGCTAAATACAGATCTTCAGAAAGTTGGCTCAGAGACAATCAATTAACTTTGAATACCAAGAAAACAAGTCATGCTGATTGGTAGTACAATGTAGCAGGAAACGTCGCCTCCATCTCAGTCAAAGTCTATACAATAATGATGTGGAGAGAGTGTTACATTCTCCTCTGAAATGACCTGGTCGTACACATCGACATCAACAAACGCTTAGGCCTTTTAAAGAGAATAAAGCATCTCTTACCCCAGTCTTCAATAAGATCCGGATAAATTCGAAAGCGTATCTTTTTTTAGCCGTTTTAGTGTGGACGGAAGGCCTAAACGGATAAAAAAAAAGATTCATTTTCGAATTTATCCGGATTAGTGTGGACAGAGCCTAAGACAGCTACACAGAACGCAGACATTATATCCGTGAAACAACTGCAAACTTGTTAGAAATAAATATAATCAAAATATACACTAAATATTCGGTGCCGAAAATAGAAACAAAATACAAAACAATAATACAATTAAAATGAATAGGCACACTTGATTTATATGCAGGCAAAAATAGGCGGCCTTATATGATACCTACACTATCAGAATGTTCTTTCAGTGTTACTCTAATTTAGACCATTGCTTTGGTATTTTATGACTGAGTGTAAGTTCGGCCGGGTTCGAGCCCTCAACCTCATCGGCTTTTTGTGATCGCAGTACATCTATTTAACAAATAATCTAAATGTCCATATCGATCAGAACAAAATTCTCTTACATGAGAAAAAGCATTTGCATGCGTAAAGCCCAAGCCAAACAGAGCCGCAAGTCTTTACCACTTGCGCTAACTTGCACCAGGATCATGTCATTGTACCAATGGATTTGGGCCATATTGCAACCGACTTCCAAATTACTGCAGCTTCTCCCAATACTGCTAAGTTGAAAATAAACTACTGTCAGCTTTGTTCAATCTTGCACAATCCTACAAAACAGACCTGGATACCAGTTGTGAGTAGATGGGGAAAAAATAATTTTCCAGGGCCTTTGAAGATGGAAAAAAAAAAAATTTCCAGGCCCTTTTAATTTTTTTTAAAAAATCCAGGAATAGACCAGTTTCAGGATCATTCACAGTTGTATAACTAATTTGTTTACTTGGCAGGCAGGTAGATGTTAGTTAAAACAAGACATGAGCATTGCCCAGGATCTTGAAAGTGGCTTATTCCAGGAATAGTGCAAACCCTGTTTCTAGTAACCACCAGCAGACACAGAAAATTCCAGTTTTTACCAGCCATTCAACATCTTGTTCAATAATTTCAGTTGTTGTTTTGATGCATACGTGTGCTTGCGTAACTGTTTCCTTGTTTTATTTCTCTTTTTCAGCATGTTATGATTCTTGCCTGCTCTCCATCTCTTCAGCTTCCCCTTTCCAGTCCGAAAAAACCTTTTTGCCACAGCTTTGCAGGTTTTTCTTTTGCCACGCTTACTCACCACAGTAATATTCCTTTGATAAGTACCTGATGCCATAAGTAGAACTGGATTTTTGTCCATTGATCGCCTGTTGCTGAAAATATCTTTTTTCTTTAATGGGTTACTCCAAAAGGAACTATTGATACTTCTACTTGGAATGATTTGTAAACCAGCTAAATTTTTATTTGGAAATAACACTTGACTTCCATGCATTCTTAATAAGGATTTCCCATGTTGGGGGGAGGGTAGGACAGAACAGATCTGCACTTGACCATAATATGTAGACCTTGAGGCTGTAACTATGTTCTTTGTTGTGCACTTTTTAACTGGAGGGGCAATCAAAGAACACGGTTAAGTATACATGTATATACATGTACAACAAACATTGCCCTAACTTAATACAGTCATGCAATATACATACATATACATGTATACACCTATTTCAAAAATGGTTGATCAGAACGAAGAACTAACTACAAACATTGAACAATAAGGCTCTATGGTTCATTGATTCAAAGGAAATAGAGATCTATTGTTCAATGCTTGTAGTTAGTTCTTCGTTCTGATCAACCTTTTTTGAAACAGGTGTATACAGGGTTTGCAATACATAGATTCTACTAGACATTTCCATTAGCTACGAGTACCACAGAGCCACATACATGTACAATCATAACGTCATACCCATGCATTAGTAACGAAAAACAAAAAACGATATACATGTAGATTATAACATTTTCAAATCTTATCAAATACTGCTTTTGAAAACACACGGGCACGTTTGAAGATGTTTGTAAAAATGTTCAAACTAATTGTAGCATGTTGACAAAAGGTCTAGCCATTGGTCTAGATAAAGTTGAGAAAGTGCACAAAATAAATTGCCAGTAATTGTTGTTCACATGGTACAATTTGTTGTGCACAATGTTGCCGAAGTAGAACTCGATCCTACTTGCACGCAATGCTGCAGCATGTGTCCGTACCTTAGCTTTGCAAAAGAACGTGTTTGCCAGCCTTTAATTGGTTCAGCTTTGAAAGGTTAACAATGTAAATTATGCAAATACATTCAGTGACAGGATTTCAGTGGCAATTTTGTGATTGGCTAAAACCAACAATGCCTCACCTCGCGTGCCCAGCCATGAGTGGGGAGAGGATCGCGGGCTCACCGAAACCCCCACAGCTGGAAACTGAGCTTACTTTAATGTGGATCAGCAATCATTATAATAAACCAAGGAAATACCTTTCTTAGTATGTTTCCTATTACTTTTCGCCCAACATTCAATCCTAACCGACTGTCCCATTGGTACACAGTACATGAAGTAAATAGATTACTGCTGACCAGAGGCAATGCAGACTCAGATAATAAATACAATGTGCATGATCGAGCGATTAATAAAAAGATAGGAGCACTATTGACAAGACCAGTTTGAAAAGTCTTACTATTAAAGTGCCACTTCGATCAAATTTTGACATACAGTATCAACATTTTTGCATATTCATAAAGTAGAGTTGATATAGTATTACCAGTTCAAATCGTTTTTCAATACAACAACAGGAAGTCTTATTTTTTTAACTCTGAATATCTAATCTAAAGTTTGCCATTTCTTGAGGCTGTTCCCTTTGCTCAGCTTTATACAAAGGGTTATTCAGCGGAACTGATGTCATACACTCAATGCTCGCCTGCACAACACAACACCTTGGAGGCATAATTCTAGCAAAAACGTCTTCACATACACAAGAAGAAAGTTATATTTATCTTTGCGAGGTTGGCTACTTTTTTATGCACACTATTTCACATGACGTAGTTGTGGTGGTAAGTGTATGACATCACTTCCACTGAATAATGAGAACGGTTTCTAGTAATGGAGGACAGGATTTTACCGGTAAACTCTCCTAAAATTTTGTGGTTTAACATGCCCATTTGGGAATATTTTTTTACTATTTCGGATAATTCTAACACTGATTGACCTATTGACACTGAAAAAGTAGCAAATTGAAATGGTAAATTTTCGTCGTAGTGGCACTTTAAACTCTATCAATGCTAAGAATCATATCTGGTATTATCAACATTTATAATATAACCCAGATAGTACAAGCACTCTGATTGGCTTATACATGTAGATGCAAAAATCTATGGTCTATTGTGCTGGTAAACACAGAGAAATCAGCACACCTGCTTGCGTTGTGTTGTAGTTATATCATAAAAGCAATAGACCACACATTTCAATGTGCTTACTGGCAAAATAAAGCACTGGGATGTTGGGAGAACACTTGAAATGCTTGAAAATCACACGCCTTTGGCTTGTGATTTTCAATCATTTCTTGTGTTCTCCCAACATCCTGTGTGCTTTATTTTGCCAGTAAACACAAATGTGTGATCTATTGCTTAAATAGAGCATGGAGTTATTCTACTTTAGATCCAGAAAACAACATTTTCATGGCTTTTGGACTTGAGGAGATATGCCCATTAGTTCATGCATCAAACTGATGTCTTCAAACTGATGTCTTCAAACTGAATTTTCGCATATTTTGAAATGCACCCTCTCTTTCAACCAGTTTTTCCAGGTCAAGAAACCCTCCCTTCCAACCAAAATAACAGGATTGGATAGCCCCCCTTGCAACCAGAATCCCAGGCCCAGAAACCCTCCATCTCATCCAGAATTTCAAAATGCTGCCCATGGTAGGGGTATGCATGATATTTGATGGAACTACCCAAATTATAGAAGACTTAAGTTGGTGTTGTGGTAGATATTTGGTTCCCCATATGCCAGCAATTCACAACTTTCACAAAATTTTCTAATTTTCTTGTAAAAGTTTGTTTCTACATAAAGTCGTACTTTGGAAATTTATTTATTTTGCTTTTTCGTTTTATTTAGCTTGTAGATTCCAAAAATACAAGCATTTTTATCTTGTGGGTTTAAAACTGAAATTCGAACCCTGCTAATGCACCAGTCATTTGAAATCCACCCCCCACCCCGGGAATAGCAGGGGCATTCACCCAACATGCCCATGAAAACTAGTGAAGCTCCCACACCCTGGGGCATCAAAATTATGTGAAGACCCCCGACCCTGGGAATCCATATTGAAATGTTGTTTAATCACCTTGTTCCCTTTCCTTGCTTCTATGTAAGCTTGCTTGTATTCAAATGGTAAATAATCATACACTTACCCTTTCTCAACAGGCTTTCAAGCGAGTCTGCCGCCATTAAGCTTTCTTCAGTTCTCCCTTCCAAACTTTGAAAAGCATCTTCTAGAGTCTAGTCTATTAAACTCTATTTACCGCTTGAAGGTTGAATGAGTGTATGTGAAATTAGCATGAAGCGGGAAAGTGAGAGAAGTGATTATGAGCGTTGACCCCACCTCCCGGGGGAATTAAAAATGGTGAATTTGAAGTGAACATCCCCGCAATGCCCCCGCTATGCCCAGGGTGGGGGGGGGGGGGGGGGGGGGGGGGGGGGGGGAGGGGATTTCAAATGACTGGTGCATAAAATACATATCATTTACCCTGTCGGAATCCTAAAAAGCATAAAATTTCTATGTTGGAAAAATGGCCTCCACTGGAGTTAAGGATAAATAATAATGGAACATCCCTATACCATATCTCTGTAATAATCCTGGCGTAGTCAATCAATAACATTGATATCAATCAATAGCAATCTATATCAATCAATTGATTGATATTGATAATTGATGGCCAATCGATGAAGCAAAATTGTGTGAACATATCGCTTGGTACAAATTAGTATCAATCAGTATCGATTTCATAAACTGTTGATCATCCCCTTTTTGCATAATTTCACCCTTCTTTTTGGGTCACAAATATTTCTCTAACTTCAAAAGAGCAGCTCTGGTACTATTTGACGAAGCAGCGGATTGTTATACGGACTTCGTTTTATTGCTCTAAGTCTAACATGATTTAACGGTGGCACGTTGAAATATGACACCCTACGGTATGGTACTCAGGCCTATGCACCAATCGATGAACATGTTGTTTTGTGACTATCGATTGATCATCGATTGACCGATACCCATCAGCTAATTTTATCGATTTATTGATTGGATTTCCGATCATCGATTTTATTGATTGACTAGTATGCCGGAAATAATGCACGTTGTCGTTGTGACTTGTGATTGTGAACAGAACCATTTACTTCTTTCAGACTTACAAAAGTTCATCAATAATCCCATTGACTTCAGAATATTTGACTAAGCGATAACGTGTGATGAATATTCTACTAACCTGGAGTGTGAAGTGACCTCAATCCTCCCCTATGTGACAAACAACAACGAGAAAACGTGAAGATACCAAGACTACCTCGAACAGCCGCCATCTTGGATTGGGGTCTGGAATCGAGTGAGGACTGGCACGAATATCTTCACCGCTGACCTAACTTACAGTAGGCTTTCTTTCTGTTGGAGCATTGTAAACAAGATGGCGCCAATCGAAAAAGATGAAACGAAGAAAGCTGTTTATATTTCTGAGTGGGCTGAGATGAAAGATGAGACAAACAAGGAAAAATTCGCTAGGAAAGCAAAAAATAATCCATTTGTACCTCTAGGTGAGTTATTCTATACAACCCATGATGTCAACCAACCCCCCATACCCAAGCCCAAGGACAGGATTTTTTAACAAAAAGCTACCAATAATCCCTACCCCCTGGGCACCTTAGAGTACTATTTTGGTCATTCACTCAGCAGTAGCTTTAATTATCTACTTTTGCACATAAACATAAAAACAAAAAATTGTACAAAATTTAAGCAAAATAAACCAACCTTTTCCATATTCCAACTCAGACTATTTTTTTCTACGTAGGAGCACAACGTTCCATGTGCTCTGAAAGAAGAAACCGCTGACTAATTCCTTGCAAATCCCGCGGGTAACGGTCCTTGAGGAAAGTGCAAAAAGCATCCAGTCCTGGGATAAAACTGGCTACAGAAGTGAACAAATCCCCTGGGATGCCTGTGTATGTCCGGTCACCCCCTGGGATGGCTGCTGATAAGTACATTACGGTACATGTGAGTCTACAAATATCAGATTCAGCAGTATTTGACCCTTTGACCCAAACGCCCCTTTTCAATGTAATGAAGCACCATTGAAACCATCATTCTTGAATATTGCTTCATTACGTCAAAGTGAGGTGTTTGGTTCAATTCCGCTGAAACTGCTATTTGTGGACTTGACTGTAATATCAGCTATTTAAATCCTGACTATACCCCCCCCCCCCCCCCCCCCCCCAGACTAGGTGGCGATATGTGAGGCATTTGATGGTAACTGAACAGTTTTTGTGGCCGCAATGTTCGTGGGAGAGGGTGCAAATTTGACTGGAGCCTACAAATATAGTTTATCTCTTCTTCACTCCATGTGGCCATGATGTGCCATTGTTTTTTTGTTTCTATATCAAAAAAAATCATATACCATTGGGAAATACAGTAGTTTTTATTCAGCAACTGGACCATCAAAGTTCCAGCATGGCTCACTCAAAAGTTCCAACTGTTTCATTGTGCCAGAAACCACAGGCTTACTCCAGGTTTGTATCTCAAAATTGGTTTTGGGTTCTCTGTGGCTACAAATTCAAAATTGGGCCACATCATCAAAAAGGGCCCAGATGACATGAGATCGAAATATCTTTTGAAGTTGTTCTATGTTTTGGATACAGATGGCACCATTAGAATCTGCATCATGATTTTATGCCGCTGACCTGTGAAACATGAGATTTGATGTGAGAGTGATGTCATAATGGTCCAAGGTTTTATAAAAACAAATTTGAAGTAGATGGGTATTCTAACTAGTAGGTAGGAATACATTGTACAGGCATAATAAAGTTAGCACAAGTACTGTATACATAATCATTAGAGTGCATTTTTATGCAAATTGGCCACTTTAGAAACGAAAGAAGGCCTGAGTCGAGTTTGTAAAGTCAATTTAATTATAATTTAATTAAGAAATGAACTCCATCACAAGAAAGAGCACATCAAAATTAGTAAGTTCACCAAATTTGGTGATGTTTCATTGTATATTTACCATGTGTTGAGTTTTCAAAAATAAGAGACGTTTGTATGTATTGGTGGGACAACATTATATGTACACAAGGACTTAACATGGGAGTCTACGGTATTTCTTTGGTCATGCTTGAGATGGACAGCCTAAGCTTTGGAACAAACTCCCACCGGCACTGTGTAATTTTTCCACACTTAGTGGTTTTAAAAGTAGTCTTAAAACACATTTTTTAAGCTAGCTTTCAATTTTTAGGGTTACTCAGTTACATTTTAACTTTTATAGCATTATTGCATCGTGAATACTCAGTCTTAGATTTTCATATGTATATTTTTATATTTCTATGACTTATTTACTTAGTGTTTATTTTTTGGAATTACTATTGTACTGTGCTTTTGATCATTTTATGTTAAAAAGCACATTATAAATACTAAATTATTATTATTATACAATCATGTACATTTTAACTTCTTAAGTCTTATCCTTTTTTATAATTTCTAGATTACACAGTCTAAGTGTTGTTGCTGAGAATGCTGCTTATTGTAGTTCTGTACTATTGTTTCCCAGGCTGCCTTCTAACAGTTGGTGCACTGGTATATGGACTTGTGTCATTTAAGCGTGGTGATGCCAGGTTACAGCAAAAAATGATGAGAGTTCGTGTGCTGGCACAGGGTTCCACATTATTAGCAATTATCGGTGGACTTGGGTATGCTATATACCTAGAAAGGCAAGAAGACAAGAAGAATTAAATCTTTTTGGAAAAGAAACCAAACTGACAATCCTGAGTAGCATCAACCCAACCCTGTGAAATTAACAGTGTGAAACTTGTGTTCTGATTGGTCAATAGCCATGTGTTATTAGAGTACAGATACACTGTCAGATGACATCACATTTTGTGCAAAGTTATTTTGTAGCCCTTTTATGCCATTTATGTTTAATTGTGCCAGGGGTCTGTCCTCTTATAGATGCACAGATGACGTCACAACGTGACTAGAATAACAGTCAAATTACAATCATGCTAAATTCCAATTCGATCTGTGGATTAGCTGGGTCCTGGCTTTGATCAGCCCCAATGGTTATTTCAGATCCCGTTAGAAATTCAGAGTCAATCCACTCAACTGTGTCTCGTGGCACACTTTGCTCTCGTAAGGGACCGGTCATTAATTACGGGGGGTGGGGCTAATTTGCTGCATGAAAAATGCTGACCTTCACCCTATTTGCACCAGCCCTCCCCCTCTAAATAATGACCAGTCTGATGATTTAATGCCATCTGTGCATCTATAAGAGGACAGGTGCACAGCCAAATGGCATCTACATTATTTAAAGAAAACACTGAATTCCTAAGGGACCTAAAACAACCATAAGAGGCTGATCAAAGCCAGGACCTGTTTGTTAAATTTTCCTTGTCTGATGAACTTTGATTCTCAAAATTAAGCAGTCATCGAATCCCACTTTGGGATAAACCTTCCCCCAAGTGTGTATACCAATCACTACCTGGTAAACAGAGGTACCCTGTTATTTGCCCCAGTGAAGACTGAGAGGATTTCAGGGTAGTGTAGATGTTGCTGAGTATAATGAGAGTGCCATACAAATATGGAGTTTATGTGTAGACTAGCCATGTGAATACTGTAGCGAGTTTAGAGCTCAACAAAGAAAGTTCTGGTGACGACTATTTTCTCAGCTGCGTCTTTGGATGACACGCAGCCATCAGGACATTTGGATGATGACGTCACATAGACCCTATGCATAAGTCCTGGTAACTAGCATATCAACGAGGCCAGTAGGTCCTCTGGAATGTTGAAATTGAAGCGCCCGGGGAGATTGTGAAATGCACTGAAGGAATGTTCAGTGAAACAATGCCGTTAATTTGCTATGCGCCTGGCTGGTTGTACTATAAAGAAACATTTTTCAACTAAACAATCATGTTCAACACGTTTCACACTTCCTGCTAGCATTTCAACTTCAACATTCCAGAGGACCTACTGGCCTCTTTTTCGTGTTGTGACCGCGCGAGTTATGCATAGTGTGTATACTACAACTACCAGAACTCTTTGCGCGAATCATTTTTTCCCCTCTAATTTGGACTATTGTCTTGGAATTCCCAAAGGAGTTTAAAAATCTGTATGAGAAAGGGAATTTAAAAAGGATTCTAGTAGTTGAGTAAAGTGACGCCATAATGAATATGTCCTATTCTTTCCCATGCTGACTTCAGTTTTAAAGTGCCCTATCGTCGTCCTCAGGGTTTTCGTTGACGTGCGGTTGGATATTGCTAAACAGTGACGTCAGGACTCTAAACGACCGCCATGATGGAACGACTGAGTAGAATCCGGCCTGGGGACGAGGCTAAAGTGCCTTACGATCACATTTTGAGATGGTGATATATTTACTTATCATATGACCCGTACGGCCCCGTGCGCGCTTTCCTTTCAAAACCATTTACAAAAGTTACGTGATGAGGGCCGGACGTGTATGGCGTTAGTGGGCCGGAAAAAGCCGTTCGGCCCTACACAATTTTTTCTTGCTGTTTTGCGGTTTGATATACAAAAAAATATGGTCATACGATAAAAAACCTATTGACTGAGTTAGGTCTGGCCGGACGGGAAAATATTTAGCTCTCGCTCATTTTGTACGCGCGTCATGACCTCGAGCCAAATATTTTCGCGTCCGGCCCGACCTAACTCAGTCAACAAGTACCTAGTATTTTTTTTCTGTCAAACCGTTTTTCGTTATAACGACGGGAAGTTTTATTTTTGGGGGGTCCAAATATTTTGAGTTTTTATGATCGCATTACGCGAACCCGTTCCTGTGACCGAGCTAATTTTCAGCGGAAGTGACGTCATTTTACTCAACACAACATGGGGGGCTACAGTTTGATACAAACCTTCGCGCGAACTAAGTAAAGTACTATTTTTTACTATTTTTCCACAAAGGACAGAAAGGAACGAAGTTTTCAAAAGAGCGACGTGTTGAGAAAATGACGTCACGACAGCAAACCGCTGGACGAAAATCTATTCGGAACACACTTCAGTATTAAATGGAGGATGTGATTTTGATGGTAAACTCTCTGCAAAATTTATAGTTCAATTTGGGCCTTCGGCAATATTTTTCACTGATTTGAGCCATTGGGGCAGATCACCACATGACGTAAAACAAAGAAAACTTGTTTTCTAAAGCAAAATAATACCATGAAATACGGCAAAGAACCTAACCCCAGAAAACGATGAATCTGCTACACCAAGAAGCACCCCGAGTGAAATCGCGCATTTTACCAACGTCACCCCCTCCCCCCTCGTTAATGTTGTTTCAGTGGGAGTTTGACTCTGCTACCTTTTGTTTAACATGGCTGTAGTCAAAATTCAGGAAAACGCTTATTTTTGGGGTCGGGGGTCTCATTATATAAGTCTCCAATTGTAGCCTTATTCTTGTGCCGCATATTGCGTGTTCTTTGCAGATCTGTAATTTATAATAACATCGATTAACACATGGGAACGTTATTCCATCTGTACACATACTGATTGTTTCAAAACTTGGAAGGAGTTCTTTCGAATATTATTGAACATTATTTAGCCTGCGAACAGGCTGATGGGAGGGAGAGAAGAGGGATGAAGGAGAGCCTGCACCGACGCAATACAAATTTGAATATCTGCGAATGTTCGACGCAACTCGTATTAGTCCATTCTACAATGAAATCTATCGTTTGGTCCATTTCTGATGCCGCTACATCGGAGAGCCTGCACGGACGCAATACAAATTTGAATGTCTGCGTCTAAATATTCTACGCAAACTCCTATTCGTCCATTCTACAATTAAATCTATCCGTTTCAGATGTACCTTTAAAAAGGGAATTGGTAGTCCTCGATTTTATTAAGTTAGAATAATTAAAATCAATCCCTGGCATGGCCTAGCAAACAAAAAACACAGGATCCCAGGATCAATTAGAATGCACAAAAAGTGAGTGCTGCTGAAATAATATCTAAGCGAACATATTTTTCACTCTGTCATAGCTTTGTATTAGGCCTAGACACACATATCACGTAAAATCGCCTAAATATCTATCCAGAAATTCCCCAAAAAAATCTAAATATCTCGAAACATTTTCTAAATATCTCGAAAAAATTCCAAACATCTCGAATATAATTCTAAATGTCTTGTTATATTTCTTATAAATATCACAATTTTGACTAATTTTGACTCGATAAGAACACAAGTTTCATAGCTAACGATTATTAACGACTCGGCAGCTTCAACTTCAGGCTCCTCGGCATCCGCCATCTTGTTCAGTACTGGCTACCATAAGACATAAAAAACGTTATTCAAGGGGAAACCGCTGATCGATTACTGACTTATTGTTGGCACTAAATTGAGTGAACAGCTTCAAATGTCATAAAACAGAGAAAATAAGCATAAGCCTATAAGAAAATTCTAAATATCTCTCAAAATATCGTTTTTTTCTAAATATCTAGAATTTTTCTAAATATCCTACAACCTTCTAAATATCTAAAAAAATATCCGGATATTTGTGTCTAGGCCTACTTGTATCGAAGCTCTTTTCGATCATGGAAGCTATAAACCATTTCAAAATCTTGGCACTGCGTGCGCACATTTGCATCAGTGTAATATGTAGCGGAGCGACATCAGTCGATGTGCTGTAGTCAGAACATTTAGAAAAACAAATCTCGCACAGGTGTAAATAAGCTGCTTCGCATTCTGTATTGTTCGATCCTTTTCCAAGCCATTTGTTGTATAGTCATTTCAGAAAGACCAAATAAAAGGAAGATTTATATAAAAAGCTGCTCTGAAGAGTAGTTGATATTCGACGTCTTGTTCTCTGGTGGAGATTTAAAGCGAATTCGACGAATGTTAACCAGCTCTTGAATCTTCCCCGGTGGCGACTGCTCCCACCTTAACGTGTATCCCGAGCGGTGTCGAATCTGATTAGTTGACCCTGTCACGTGTTGAGTCAACTCGAAGAGACTGACCTAAAAAAAACACTTGTGAAACTTGACTCGGGCGGCCAAACCCGAGCAATAATTGCAAACACTGGTATAATCAACTAAAGTCTATTGAGGTATGCCAACCGCCGTGGGAAGCGAGTAGCAGCTGACGTTTCGAGGAGACGGTTTATAGAGTGTTGAGTGCATAATTACCGCCGAGGAAACATGTACTCGGATCAATTGGGATCAAAGAAAATTGCGCCAAGCAAAGTGTTGAGTGCAAGATTACTGCTGAGGAAACATATACTGCGATCAATTAGGATCAAAGAAAATTGCGCCAATAATAGAAATGCCAATAGCTGTAACAGGAACAATAAATTAAAGAGTGTTAATGAATAAACTAACATGCTGATCTAAGTGTGAGTAAATACGTGAATTCTGAAATTAAATGAACGAAAAGCGTTCATTAATACCGTGAGGTGCCAAAGTGCCTAATTTGAAAATAAAATGTTGTTCTTGATTTGCGTTTACGGGTGTTGGTAGAACCTTGATGAAGAGAAATACCGCATACAGTGATGTGATTAATCAAATGGCCAGGAAGGTTAAAGTGGCGAGCTACAGGTTTGGCGAGATCCTTGCTGTTACTCTAACATCTATCAAGTGTTCGCTTTCCTAATCTTCGCCCTGTTTCTCCGATGTAGAGTTTGTTACAAAGTGTGCAGGTGATACAATAAATAACATTACTGCCAAGTACAATCAAAAAGATCAGTGACTTTAGGGAAGCGTCACATATCGATTTTTCCACGAGAAACGTCCAGCGAAGTTTGGGGGTGGGGGGGGGTTTTGACCTGTGACGTTTCTCCGTGGAAAAATCGATAGTTTTCAGTAACATACAAATGCATAATTCAGTAACCTCATGCTTGCATATTTAATCAGGTCCTTATTAATTACTGTAATTGCCTGCGGCATTCCGACGTCCCCCTAGGATGCTACGCAGTTTCCTACGCCTTCAATAACTTCGATCAGCGGTTTCAACCAACATAAATTGAGCCCGTGGTTTTGATGATTCCAATTACCGCAATATGGCGTCTGCTTCCATGAAAAAATCGGCGACCATGCATTATTATATTTTTTTGAGAATATAAATTTTGGTAACCTTCCCTTGTATAATTTATTATAGGGTAACCCTCCTGTTGTATTATTTAATTATTATAGGCCACACCCCATTGAGTTTGGAATTACTATGGCCTTTCCCTCTCGTTATATTTTTGATTCACCTGTCCACTTCGATTATTTAATTTCTATTGGTCACTCCTCCCCTTCTATTTTTGATTCACAAGTCTACCCTTTAACTTCTATTATTTAATTGCTACAGAATACTCCTTGCCTTCGATGTGTTTCCCTTTCCCTCGCTGGCATGTTTACTTCAAACTTTATTTGCGGTATTAACACTTCAATGTGTTTCCCTTTACGGCAAAGTGTCGTTTCTCTGGTACCCTGCGAGCAGAGCCTTATTTTCTTCGGTTTTCTAATCTCCTTCCACTTCGCTCTCCGTGGAAGGAGATTAGAAAACCAAAGAAAATAAGGCTCTGCTCGCAGGGTATTTCTCTGTTAACGATCAGCTACTATTAAAACTAAAGTTTTCAAAGGCTCGCTGGCATGTTTACTTCAAACTTTATTCACACTTCGATGGGTTGCCCGGGCCGTTTGTCTGTTTAACGATCAACTTATAGTACTAGAAATAAACTACAAATATTCCGATTAAGTGGCTCTTGCAAGGACTTTCGCGGCAAAGTTTTGTCGGTTTATATGAGGTTGAGAGATTTCACATGTCGGTTTCACGGTGAACAATCTTAGTTCATTTCGATTCGAGTTCCACTTTGAGAAGAGCTGCACTTATTCACCTTCAATCGTATGTAAAACAATAACAACCTAGTACTCCAAAACTTGCACTTAAAACATTTACGATACTCTCTAGGTCTTAAATACATCGAATGCATTCCAATAACAGCCCTACATATTTGCTATTGCTGGGGTGCACGTTACGTCATCGCCGCCATCTTGGTTCCCTTTTTCAAAGGATTTCTCGGTAGCTTCTCTTGTTAGTTCATCCAACATGGCTACCACGTCTTTGTTATTTGAATCTCTGGGGATGGGTTGTACCCCACCAATAGTGCACAAGAGTGCACATTTCCCATATTGATCAGTCCAGTTTGGACACGTACCTTCGTCAGTTCACTTCACTTGAATGTTAGCTTCTTGTTCAGCAATAGCTTGTCTCGTTCACAGAGTTTGACAACAGTTTTTTATATATTACATGTACCTTATATTCCTTTATGTTTCTTTGTATTTCTTTATAAGCTTTTCAACTTCAAGTTTGCTTTTACGCCTGGCAATACGACAGTGACTGGAGAGACACAAGACTCGGTTCAAAACAGCTCTCAAAGATTTTAGTGTGCCGAGCTTTGCGTCTCTTGACAGTAGATATTCTAAGAGCACAAACACAAGCACAGCGGGACAAAATTATCACCGATTATTCTTCCGCGAAGTCTCACCGAAGGAAGGTGCCGAAGGCCGCGTTGTCAAGTCATGTTATTACGTTTTTAGCACACGGTCGGGGTCCCTCGGGCTTTTCGTTAAAATAGTCTTTTTATTCGAGAAACAACGAAGAGCCAACACATCAAAACCTTTTACTTGCAATAAAACTAATGTTCTGTTGTTGAATATATTAACAAAATAATAATTGAATAGACAAAGGACTTTATTCTACAGCTGTCCTCACCTGACTCAACACTACCCCTCTGAGTTAAATTGTCACTTATCGGTTGATGCCGGGACATGCGCAATGGTCCCCTAAAATCGATAAATCGCTCTGACGTTCGGCTTAGGAGGGGGGGTTGAAAAAGAAACTTCACTGGACGTTTCTCGTGGAAAAATCAATATGTGACGCTTCCCTTAAGAGAGCCTTTTGTTCCTGAAATAATTGTCGTAGTTTTAGGATAAGCACAGGTATTGCATCTTGTCCTAGAACATTTAAAAGTGCCTGGTGGAAGATAGGGCTGTAGTGTGGACACTAGTGATCCTTTGACTAGGGAATTACGGAGATTCTTGTCATGTTTGAAAGAAATGAGAAGAGACTGCGTGAAAATAGAGGCGGTCTCTGGATCACTCTTTAAAATCTTAAAGTTCTTCTGGATAATTTTCTTGATAGACAGATTAGACGGATGGTAAGACAATGGAACCGATCCTATCTTCAGTCTTCGGTTCGGACGGCAGCAGAGCCGGCCGCGCTCGACAAGGAACTGGTGCATCTCTTCGGACTTTGAATTGAAATCGGATTCTAAATAATTAATTCCATGGTGAAATATGGTTTTCATCATTTTGTGGAAGCACACCGCCTTTTAAACTCTGGTCACTATATTTTTCACCATAATTTTGTTTCAAATACGAGTCAGGTTTATTGGTACATGTTTGTTCAAAACTGTAGCTATTTTGAAATCGGTACAAAAGCAATGCACTTATCTATTAACTATGACTGCACGCACTTCCTAACGAATCGTTATTTCTAGTCTAGTGTTATCTTTAGTAAAGAAATCATTAAAGCCATTGTGAAACATACCGGTCCTGCCACAGGAAGCCCGACGACTAATAACAAATAAAAACAAATACAAATCCGGGTCTTAATGCGACTCAGACCTCCTCGAGCGACCTTGTACTAGCCTCGTTCTGGTGCTGTTGCCTGGGAGGATGTAAACTTTTTTGATTCGGTGAAACATTTGAATCATTTTGATATATTTTAATAGATTTTCTTATTTATTTGACCGTTTAAAACGAACATATTTGACAGGACAGCCCAAGGAAGCTTTCAGAGTGTTCTAC
This sequence comes from Actinernus sp. WN-2022, assembly GCA_030867875.1. Taxonomy (NCBI): domain Eukaryota; kingdom Metazoa; phylum Cnidaria; class Anthozoa; order Actiniaria; family Actinernidae; genus Actinernus; species Actinernus sp. WN-2022. The sequence goes on along the minus strand of JAOWCC010000577.1, from coordinate 9,148,465 downwards.
CCTATCAAAAGAGGAGGAAAAAGTAATAATTCAGCGATTAGTTTCGCTCGCCATTTTGACTGGGTATAATTTGTCAGTATTGAGGCGGCAATAGTTCATTATTATGAAGCACAAACAGCTCCTTTCTTCATGTGTTGAGCTGCTTAATTCATTTAATCCCATCATTCACGGAGTTCAGGAGTTTGTTGACGCATATTTAGCTTTAAGCAAGGTAAGGATGACAGTTGAATTCATAAAACCATGTTGACATCACAGGTAGCCCAAGCTTACGATCTGTATGATTTAATAATAATATCATTTGTATGGGAATTTTTAGTACGTAAATCGTGAATAAATATCCATAAAACTTACAGTGTGCTTTCTCGTATCTGTGCCAAGTTTCAGTGAATTTAAGCCACAGTTTGGCTTAAATTTGCTGAAACTTGGCATATAGACACAGCAAAGGAACACACTGTAAGTTTAATGGATTTTTTATTTAAGATTTACATTGTAAATGGCAAATAAAAAATCCCATACAAATGCTATTAAATTATAAAGATCATAAGCTTGAGCTACCTGTGGTTGGCATGCATGTATTCTTGCTGGGTTAACAGTATACACACTCTAATTCTGAGTTTAACATGAGCTGTGGGCTATTGAATGTACAACTTACAATTTATAATTTTACAGTACTGGGTATGTTTCTTATATTTTTTAGCTTTGAAACTTCTAGTACAATACACTTCAAAACAAATATGAAAATGTTCCACTGCCCCATGCCAGACTATAAGTTTTACACAATATGATTTTAAGCACATTCCCAGACTGTAATGCCCATGACAATCCATGTGTAAAATTGTCTGCAACACACATTTTTGTATAATAAAACAACCACAGTGAGCTTTGTAGAGCTTTCATTAATTATCACAATAGTTGGAAACTCTTGTCATTAGAATTTAATTACTTGTGTTTTTCTGGTCGCCATTTTGGATTTTTCTCCACTTTTGAGACAGTAGTGGTTAGAGAGGGGATTAATTTTTGATGAAGCACATGGTTATTATAGTGCAGCTCTGTGGAAGGGATGCAAAAAGGCTCTCCTCTCATTCCAAAAGGAGGCTACAATTGTCTCCCCCTCAAAATGGAATTCTCACCCAATTTTAGGAAAAGGGAGACATGCTCCAGCCCCCAATCTTAAAGTGAAAAGCGAGCACTGTATGTACAATGTATATGTATTATGAACATTCTAGATGCATATTTTAACTTTAAATTTGTGTTTTAGGGTCTGGATGAAAGTGACAAAGTTTTTATTACAGAAGTATTTTCTGGATGTGTACAGCACACAAGCATTTTAAAGGTGAATATTTGCGATTTCCTGTGATTTTGTTACCACTGTTTTCTGTGTTATTTATGCAAAAAGAAAGATGTAATATTTTTTTTACATGCATTCCAAGGATGCAAAACAGCATCAAATTGAACATGTCATTAATGATGCAGCTATTACATAGTACTAAAATTCTGATAAACTTTGATTTCATTCTTGTCCAGAGACTCATTGGTTGTTGTATTACATGTTTTCATATGAGTAATGACTGTTATATTGTGTACATTGTACTGCTTTCAAATGCAAGGCTGCATGTATCCACTTTAATATTATCATGTTATATAGACATTGTAATAGTTTGCCTTGTAGATAACTGCTAGATTGCTGTTTGGTTAGCTAATATTGATAGCTACATGTACATGTAGATCACCATACTGTTGTTGGGAGGCAGCTATGAGCTACCATTCTCTCCAAATGATGTAATTTGTCACATTTAGCTACCTTTTTGCATGACGTGGCCCAAATAAGGTTACTTTATCTTTTTAATGGCCTTTTTAGGTTGTGGTAGATGCATTTTATGTAGATGTTGGCAAGACATGTTTGCGAGTGGATAGAAACCTTTATATGGGTAAGTTAAATGTATTCTTAAAGGTAACTATAAACATCTAGAAATGTTGTACACATTTCCTATTAATTAATTGAGCCATCTTTATAGCTACATAATTATAGACAATTCACAGATAGTATAAAATTCCAACAAAATCCCTAGCTGTCTAGTACATGAAAAGAAATGCTCATGCAAGCATACATGTACATTTATAAGAAAATCAATGAGCTGAAGTGTTTGTCGCCAATTGATATTAAATCAGGTCTTATCTATCAGATGATTCCATAATTTTTATTATACATGTAAGATAAAATGTATGGTACTTTGCTTTAATTTACCGCATCATGTTACAGAATTATAAAGATGTGAAATAAATATAGTCTGCATGAAATAAACACAGCTGTCTGGGCTGGATGAAGTTATTTTCAGCGATCTTCATATGTCTTAATGAACTGACTGAGGAATCTAATGTGCACATGTGGGATGGTTAATTCATACCAAATATATATGCAAAAATGACTAACAAACTATGTATAGAAGGATGTACAGTAGTCTTCAAGGCAAATGTATTGTGTATCATGATTGCAATCATGTATTTAACATTGAGGGAGGCCAAGCGGGACTTCAACTGTTTGTAGCCAATTAAGAGACTGACAATCAAACATTGACTCATACATTTATACATGTATGTAGAACATCACCACCATGACATACATCACCCATTTGATGTAATACCGTATATATGACATTTACATGTATATATAAAATGTATGTGATTCTTATATTTTACATACTTACATTACATGTACAGGTACTTACTTTTTTTTGGTAACATGCAGTTCTGTCTTACCTTGCGTTGTATCGACTGGATGAGTTAGGATTGGCACACTTTAGAAAGTTCATCTCCACACAAGAATCCAACAAAATGCACAGGGTATGGTGAAAGCTCTTTTATTAGTTTAATTATAATTGTATTTATATTCATAATATTTTACAATGTATTTTATGTATTTAATAATATAATATTCATTAAATAACTTCTTGTAATACTGGTTGACATATCTTTTCATTGAATCATGTACAGAACATACATGCATATGTAGATTTGATTTACTTTATTGATTTTGAGAGAGAATAGAGGATAACGAATTATACATACATGTATACATATTTTTTTGTCTATTTAGCTAGTTCTCATCCATCCTATATCTTATTTTTTCCAATCCTTTCTCTTCAGTATTTGGCATTCATCTTCAGTGAAGAAAATATAAAGACATGGATGAAAGATGAGGTATGGATATATCAAGAAAAAATTGGTTACTTAACTCACAAACTCACTCGTAAAACCAACCAGTTTCCATGGTATGGAATTAAACCATGGAAATTCAGGTTTTCATGGTATTTCTGTATTAGCTATGGGGAAAATATGATAATGATGTTGGAAATTCCAATCCCACATTTTTTCAATGACATTTCCATACTTTACAATTTTTCGAAAGTATAGAAAATTTTCCAACATTATTTTATTTTCCCATAGTGCATGCATGCTGTTAGTACAATGTAATATTAAGAACATGGTTTTTAGTGGTATATATTTTGCATAAATACCTGGAGAGAGGTTTCAAAATTCCTTGTAACTCCCTGAGCTGTGTGTTGCCATTTTTTTAAGACCACAGCACTGGTTGTGTGTTTTCCAAATATAGCAAAAGCTACCATATATGGAATAGGTTTGTATACCAACATGTATATAAATTATATAAATTATGCTGAAATACCACTGCTCTCAACCAATCAAATGACATAAATTTCTTAGCTTGTATTTTTAAAATGGAAGTATCAGTGGTTTCAAGGGAAGCCAGCTACTGCAGCTGCAACTCAACTGGCAACTACTTGATATTGTACATACTGCCGGCTACTAGCAGAATGAAGTACAATAACCCACATAAATAATTTCTACATTGTCAGTAGTATTCATACAGCAAATCCTCTGATGCCTAACTTTCTAAATTAACGAAACCCCTGATTTATTATTCCCCCCCCCCCCCCCCAGTGATTTAATTATTAAAGTGTGAGCGAATATACTGACCAGGCATCAATAAACACTTAATGACTGGCCCCAAGGGAAACAGTGAGTTTTGTTTCCCCTCGATCCTCAATGTTCCCCGAGACGGAATCGAGGGGAACATCAAGGATTGAGGGGAAACAAAACTCACTGATTCCAATCCCAAGGGGACAGTCATTAAGTGATTTGTTATATAGACATAAGTTTTACTAGAGGCAAAATTGTCCATAAGTATAGGACCTAACCTGATACAAGCGAGGTTTGTCGTCTTCTATAAGGTAGCGTTTTTTCAACACGAGTCAAAAGGATGCCAGCATCGCTACAGCATTTTTAGTATCGTTTTGTGTTTTTCTTGCATCCCTTTTTACATGTAGCTACCAATTTCTCTCTCTTGTGCTTGATTAAAGATGTAAATTGTTTCTTTGGAGCTGGTTCCATTTTGAATGCTTTCTTTAGACGAAGATCTAGACATTTTGGTAAACAAATATTTCCCGCCTTTAGCTAGCAAGTGGCACGCGTGACACATCACGATGTGATCACATGGTGGGCAACAATTGATGAATCGTTGCCTACACGGGAAACATTGGATTTTGATGACTGCCACATGACCCTGAATCAGCCAATGAGAGCATGCGTTGTGTCTGAAAAACTTATGGCTATGTTACAAAGGACTTTAATACATATTTAATTTAGATGTTCGATCTTTAAGATAATAATATTGCAGTTTATATTCAAGCTCAGTTTATGTAATTAATCATTTCAGACTCTAACCAATACACGTATATCTTTATTTTTCAAGTCTACTTTTTAACCCAAATACTTCATAGTCAGTGTAATATATATACTGTACATGTATATAGGAGACAATTTTTCCCAAACTTGATTGAAACAGAGCACAAAATATGTATACATGTCTCATATATAAAAACAACAATAGTGTGCGCATTCTAGAAAATAGTCATGTGCTTTACAATTGGAAATGGTTACCTGGCGCTCCGCACAAAATTCTTTCTATAACAATCAAAAAATTATGGCAGATAATGGAGTTTACAAATAATTATAATGAATGAACGCACCGGACTTAGAGTACAGATGCGAACAAGTGTTCCACGTAAACAACGTTTTTGCGCAGGTTGGCAGTCAGAGCGTGAAAATATCGCAAGAATGAACACTGATAGTTTTATACTGTCTTATAACAACCATTATTCTACATTGTTGTATTTGTAACTTTTATATTTATACTTAATACAGTACTTGTTCCATATTTTTAGCAAGTTGCAGTTTTCTATTTTTACAGGGCCTCTCTGAAAAACAATTCAGTGATGAGCACCCTGTTTAAACATTATTAGTTTTATCCATTGGTAGTTCAAAGTTCAAAATAACTGATTTCATGTTCTTCAAGAGGTCACCGTGTCATCACACTGTGTCATTTTATCTCCTAGTGGTGCAAGCAGTACGAGCACAGTTACGTTCAGACAAACTTGATCTCGCCTTTGTTACGGTAGGTCTGTTTTGTGTTAACTGTATTGTGTACATTGTATGTACTCTCATAAACAGAACTACAAATAGGGCGGCTAAATGTCAATGGCTGCCAATTCATTAACGGTTAACGTCACACGATGAGCCTCTGATGGTTAACGCAAAACGGGAGTCAACCGCCGGTTAACGCAAAAGGATGAGTCGCTGCCGGTTAATGTAAAACGGTGAGTCACCGACGGTTAACGCAAATGGTTTAATTTCAATCAATGGTTAACGCAAAACGGTGAGCTACCGACGGTTAGCGCAAAACAGTGAGCCACCGACGATTAACGCAAATGGATTGCCATCAGTATTTAACGCAATTGGTTTTCCATCAACGGTTAACGCAAAACGGTGAGCCACCGACGGTTAACGCAAAATAGTTTGCCGTTAATGGTTCAAGACGTTTGGCAACTAGCTACTGGAGGGCTTACACGTTTAATGGCAGCTCTCCTTCGACATTACTATCTTGTGATGTATCTCGCCAGCGTCCACGACATGTACAGTTAAAGAGGGGTCCACAGATTTAGCGAGCGCTGTATTTTGAAACATTAAAATGATGCGTTTTGACCATCAAATTTCCAAATAGCCAGTCTCTCTGGGAAAACGTTACAGCTGGGGGAATGGACGATGGACATGCTTCTTTATACATCCCTGAACAGAAGTGGAGCATCGCAATGTAAATTCTGTGAATTGTGTGTGAAAACGTAATTCCCATCTCTTTCTCTAAGAGGTGATTACTATCTCAGTAGTCATTTTGGTATTCGTCTCTTATTAGTGCTAAGTAACGATATTTTTACTAGCTCCTTTTTACCTTTATAAATATAGTGTTCGTTTGTATTTGAGTTAATTACCGTTTCTGTGAACGAGTTTTCCAAATTACGACTCTGTAAACATAAAGGAAACATCTAAAGAATAAAATGAAGATTGATTGGAGTACGGAACCTGATCTTTTGGCGGGCTTATTTGAGTGCAACCGTGTCAAAACGTCACGCGCATGCGCTTTTGATGAACCCAGTAGAGCGTGTGCGCGTCCCGCCAGTTTTCCGCCAGTTTCCCGCCAAAACTGAAAGAAAACAAAGGCAATCACCCATGTGTCTAATTTTAGATAAGTATGTAAAATCTTTGCCCAAAACAACAAAACTACTTTAAATCCTAAGACTTTATCAGGGAAAGAGAAAAGAACCTCTTCTTGCAAGGCATTAAGCATTTTGTTTATTTTATATTTTATTTTGCTTCATGGCTCTCTTATCTTCCTCATAAACAAAACAAGAAGTATAACTTTGTAGATGTAAAAGACAAATCTTAACAGTAAACAATCACGTGCCTTGGAGGTTTTGATTTTGATGAATCGATTATTCAAACACCTTTTAAAGCCTACTTGCAAACTTTTGTTTCCCTTTATTAGTGGTTTCATGCTATTTTTGCATCCAATATTTTTCAGTTGGCCAAAACACTTTTCTGCCAATTTTCTTGCTTTCTGATTGGCTCTTGGCCATTCTGCCGATTTTATTACTTTCTGATTGGCTGGTAACAGGCAGACAATGATGCTGATGTGAGGAGTACATGCTGCTGTTCGTTTACAGAACAGTTTACAGTTTTTTAGAATTTTGTCTCGATGAAGAAGTCTTGTTCTTCTCATTGGTCAACGTCCAACTTTAACAAAGTGTTTATTGACTGTAGAGAAATTATGTTTGCCTCGCTTCTAGAAAATAAGCAACAGAAACCGATTGTGAATCCAGATTTTTGTAAAGACCTCGGACGAAGTCTTGGAAATGTCAAAGAACAGAACCCGCTGACTAGGAATAAAAATCGACGGTGCCTTCAAGCTTTCACATCACAGATGTTTTCAAGTTCCAACGTTTTTGCCTTGATTAACGTCCACCAAAACACGACTCCTTCGTCTTTACTATTATTCATTCAGGTGCAGGTGTAAATAATTTATTGAACAAATAATGGCGCAATGGGTCAGTGGATGCAATGGGTCACACACTGAGCATGCGGTCCCGAGTTCGATTTCTGTGTCAGACCGGCACATCTGCACTGACTTTTCTCTGATCAGAGTAGCTTGTTCAGCTAGCTTTGAATTTATCTTAAAGGAGCCGTCTCACCCACAGTGCTTAGCGTGCTTTTGTTATTGTTTATATCCGGGACTTTGACCCTTATTCACGGCGGGAAGCTCACGAACTAAGCATATTCTTTATGTTGGTGACATGATAATTTATGTCCTTGATGAAACTAACAGTACCTTACAAGTTGAATGTGAAGCCAACAAAGTGTTATACAGCAGTACTTGGCTGTACTATAACATTTACCGCTCACCCGTCGCTGCTATAAACAGAGAACATTCTCTCCGGGTAATACTAATATTTATGAAAGCGGGAGGTTTCTCTGGGGTTTCTCTCCTCGGTTTTATTTTTACTTGCAGACAGAGAGAGAGAAAGAGATCTCCTAGCAATTAAGCAATCTCGTTGGTGGCAGTAGCAGAGAACCAGTTCAAGAGAGAACAGTGAACGAATTAAAGCTCGATCGTTTCAATGGGAAATTATTATCACGGCGGCTCTGTTGTCAAATTTTGTGCGAGTCATAAACTTTGATCGATCATCTCGGCGAAATCACGGCGTGAAAGCCCTTCGAAACCAGAGAGAGACCTGTTTCCACAAGTTAAATGCCGAAGCTCTCAAAATGATTTTAGGAAATTGCTCAATTCTTTTCGGGTCGACCAAGCGGAGTTTCGTTGCCTATAATATTTTGTTCACTATAATATTTACCGCTCACCCGTCGCTTCCAAACCCTGTCATCAGTACTATAAACAGAGAATAATAATTATGAAAAGAGAGGTTTCTCCCCTCGGTTTTATTTTTCCCTGCAGAGAGAGAGAGATCTTCTGCTAGCAGTAAATCTCATTTCTGGTGCCAGAGAATCAGTTCAAGAGAGAACAATGAACGAATAACAGCTCGCTTGAATAGGACATTTAATTATCATGTAGCTCGACGGCTTTGTTTGTCAAATTTCGTGCGAGTATAAACTTCAAATAATCAACCCGGTGAATGCGAAAATCTCGGCAAAATCACTGTCTAAAAGCCCGAATTCCGCCCTTTGAAACCAGTGAGAGACCTGTTTCCACAAGTTAAACGCGAAAGCCCTGAAAATAATTTTAGGAAAACTGTTCTTCAAGTGGAGTTTTGTTACACATTGTGGTCACGTAAGCCAGCCACGGTGTTCAAAAACCCAAGTCGGCTCAAAGATAGTAAATACTCGAACTAAGCGCTAATATATCTTTACATATAAATATTAATGGTCAGAATAGCTTGTCCATGTTGTAGGTGGAAATCGTGGACACAAACGGACAATTGTTTCCTTTCGTTGAGGACGAACGAGACTGGCACCATCAGAGAACTACGGCCACCTGAAATAAAACTAAAATTTGCATGACCAAATAATTTAAAACACTTAAATAAGAGGCTCAATAGGAAGGGCAATAAAAAAGGTTCAACCTAGTATGATTTTTTTTGACGATAGCTGGAAGGATGGCAGAGATGTAGAGAAGATTAAAATAACTGCCATAAAAGTCTGGATTTCGATGGCATCGAAAATGGCCGCTATGCTATGTGAGCGCGCTAAGCACTGTGGGTGAGACGGCCCCTTTAATCAAGAGCTCTGACGACGAAATGGGGTAACGTGTTAGTGCACTGTAGGCCTCAAGTTTATCAGACTTTTACCAGACTGTCACGAGTTAAATAAAGTTACTTTATTGATCATTCACTCGAATATTAAATTGCCATCCTTCATCAAATAGTCTAATACTTTTTTCAAGTTTATCTACATTTAGATAACGTACTCTACCGATCTGAGTATAAGTTACATAAAAAATAATGAAAATACTTTTATATTTTACCGTTAAATACTAGTTTACTGAATTGTGTCATAATTTAACCAACAAGATCTGAATGTCACGGTTAGAGTTACCAATACACACAGAAAAGATATTCTCATAATGTAGAGACGATTGAATTACCTGTGGTTTATGGTTTCCATTTCAGAAGGAAGGTCAACACTAATATACAAACACCACGTGCGCAATTTTTCAGCCATTTTGAGAATATTAGTTGACGCATGCGCAGACATTTGACCACTGCGTGGGTACGCCATGGCTCACTGACTCCATATTACTTGGCTAATATACTGTATGTATTTGACAGTCAAACTATAGGATTACTCGTAGACCTTTTCCTGTCCTGTTATTCAGTTGACAATATTGATGTTCATTGGATTTTGTTAATCTAAAAGGCCTCTACAAGTATGTATACGGGTTATTGACCTTATGCACCCCTCCCCCGGTTCACCACTTAATTCTGGAGTCGACAACATAAAAGCGAGGCCTATCTGTTCAAGTTCAATTTATTCACTGTTTTATACTAGTTACATAAATATATACAAATAAGTTAAAATAAGGGCTTCACATTTACAGAGTAGATTTACATGTAGAGATCATTCAGTGTGCGGTGGCCAAAGTAGCTAAAGCTTTCGAGTTGGCCTCCATCTGTCCTCAGCTGATCTCACATGCAAAATTCAAATAATAGACAGTACAAAATGGTTTTGTATACTGGATATTACGGTCTTTCTCAACCAACAACATTCACATTTGCTTCGCGAGCTTCAAGGCTGAGGACCAACTGGCCTCGCATTCATGTTTTCGATGCAGTATACCGACTCTGTATAAGGTCTATTGGAAATATTATCTATGTTTTGAAATAGGTGAATACCCATATCTCGTAAGATCGCTTCTGTTATACCTAGCGATTTTCTAGCAACATTTATTGATTGTTAGATAAGATTTTAAAAGCCAAGCCTTTTCATAGACCATATGTGGGGTCGAATCATGAAAGCGACGTCGGTTGATCTCATTTAAAACATTTTGGCTTTTATATAAATGCCCCTTTGCCATCGTGTTTTAAGAAATGTTGTTAAACTTTAAAATGTTAGGAATATCATCTCCATGATGGGCAACCTTTGCAGATTATGTCATAGTTTGTAGAAGTAGAACAGCAGTTATTAGCATTAAAGCCTTTGAAATAACACGAAAGCGAGGCTGGTAGGGTAATGGCCGACTGTTGACAAAGTTCTCTTATATCCGTGAAATTGAAATCCTAATTACTCTGTAGCAATGAAAGCTATGGCTCTCAAATTTCACAGAATTACATATTTTTGCATGCTGTTTTTTCTGACAAGCTAAGGTACCATTTCAATCCCTGCCTTCCTAATTAGTCTGTCGAGCTCAGGAAAGACTTTTATTAATTAGGTATTTTCCGAAAAAACTTGGCTCTATTTGTTTTTCATCATAACAAATTCACAGAGCCTTTAACAAGAAGTTCCTGTGTTAGCCCCTCCTCTTTTTGCGCAGTTGGAACTCAAAATTTGAAATTAAAATTGCAGAGCAGTGAGATAAGATGTAGATAGTTCATTCAGTTTACACCTTGCAGCCCCCGGGCCGGCTGAATTATGATAAACTTCACAATAGTAATAATGGTAAATAATGATAAAAATGTATGTATAGGATGTAAAATTTATACGTTAACTTGAAATACGGAGTCGTTAATATAAAAGCATCTAGATGCATTAAACATGATGAAACTGTTCTTTTATCTATTTGTCTTGCAAACATGAACGTTAAACTTTACGATTATTCCTTAAAGATACGGTACTTGTGTTCGTGCAAGCCGTAAAAGACGGTACAGCCTATGGTTTGTGTCATTTACACTTACGTCAAAGAGACGCTCCGTCAGAGCCTGCCTTCTACCATACAATGCAGTAAGACCCGATGTCTGTATATAAGACATCTCAGGAAACATAATACGAAGTACACGCGCTTCTGCAGCCTCTAGATCTTCCGACAAATAATTGGGGAGCCCGTTGTGAAACACCTGGCAGGCGTACTCAGTGACTGGTCGAACGCAAGTGATGTAAAAATTCATTAAATCCTTACTGCGCACGCTTAAGCTGCCTGAGAAAATAAAGCAGTAGGGAGCACTCAAGCGGAGCATCACGCAGATGTTCACTCCACAAAGGAGTGATAACCGTTAATGGCTTGGTCATGGCCTTTCTACCGGTGTACCAGCGCCATGTTACGATCGCCACTAAAATCTACATTCATATCTTAACATGTACATGAATCCCACCGGTCAAGAGATTTTAAAATCAACCCTGTAGTTCAGTTTTCCGTTTTTCTTTATAGTATTTACATGGAGCGGGTTGTAATTTAGTCAATCTGACCGACTTCAAATCTCAAGTCAATCCTAAAGTCGAGCTGATTAGCTTGAGTTTTGCATTCATATTGACTCGCAAAATACTGTTCGAGCCGCTTCATGCACAGGCCGCCCAAGTTCTGACTATGTATTAAAAACAGTGTAAATATCGAAGCAGTGAATTACAAGGTTTGTATGGGAGTTCTTCCTAACCCGTGCGTTAGTGTTTTATTTCATGAGCCTCTTGTTAAAAGACTTCACGAATTAACGTACATGTACGAGTTGCTTTTTTTTCGGCAATCGGATACATAAAAATATTAACTAGTGTTTTCGCTGGGGGGGGGGGGGGGGTGGATCGCTAGCGATCTCGCCCCCATTGTCAAAAATCTATTCCATTGTGGGCGGGGCGTTACATTATGCAATACCGCCTGTCAAGCTAGTTAAACTGTCGACAGCTTGGGTCATACTTAGCCTCCTCCGCAGGCACCTCCTATATAATCGGGGGGAAATCGAGACGGCACAGGTAACCCAATTTACATTTTTTTTACAATTTTTTTCTCTCGCGGTCCTATACTTAAAGTGCCAATGAAGCTTATTATTTTATTTTAGATACCAATTCTACATCAAGTGAATAGTAGAATGGTACAATATATCTTGCTTTGAATGCTGTGCCGCTGAGTTAAGGAGGTTTTAATATTCAAAATGCTAATTACATGACGTCAGGGGAGGCATCAATTATTATACAATTTTTTTTGTTGCAATTAAACATTTTTTTTAAATTATCAGTATTATACCCATCGTTGAAATAAATTGATATTAGAAATTTGTTTTCTTATATCAGTAGAAACGCCCATTCACAACCACTAAGAAGTGATTGCAGATGCCTCCCCTGACGTCATGTAATTAGAATTTTGGATATTAAAACCTCCTTAAATCAGCGGCACAGCATTCAAAGCAAAATATATTTTACCATTCTACTATTCACTTGATTTATAATTGATATCTAAAATAAAAAAATAAGCATAGCTTCATAGGCACTTTAAGAGGTGCCTGCGGAGGAGGCTGGGTCATACTGACCTCAGGCGCTCTTCTTCTCTTGTTACATTGTTATTCACTTGTTAATCTTCCGCTTGATATTCCTTCAATGCAGTTCATTATTCGAAATTTGATTTCATTCTTAGTTTCAAATTTCCATTGTTGAAATGAGCCTAAATTCAAATTAATTTCCTTCGCAGTCGTTCTTGGGGCTAGCGTTGGCGTGACAACACTAAGATCAACTACATGAAGGAGACTAAAATTCAAGTACTCTATGGAATAAGGGAAGAGGTCAAAATGAATGGATTTCGAATGGGACCCAATTTTGTCAGGGGAGGTGGTGGGTGGCGGGTAATAGCCCCTACCCCTTTTTCGAAGGTGATTTTCTCGCGTTGTAAAATAGGGATACCTGATTTTAATGCAGACACACGTTCATCTCTGCCTGTAGAAACTAGAAATATAGTTACTACTTCAATAAGTATTTTATTGCAGAAGATATTTGTGGTCAAAAATCTAGATTTTGTCAAAATAGGTGGTGGGTTTCGGGTACAACTCGCCTTCCCTCAAAATTGGGTCCCATAAAAGTACCATTGTTTGCCCTCTTCCCTAAGATGCACAAGCCTGTTGTACATAAATACAATCAACAAATTCCATTGGAGCTTAATTTAAATTTTGCAAGTTTCATTTTAACAATGGAAGCTTTTTCAAACGAAGAATGAAATCAAATTTTGAATAATGAACTTCATTTCTTGCTCTACGAAGGAACGCTTGACTTGCATGTTTTGACTGTAAAAGCTCAACGAGGGTTTCTGCCGTCAAATGTATCTTCTTCAGCTTTCCCCATATTAACAGACGTGTATAAGGGCTCTCAGTCCAGCAGAAAGACACTCCAGCTAGGGTGTTCCGTCGTAAAACATGCCTTCGTTGTGTGTTCGCAGTTAAGCCGTACGGTAGACTCGAAGTACTCAGATTTCTCAGTTGTTGCGGCCAATCGCTGTGACACCGGAAGTTCCTCTTTAAATATAAATATAGTTTTTTTATTTGGTCTAATGTTAGACTTTCTCACGCGCTCGTTCTAAGTTAGGAAAAGAGGTCGACTCGTAGCAAGTGTAGTCTCATGTAAGCTAATCTTCATTCTCAGTTTGAATTCCTGAAGTCTTACTTTAAACTCTCTTATCTATATGTTCCTGTTATTTTGACTGATGTGTAGCATAATGCAAAAACATAATATTCTCTTCCTCTCGGCTTCTGGTTGCTGTATTTGTCTTCACATAACAATCCACCAATCATATCTGGCTCGAAAAATAATTTGGGCTGATTTTAATGTTACAAGGTTACCAAACTATGATTTCAATTAAATGTCTTTTATTCCAGTTACGTTTCCTTCTAGAAATATTGACTCGCGAAGTGTTTGGCGGGCCTGACACGTCCAAATCGAACGTAATACAAGCCATTTCGAAAATCAGCTCATAAATTATTCTCGCGACGTGAAATCAACATTGAAATCAACATTGAAATAAAAGAAAAATGCTTATTTTTGTGATATAACAGGATCACGATTGAAGTTTTTTAAATGAAAACTGCTAAATAAATATTTGGCTACACCACTCTGATTCGCAATAGCGATAGTTGAGACCTTCCTCGCGCCTTTTCACGTGCAGTTATTGTATTTGTAATTAAGACTATTGTTTTACGCAACATCTAGGACGACAACGTCCTAATGATTGCAACGATCGCAGTATTCTTTTGTTCTGCGTATAAATTTACGCTTCGATTCACACCGAACAATATAATCCTGCGATCATATGGAAACCGGGCTTAGGACGAGAACGTCTACAGGCAACGTCTATGACGACGCCTTAATTACAAAATACAATAACTGCATGTGAAAATGCACGCAGTCGCTCTTGGAGCAAATGTAAAGAAACAATGTGAAAACGCGAAATTTCACCTTATAAAAGAACGCGAACGTAAAAATATGAAACACTCCGTTTTTCGTCATGAACGGAACTCTGTTTATCGTTTTTTTACCAAAATGTGGATGTGAAAAGCGAGAAAAGGCGAGAAAACACTTTTTTACGTCCCGTCGTCACAGCTGTTGCCGTCCTTGGCGCGTATATAAGGTCCCTAATAATTGATTTCAGGATCATAGTGGAAAACAAAATGACCGACTTAGGAAAAAATAGCCTGTGCCATATTCATATATTAAGCTATCAAATTTCAATGATGTCATTTAAGTCAAGCCAATTTTTGTTCCTTTTGCTCTGTTGTTTTCTTTGTCAGGTCCACTTATATTTCGATGAGATTACAAGAATGAAATGTCTGACACCTGAAAAACAACTGAAAATATGCACGTTCAATGTTACGACTCAATTCGTGCTCTTGAAACTCACTAGCGTGATGTGACTTAGATGACGTCATTTCACGGATTGTAATGCCTTTTAAAGCAATGTTACGACCATTAATCGCCACAGAACAAGGTTTAAAACACTACTGCACCCAAACCAACGATTACTGGCTACAGCTTATAAGTACTTTAAAGTTTACGATATTTTGTGGCATTGAAGATGTGAGTTGTAATTAAATATTGAAGTCAATTTGCCTTTATAAATTGGAAAACCTGCTAGGCATTTGGCTATCGACAGTCATTGGTTAAAAGAATATGTAAATAATGTGTCTGTTAAAGGTCCTGTTAAATAGGTAAGGAGCATCAGTTCAATTAACCAATAGCTATAGCACCATGAAGTTCACACTCCTTGTCATTTTGTTCAGCCAGTCCATCTCGGTTACTTCAGCTGAAACCAGGTTTTATTATCCTGGGAATGTGACCATAGGTGTTATATTACCAGTCCACTTCCAGAAGTCGAGGAATTCGTGTGGGGGGCTTTACGAGTTCGGTCTCGGCAATATCGAAGCTATTTCGTACGCGATTGAACGAATCAATAATGACACCGACCTTCTCCCTAACATCACCCTGGGTTTGGATGTGTATGACTACTGTTACAGCCCAAGTCTTGCAATGAAATATGCTTATGACATCGTCACTAATAACCATCATAATCATCTAATCCACACTTATGATACCGCCGTTGGTAATATTACCGTTCCTATCGTGGCAGTGGTAGGAGCTCTAGATTCAAGGAGCACCACTGATATATCCAGTTTATTTCAGTAAGAAGTTCTCTTATTTTCTACGTTATCGTTTCTACGTTTTTCACTGTTGTAGCGAAAATGTTCCCATTGCTGTTATCTTAAGTCTCTCCGATCCCTTTTAGTAGGGACCTTTAGCAACCATGACGGCAACGTCTAGGACAACACCATAAAACTATAGTCTTAATCACAAAATACTATAACTATACGTAAAAATGTGCGCAGTCACCTACATTTTGACCGTTCTCTTCGAAAACAATGGATTAAGTCTTGACCAATGGGTTTTGTTCTTCGGTAGAAGGTATTTGTTACTTTCCAAATCTATCAAGACTAGTAGAAAACTACTTCCTCAAATCTGTAGTTCACAAGTTAGCAAATCGAACTAACGATCGCGCTTAATCCTGGATTAGCTTAATCGAGCCGGGCCCTGGTTGCTAAAGGACCTATTTATACCTGTCCTACACGGCTTTTTGGTAATAAAGTTCTAATAACACATCCAAATTCTAAATTCTCATTGCAGCTGGCGTACGAAATACGATGGAACAGTTTTCTATTCTTTCGATACATTATTTTGCCTCAGGCAGTAAGTCTGACGAGTCTATTTTGTTTGATATTGTCATATGGTATAGAATCGGTTTTCCAAAGATAACATGCGACTTTGGGAACTTTATTTGATATTATTTATTTTCAGTTCACTTTTTTCTTTGCGTGTCTAAAAATCATAAACTTTATTCAGAAATCCAAAACTACCAGAGGTATTTTGCGGAGGAGTGAAATGAAGAGCCAGAGTCTGCGACTCTGTTCAATTATTATAACTTCAATACAAAAGTTTGCAATTTTAACCAACCTTTCATACCTATAATTAGAAAATCCCCAAGTAAAAAAACTATATTAACAATCAGATTTTCTATGGAATGATGATTGATTGGTAACATTGAAACTGAAAGTGTGTAGTCTAATTGTCTATTTATAAATAGATAAACAGCGTGCACGGCACTCGCCGGAACAAAAGGCTGATTTGTCTTTCTGAAATTGCTAATTTTAATGTTCTTCCTCTGGCTTTAGAAACGTCGCAAAACACTCCCTATCTATTAATCGATAGATATTAAGTATGTTAAGGAGTGCCCAATTCGAAATAGGAAATTATGCACATATATTCAAAATGTTTCTGTAAACATCTGTTTTAAAGGACATGCAAATTAACACAGTCGTCTTCCTCTTGCTGAATGCAATACTTCAGGGATAATTGCGTACCAAATACATAAGTAGTCGAAAGCGTCGAAAAGTCGTTCGAAATGCGCTAACAACTGTAAAATGTAGTTATGTATATATTGCTTCAAACATGCATTTTAATCGTTGTTTTGTAGGTTGTTGGTATCCCTCTAGTTAGTCCGTTTGCTACGAGCGAGGAGCTAAGTTCTCCTTACTACAGCTCATTCTTCCGCACCATACCCCCCGACGGGCAGCAGGCTAAAGCAATGGCAGATGTTATCGAGCACTTTAATTGGAAATACGTGGCTGCTGTTGCTCACGATACCTCGTATGGTCAATACGGCGTCCGTGCTCTTGAAAAAGAGGCTTATGCCAGAAATACATTTTGCATCGCATTTACCGAGTATTTTACTCGCTCTGGCTACAAAGGCAAAACTGAGACCATTATTGCAAAACTGAAAATCGAATCTAAAATCCAAGTCATTGTATTTTGGAGTAATTATGACCCTGCGAAGGTTTTTCTGGAAGAGGCTAGAAGACAGGGGTTGTTTGGTCGCACGTTTTTGATGAGCGAGGCCATGGCGACGTTTAGAAGGCATGATTTGCAGAAGTACTCTTCGGTTCTCGGTGGATCTTTAGGAATCATGCCGCATGACTACAATGAGTTGACGCTTCAGAAACATTTGAGCAGCATTTCGCCAAACAAAACTCGACGAAGTAAGAACCCATGGTGGGAAGAGTTTTGGAACAAAGAATTTAACTGTTCGAGTCATTCAACAGGTGAGAAATACGCAGAATGCCACGACTCTGTTGTCGCACCAAACACAAGCACCAATAAGTTTTATGGCGCGTATTCTCCTTACGTCATCGATGCAGTGTATGCTATTGCACACGCAGTAGATTCCATTTCCAAGTGTAGCGATCTAAGAGATGCAAGCTCAGCTACTAAATATTCCAGCATACAACCTCGACATGTTGCTGAGCAAATCCATAGGGTTTCCTTTCAAGGTGTCACGGGAAAGGTACAATTTAGCGACTCTGGGAACCCAAGTGTGGCGTTTTACGATGTGGTAAACCTCAAAAAGAGCAGCACATCGGAGGTATCTACGCTTGTGAATGTTGGATCATGGACAACAAAAGAAAATTCCAAAGGAAAAGTTCTGATGAGCGATTCTTTGATTCGCTGGAATACCAAAAATAATCAAGTGCCTGATTCCGTGTGCAGCAAAACTTGTTCAGCAGGCTTTAAACAAACTAAAACAGTTGCTTGTTGCTGGAAATGTTTTCGTTGTCCTGCGGGGTATATCAACCGTTTTCCTGGTTTTCCCAACTGTTCAAAATGCCCGCTGGGGCAAATGTCCACTAATACAAACATTAGATGTGTTGATCTTCCTGTTGCTAACATAAAGTTCAAAGACACAATAGCAGTTGTGTACTTGATCCTCGCAGCGTTAGGACTTTTTTTTACTTTCGTTATCTCAGCAATATTTTTTAGGTTCAATGATACTCCAATCGTGAAAGGTTCGAACCGGGAACTTAGCTATTTATTGTTGGTGATGATATGTTGTTCCTTCGTCTTACCCATCTTACACCTCGCACATCCTACAGATGCCCTTTGCAAAGTCATTCAGCCGTGGCGTTACATCACGTGTACGTCTTGTGTTTCCATCTTGTTTCTCAAAACCAACAGGCTCGTGCGTGCTTTCCAAACCGCGTCTACCCCTCCCTGGTTCAAGAAATACGT
Organism: Actinernus sp. WN-2022; assembly: GCA_030867875.1. Lineage (NCBI taxonomy): Eukaryota > Metazoa > Cnidaria > Anthozoa > Actiniaria > Actinernidae > Actinernus > Actinernus sp. WN-2022. The sequence continues at coordinate 9,129,592 of JAOWCC010000577.1, read as the reverse complement.
CTTAGACAGCAAACGACAACTTGCAATTGTATTCCTTCTCAACGCCATCCAAATCATCTTGACAGGCTTGTGGCTTGTTTTGGACCCACCATACAAAGAAAAACGCATCAAACCACAGCATAGTATTTTCGTAACCTGTCGTCCCTTCAAAGTTACCGTGGGAAGAGCACTTAGCGCCGTGATGTTTGGTTACTTGACTTCCCTTTCTCTTCTCTGTACCATCTACGCCTTCAAAGCCCGCAGGCTTCCCGAGAATTTCAATGAAGCAAGGTACATCGGTTTCTCGATGTATGTGTTACTGCTATCATGGATAGCCTATTATCCTGTTGATTCAGCACTCGAGGGGGCCTATACCAGCATTGCCTGCGCTACTTCCTTAGTTATTGGCTATGGGCTACTCGGGTGCATGTTTTTTCCTAAAGTATTTGTTATCCTGAGGCATCCAGAGCAGAATACAATACGATTCGTGCAGGATAATGTAAAGGAGTTTTCTATGTGTTCCACCTCGCGTTATTTGCACGCTCACAGAAATAAAGTCAGCCCAACTAGTTGAAGGTAGAGGGATAGCTGCCGTATTTGGAGCTATTTTTATTTAGGAATATCTGGTATAAGGCCCAAAAATTCGCGCCCTAAATAACCTATTCGAGCTACTTTTAATTATAAGTAATAGCATAGTAAAGACGTCCTTTTAGTCAAGTATTTGTGCAAATTATCGACGACTTCCTGGGATGAGTTGGTTGGCTATTTACCTCGTTACTTATGAGGGTAAGGTGACACAAGGTCATACCATGATCTCCTCGATTTCCTCTGTTCGTTTACTCGATTGCCTTTGTTCGTTCTGGCACATTTAATCCCTAATTTCCCTCATCAGCATGCATACTTCAACTAAATCTCCCTCATACATATACATATACATATAACAGGAGGGGAATTTAGTAGAAACATGTAAACGTAGCGGGTCATATTACGGCAGGACAGCAGTCTAGTCTACCACTCGAGTTGTAGCGACAAAAGATTTATTATCTTGGTATTTCGATGTACTTTCTTATCTGGCGCATTTAAAAATCTCAATGCGCTTACATATAAATATATATACTTACTATTTACTCGTAAAATATACAAAACCTGTCATGGATCTATCAAGAAAAGAAAAAAAATTACAAATTTCAAAAATCTAAAATCTAAAAATTTCAGAATCTAAAAATCTCTATCAAAATGTGTACTGCTTAGCAATTGTAGATATTCTTAAAAAGGTAAGTTTTCAAATTTAATTAAGAGGACTTGAATAGCGATAATGAATCAACTGATATAACGTGTTCAGGTAGAGAGTTCCAGAGTTTAGCCGCAGCATATGAATAAAATATAACAAAACCGCACAATATTAAAACTTCAATATCACAGTACAATCAGTTTAAAAAAGAAGAAAAAGTACGAGTGAACAATTAAATGAATCTAAAATATTGGTGTTAGTAATGTTAGTTGGTCGCCTTCGGTTTTCTTAGCGTTACAGCTAGGTTAGCTTTATCATTACAACGGAGATTATAGACTATGGCATAACTAAATCAGTTCACTTAGATATAGAAGGGCCAGACCATGTAATATCTTGAAGGTTATTAAATGGATTTTAAATTCTATGCTAGGTCACTCAGCTCAGTAATGTACCTTTATCATTACAACGGAGATTATAGACTGTGGCATAACTAAATCAGTTCACTTAGATATAGAAGGGCCAGACCATGTAATATCTTGAAGGTTATTAAATGGATTTTAAATTCTATGCTAGGTTAGCTCAGTAATGTACCTTTATCATTACAACGGAGATTATAGACTGTGGCATAACTAAAATGAGTTCACTTAAATATAGAAGGGCCAGACCATGTAATATCTTAAAGGTTATTAAATGGATTTTAAATTCTATGCTAGGTTAGCTCAGTAATGTACCTTTATCATTACAATGGAGATTATAGACTGTGGCATAACTAAAATGAGTTCACTTAAATATAGAAGGGCCAGACCATGTAATATCTTAAAGGTTATTAAATGGATTTTAAATTCTATGCTAGGTTAGCTCAGTAATGTACCTTTATCATTACAATGGAGATTATAGACTGTGGCATAACTAAATCGATCAGTTCACTTAAATATAAAAGGGCCAGACCATGTAATATCTTAAAGGTTATTAAATGGATTTTAAATTCTATGCTAGGTCACTCAGCTCAGTAATGTACCTTTATCATTACAACGGAGATTATAGACTGTGGCATAACTAAAATGAGTTCACTTAAATATAGAAGAGCCAGACCATGTAATATCTTGAAGGTTATTAAATGGATTTTAAATTCAATGTCAGGTTAGCTCAGTAATGTACCTTTATCATTACAACGGAGATTATAGCCGACTGTGGCATAACTAAAATGAGTTCACTTAAATATAGAAGGGTCAGACCATGTAATATCTTGAAGGTTATTAAGTGGATTTTAAATTCAATGTCAGGTTAGCTCAGTAATGTACCTTTATCATTACAACGGAGATTATAGCCGACTGTGGCATAACTAAAATGAGTTCACTTAAATATAGAAGGGCCAGACCATGTAATATCTTGAAGGTTATTAAATGGATTTTAAATTCTATGCGTAGCCTGATTGGTAGCCAGTGTAAATAATGTAAAAGTGGTGTAATGTGAGAACATTTGGAAACGCAACACATTATGCGAGCACATGCTTTCTGGACACGCTGTAGCTTATGGATCTGGCAATCAATAATCTCGCGAATCTACTAGTAATGAAAGCATGTATAGAGTCTCTATACTATATATGGAAATATATTTCCTTATATGTATAATATTATAAAGATACGAAAATGTTGGAAATCTAATTTAATTTACATAAAACTGGCGCGAAACAGTTTCCATGAACAAAGTCACACGTCTTGTATGTCATGCCGTGCGTGTTGTCGTTTAAATATATCACCCAATTGCAAATTTAAGGAATCTGTTTGTGTCTTCTGCTTAGAATGCATATCCAATCCGGATTATCGAAGAAAGCTTTTTTCAAAGATTAACAAGACACTTATGCGTAAATTTGGAAGTTGTCGTTGGTGCCAAGATCAGCAAAGAAACTTGTGTTACTGGAATCGTTTGTAGAAAATGTGATCGTAGAACGAAAGCTTGGTAAAAAAGATACTTGAATTAAGGACGGTGGCCCCTATTGCTAGTGCGCATATTTTCTGCGCAAAAGCCTCAGTACGGGTGTCCCGCGAGTCAACCCGTAGTCACGTAAGCTTGATTGTGGAAATATAATACAAATCGCAACGTTTTGTCAGTGGCTTGGAAAATGTGTTGACCTCATTTTTCATACGTTTTTTTTCCACGTTATCCTGCCTGGATAAAATGAGTACATCTCTCAAAGGACAGAAAAGAAAGCGGAACATTAAATTCTCTCGAGCTTGGCTGTAGCGACGTATTTCGGGGTCAGTGACGGAAGCGACTTGCGATCTGCGCGCAAATCCTGCGATTTTGAACGAAGCGAGTTCACCGCCATATCGAATATCCCAGCATGCAACACTCAATAAGACAAATGTTATACTCGCCAGGGAGGGCTTAGTATAAAATTGTCAAGGTCGTCGGAAATAGGCGGCAAAAATAAGAAACCGGCCTTTGTAACTTTTTAAAACGCACGGTGACCCCTGTTATTTATGTTATAAAATTAAAGCAGAAAGACAGTTCAGCGTTCCAATATATTTTATTTTAGAGAGAAAACTGATTATCATTGAATTTTTACCCAAAAATTGGATACCTGTCAATGGCACTGACACAATTAATATTTATTTAGATAATCCATTAACGTGGCCTTAGGTGATTAAACTGTTACCTATGTGAGGGCACCCACAGTTTGAGTCTTCTGACTCATATTTAGATAAATGACGCTTCATTCTTGGAAAATAAAATTGCTAAGTCAGCAATTTTTTACGACATTTAACCTTGATTATCTCTGAAAAATGCACGGTTACTCCCAATTTTTTTGGGCGAGTTTGATAGCCCTATATGTGACCTAAAATGCCCACATGGTCATAAAAAGAAATAAATACCCTTGTATTAGGGGCCATCGTCCTTAAGGTAGCAGTATTCTTCATCTGAAGCGAAGCAGTTGCCGACCGTGGTGTGGTAGAATCCGTACAAAGGCAGAGTAAAGAAGACAACTGACAAAGGCGGCAAACGTAGAGCGAGAGCGACACGTTCAGATTGATCAGCCTATATTTCAACAACCACGGAAATATCCACGCAAACACCATCCTGGCCTGAAGATTCTGAGATATCTGCAGTTTATATAAGTCTTTCTGATTGGATAATAGTCCCCCGACCAAAATACGGGTCGGTAAAAATTGGCGCGTTGCAGCCGAAAAAAGTCCGTATTCCGTTCTGGCAACATATCAATGTATCTCGTAAACGGACTTTGGGTGTCTATTCGTCATCCAATATAATCTCCATGCTCGGATGTCATTAATGCACTTCTCGATAGACGAAAGAGCGATCGTTTGGCCCTTACTATCATTTGGACTAAATGAGAGGTAGAGGTGGGTGTCATCAGCATAATCATGTGCATTGGCAAGGTGATGTTTAATAATTTGAAACAATGTACTTCAATGAATAATAAACGAAAAGGGGCCAAGACGAGAGCTGTGGCACTCCCCAGTTCAGTTCGAAGTTCATAAAGTTTCATTAACAGAAAACCCGTTTCTTCCCATGCCATTCACTCAATATCTTAAGTCTTTGCAAATAAATCAAGTTGTGGGTCTCCTTCTGGTGTTCGAAACGAGAATAACTTTATCCCTAGGATAGCCCTAAATCTGTCTGTGCAGTTTTCCCTCGCGTACGGGTACCCTTGCTTCGGACAACCGGCCCCAATATTCTGACGAGCTTTTGGGACAAGATGGCGGCCGTATTTACCAGGGGAACATTGCTGTTCTGCTATGTTTTTTTAATTGATAGCTCTGCCGCAAAGGAGGGGGAGAAGGGAGCGCCTGCAACAGAACCCCCTAAAGCTGTTTCCACTCCAATAGCTTACAGTGGCGCATAAGAATAGCAGTTTCAGCGGTATTGACCCGAACGCCTCACTTCGATGTAATGACCATCTTCCTTCTGTGACACCAACACCCTCTTAAACAAGCACGACTAATTTAGATACACAGTTTGAATAGCGCCTCATTACATCGAAGTACCGCTGAAACTGCTATTCGTAGACGCCACTGTAATATCAGCTATTAAATAATAATCTCGTGTCAAAACTGTCCAATCGCATCGAGTCAAAATTATGTTGTACATTTCCGGTTTTCAAAACACAACGCAAGAGAAGTTGAACTGCTGGTCCGGTCTAGTGCCCTTTAAACAGTTCGCAGGCTTCTCATAGCAGTTCGCTTTTCCAGATATTTGGGCAGTTTGAAAATATATTGCTGTACATTATACCTGGAATTACCCGGAAACAGTTTTTACAAAGGTTTGTGTTGGGCGTCACGACTTGAAGGGCCAGGCGCATTGGTGTAAAGAATATATAATGTCGCCTATTCGAAATCTAAGTCAAACAGAAGACGAACACGACGGCTAAATATTATAATATCCAACTTGGCGTTTTATTCTACAAACCCATTGCTAATGGGCGCAATGTCATGTTTACAGTACTGTTGTCCGCCGTGCATATCGATGCTCAAGCGGACTCGTACGTAATGCCAATGCAAACTTTGGATGCCACATATAATGGAGAATTTAGCACAGTTTTCAAGTGATCTTTTGAAGTGGCCCTGTATAAAACTTATCTCTTGAATCATCAAACTTAATTCTCAACTATCACTGAATTTCTGATTTTCTCATCGTTATGGCAGTTGTATGTACGTTTTCTTCTTCGTCTCTTTATAAGTTGTTAACATCATAGTATATAATAATTTTCACATCAAACCTTTTTCTTCCTAGCTGTAAATATGATCAATATATGCATGCTAATTACTTTAAATTGTTTAGTCATATATCTCATCGTAATTTGTAACTGAGCTCAGCCTATTTTTACTTTCCTAATTACAGCAGCCAACTCGAAAGCCTTGCGCTACTTTGGCTACTGCACACAGACATTGTATTATTCTTATTTTTAAACTAATGACCTCAATCCATTGTATTTTTTCATGCTACTCCTGTTATTTACGTTTCGAATCAGTGTCTTGTCATTCTTTAGTTTAATTCCACCGGGTTTTCACGGAAGCAAGAAGGCTGGCTTCGTAATTATGGGTGGCGCAGTGTGTTAGCGCTCGCCTCTGCGGCCCGAGTTCAAGTCGGACTTGGTGTCATATGTGAATTGAGTTTGTTTGTTGTGTTCTCTCCCTTGCCACAAGGGTTTTCTCCGGGTTCTCCGGTAAATCAACATGTGAGTTTGAGAGTAGTTATGTGTAAAGAATATATGAATGTAGTGACCAGCTATGCCGAAATACATACCCTGCTATAACAAAAAGTATCAATTTTATTATATTATTTTCTTTGAAACTGAAATCTTTGTTCCGTTCGCTTCGCCGCTTTCGCAATTCTCGTCTTTGCCATAATGACGAGCAAGTGGAAAACTCTTCCCGAAACCTGTCGGTAAAACAGCCAATAAATCCTTGCCTTCACGAAGTTGGCGCAAGGCTTGTCACTGCTCATTTTTAGGGACAAAACCGCTACGGAAATACGGAAATGAACATGAAAAAACTATAGGGCTTTTAAAGGCGCTCCCTTCCCACCCCCGGTTCTGCGACTATTTCGCGAACACAAAACAAGCACTTTTGCGCATGCGTTAATTCCTTCACTTCCGGTTTCTAAAAAATCCTAAACATTTAGCACGCTTTCACTAAACACCAAACTTTTTCCCGTTAAAATGTTGTCGACCACGTTCTACACAAAATCGAGCATGGATTTTGGAAACCGACGAAAATAAATGCCAAAGTTATGGCTTTTCATTCGCCAAAAATGCTTAAAATTGGACTGAAAAGTGTTGTAAAAATCTTTATTTTTTGTCGTAATGGCAAACGCATGCTCGGCTTTATGCTCCTTAATTCGTAGGTTCGGAAAATATTCATAAATTACTAGTAGATTAAAAATCCTTGGAGAGTTTAGAAATTTTCTGATTTAAAGTGCCAATGAAATTAAAAAATGGATCCCGTTTTTATTTTATTTTATTAAATTCTAGGTTTCTCTTAGTGATTTTGTGCAAATAAAAATCAATATGGAGAGAGCGAACATATTTTATTTTGTATCGAAGTCAGGCGGAATTGCCAAAATCTGGCGACAATTTTTATGCCGTTAAAGGTGTACTCATTTATATTCGTCTCCATAAATACTACAAAATAAGTGCATTTTTGGCCAGTTTCAATTTAAATATGTAATACTTTGAGAAACCTTGAAGATGGCCAATTTTTTTAATAGAATCCTTGCAGTCGGCTTTGTGAATATAAATGCGCAAACCTAACAGCGTAAAAATTGTCGCCAGATTTTGGCAATTCCGCCTGACTTCGATACAAAATAAAATTATGTTCGTGCTCTCCAAATTGATTTTGAATTGCACAAAATGGCTATAATTCTATAATTTATATAAAATAAAATAAAAACGGGATAATTTTTTTTTCATTTCATAACACTTTAATGACGTCATCAGACTACAAGACTTTACCATAGGCGTCACCTTGACAATAATTAATGTCCATTTCCCTAGCAACGGCCGATTTAAATATGTCAATGGGCCCTTAAAGTGCCACTACGACGAAATTCGACCATTTCTTTTGCCACTTTTTTGTCTTCCAAAAGGACACATAGTGGCGGAAATATTCAAATCAGTGAAAAATATTACCGTCACTGTCAAAATCATGTCCGCCATTACTGAAGTGTGTTCCAAATAGTTCGTGATTTTCGTCCAGCGGTTTGCTGTCGTGACGTCATTTTCTCAACACGTCGCTCTTTTAAAGGCATAATTCTATACTAAACTTCGTTCTTTTCTTTCCTTTGTGGCAAAATAGTAAAACATTGTACTTTACTTATAAATCCACGCGAAGGTTTGTGTGAAAAGTAGCCTCGCATATTGTTGAGTTGAGAAAATGACGTCACCTCCTGAAAATTAGCTCTGTTCAGGCTCTGTCAAGGAACGGATCTGGCTCAGTGCGGACATAAAAACTCAAGATTCGGACCCAAAACCTAAGACTTCCCGTCGTCATATCGAAAAACGGTTTGGACAGACAAAAATATAGCAACTTTACTTTAGAAATACGTAAAAATAGGTATTGACATAAACTATGCTGCCGAACTCTAATTAATCTTCCACTTTATGCAAATTAGGAGTCGCAATTATGAATTCAGTCTATACCAGCTGTTGATGTTGTTAAATGTTGTATATTTTTGTTTGAATGTGAGAGATTAGATGAGGATGTAAAGCTCCAGGCTGGAAATAAAATCCGAAATAAAAACAGTAAAATGAACGCTTTCAAAGATCGATTCATTATAAAAAATGACATTCTTTGGATGGTCATATTGCTTGGTGTACAGCTAATGCGCTTGCATAATTCTTTGTTGTTTATAAAGATGGCTTCCAGAATTGCAAGAGCTTGTGTCAATGCTAGAAGACAAAATGGCGAACAGGCAAAAACCACGGCAACCCAAATCAGCTACAGGTATGGTAATGAGCAAACTACTGAAATGTTAACGGAAGCTTTAATCTGTCTTGTTACATAGCCAGACACAACGCACGCTATCATTGGCTGATACAGGGTCACGTGACAGTAATCAAAATCCAATGTTTCCCGCGCGGGCAACAATTCATCAATTGTTGCCCACGTGATCACATCGTGACAGAAGATGGTGTTGCGGGAAATATTTGTTTACCAAAATGTCTAGATCTTCGTCAAAAGCTGACCATTTTTCGTCGAAAGAAAGCATTCAAAATGGAACCAGCTCCAAAGATACAATTTACATCTTTATTAAGCGTGAGAGAGTGAAATTTGTAGCTAAAAAAGGATGCAAGAAAGACACAAAACGATACTAAAAATGCCGTAGCGACGCTGGCAGCGTTTTGTGTTGAAAAGCAGCTTCGAGAAGACGACATACCTCGCTCGTAGGTAGTAAAACTTAATATGTCTATATAACAAATCCCTTAATGACTGTCGCTTCGGGAATTAGTGAGTTTTGTTTCCCCTCGACTCCTTCTCGGGGAACATCGAGGATCTCGACTCCTTCTCGGGGAACATCGAGGATCTCGACTCCTTCTCGGGGAACATCGAGGATCTCGACTCCGTCTCGGGGAACATCGAGGATCTCGACTCCGTCTCGGGGAACATCGAGGATCTCGACTCCGTCTCGGGGAACATCGAGGATCTCGACTCCGTCTCGGGGAACATCGAGGATCTCGGGGAAACAAACTGTTTCCCTCGGGGCCAGTCATTAAGTGTTTAATATCCTCTGTCATGATCAACTGATCATCTGCTTTTTTGTAGATACCTTTAAAGTGCATATGAGCCTTCCTGCAATTTTCATAGCTATGAATCTCAGAAAGGTTTTGAATACTCCTGCGAAGAAATTTTTGGTTTACAGAGAATACTCTATCTTCTACGCTTGTTTGAAAACGTAGAAACGTGACCTTTCCTGACCCATGACCGCGTAAGTAAAAGCCTGGGTCGATACCTCTGTCGACGTCATCTCATTAATGCATTATTCTCCATGGCACCTTTCTATCACAACAACATCGATTTTTAGATAATATACACAGTTTATGAGCTGTTAGTAAAGGAAAAAGTCATATTAGTGAAAATTGTAAGTTTTTATTCAAATTGTTGCAAAGTTGAATTAATTAAATGACGTCTACCGAGGTATCGACCCAGGCTTTTACTTACGCGGTCATGGGTCAGGAAAGGTCACGTTTCCACGTTTTCGAACAACCGTAGAAGATAGAGTATTCTCTGCAAACCAAAAATTTCTTCGCAGGGGTACTCAAAACGTTCCTGAGGTTCATAGCTATGAAAATTGCATGAAGGCTCATATGCACTGAAACTACGTTTTGAGCAGATTACAAAAACCAGGGTTAAATTACTTCGTCATGCGCCTGATGTGTAGTAGCGACCAATCTGAGCGATGTTAAACATAATTTCTTGTTTCATAATTTCTGTGGCGTCCCATTTCTCATAGCTGGTGGTCTCCCTTTATTGACTTCGTCACTCTTCAAAAATGAGGAAATAATGTACTTTGGTCAAGTATAAATTAAACCGATTCTTTCCTCTGCTTACAGCTCGCCTTGTTAGAGCAGGTTTCGATTGAGTGTCCAAAGTAATATCAAGTGATTGCGTTGGTTTTGTGGTTGCATGCTTAGCTTTTACTGGCTGTGAAAAATGTTTTGTAATTATCACCCAATCAAGTTCTAAACTAAAACCAAGCATTGTTTTGGTCTGTCACGCAATCAATTTTCATTTCAGCGTGACTTATCCACGATTGTGTTGACTTTTCCTCGTGATTGGTTCAAGTAAACCAATTACGAATTACTTCAGTTCGTGATTGGCTCATTGTGTTTTATACTTGCTCGTGATTGGTTCAAGTAAACCAATTACGAATTACTTCAGTTCGTGATTGGCTCATTGTGTTTTATACTTGCTCGTGATTGGTTCAAGTAAACCAATTACGAATTACTTCAGTTCGTGATTGGCTCATTGTGTTTTATACTTGCTCGTGATTGGTTCAAGTAAACCAATTACGAATTACTTCAGTTCGTGATTGGCTCATTGTGTTTTATACTTGCTCGTGATTGGTTCAAGTAAACCAATTACGAATTACTTCAGTTCGTGATTGGCTCATTGTGTTTTATACTTGCTCGTGATTGGTTCAAGTAAACCAATCATGAATTACTTCAGTTCGTGATTGGCTCATTGTGTTTTATACTTGCTCCCGTGATTGGCTCTGTAATTACTTTGATTTTGGTTTTAGTGATCAATCAGATAAATGTTCTTCTGGGAAAGGCCTTTAAAATAATCCACCAAACTCTGCTGCAATGTTAACCTTAAATCAGAATACACTCTTCTGGTTATTTTTCTGCAGATCCCAAGCCTTTCAACCTTACAAGACCTCGCCCTCGGAGCGTTCCAATGCCAGAAAAGGTGGGGGTAATGGCCTGATAAGGCGAGTGGTGACTGAACAGCAGAAAGACAAGTCTGAAGTCTGAGTGTGAATCATACATGCCATCTATCTGCTGTTTTAAGCTGTCTAAAGTAATGCATAGACGATGACTAAGATTTAGACGTGAAAAAAGGGAAACGAATAGGAAGTTCTCTTTTAAAGGTTTTTACTTAATTCATTGGATTTGCATTGTAAACGTAGATTGGACGTAAATTATGAGTCTAAAAATATATTTGAATAGGGTGTTCTCGTTAAAGGTTGTTATACTTTGTTTATTTGCGGGCAGTATGGTATGGGCCATTGGTTCCCTTCCCCAGTGAACTGCCCCCCCCCCCCCCCCCCCCCTCCCACCCCACCCCTCCCTCCATCAGGCTGCCCAGTCCCTGTTACATTTAGTCACTGGATGTCACTCAGGGGGTTACAATATAAACGTGCTCATCCTCGTAGTCTGGCACATTGTTTTCCATTTGTTTTCTGACTTTGCCAGACTTTACCTCTAAACATGTTTTCCATTTCTTATTTTGCCTAACCTTACCGACCCTCAAATCATGGCGACAACCCTGATTGGGTTGGCATCGTAAATGTCAATTGGAAAAATGAACATTAAAATGTTATTAACATATTTAGAAAGGAACCTTAGTAACTCGTATGGCTGTTAGGTGATTATAACCGAGAGGATATTATCCTGGGGGATGGAGAGGGTGGCTTTATATGAGAGTCAACAGTACCTGCTTTCGTTGAAAGTGTTTTCAACATAAACCGTTTATTTCCTTTGTTGTTCCTTTAGATTCCCTTGCTTCACAAGCACAGACCGGTAAGTTGTTCATACATGCACGAGCGTGAACTGAAGATCAAGATGGCGTTAAAACGTTACAGGGCATGTCTTTGGGTTTAGTAAAGTCATATGGCTAACAAATCAGTTCATTAATTACTCTCTCCCGGGTTACAAGATAGCTCTCTTTTACATGCAATCCCGCCGAGCAGGAACAGCTATAGCGTAAGGCATCACGCACGCAATCGTTAAATAAACAAAATGGCGGGAAGTCGGTGTTTGGCAGAAAGCTCGATATTTTTTTATCTGGGTCTTTAACTGCCTCATTTTAGTGTAGTAGATCTTCCTTTGCCTTTTGGAAATATGGAAATATGCCTGCATCTGAGTGGCAAAATAAGTTAAGAATGGACCGAAAAGTGTTGGACGTACTTCGCTGTTGTCCGCGGCTAGCAGGACACTAAAATATACTTCTGAACTTTGAAAATTGGAATTGACTTCGAAATACTGAAGTAGGACTCTGGCTTTTCGTGGAAATAGAAAATCATGAATAATTTAGGTTTTGAAATTGTGAGACGATGGAATTTCCCGGGCATTTCGATTCTCTCACCGGCCCGTGCGAAGGGGTTAGATACAACCGTAAAAGGATCTTTCTAAAACAGCGTGTTGAAGTTTGTTTGCTGTCCAGTAAAGCTTTTCCAATGGGATTACGAGCGCAATTCATTGGTTATTGAAGTGATCTATTAGTACGTGACTGTTAATTAAAGGCCAATTACAGTCACGACCAGACAATTGTTAGCTTAGTTAGTGGCGTTATTTGTTTAGATATAATATCAAGTACAATCTCTCAGACAGTGTTCAATAGTGCTTAATTAATGTTGCACGTTTTACTGAATTCTTTATTACAGGTTCCAGAAACTACCTACAGAGAGCCAGTTGAAGAAGATGTGATCACCAGAATACGAGAGGAAAACAGAAAGAAGGCAGAGGTCTGTTGTTTGCTGCTCCTTTTGTTATACATATATATACGTATACACGTGCATGTATCTGCCATGATATCTACACTGTCAGTTGTATATTTTAATGTTTGACCAATCTAGTGGACTTTGATTGTGTACTGAACAGCGAAATACAAGGTTACAATACCAGAAACAAGTCAAACTTACATCTACAAAAGGCTAGAACAAACTGGGGCAAACAAAAACTTACATACCAGGCATCAAAGGACTTTCAGTTATTAATAGTTTAGATGTACAATGTAGATGTTCAAACTTATGTAAATTAAGTTTAATTATAAGACTGATTAGTTAAAAAACATTTTTTTGCCGATTCTACTTCTAAACAAGAGACTTCATGGTTTTGTACGTAACAACAATAATTTTATTGTAACTTTTATTTGTACTTACTAATCCCATTTTAATTATACAGGGCCTGCCTGAAAAACACGTCGCTAATGAGTCACCTATTTTAAATTATTAGCTCATTGGTATAAACTTCGTATCCCTCTCTTTATTACCCTAGACTGCCTCCTTTCTATTGCTGTTTTAGACAAAGACAATTAACGTAATGGTACTAACTGGCCTGGTCTACAAGTGGAATACAAAGATTGTAATTCCCACTGTTATTAGGGGCATATTAATAGGGACATGTTATTAGGGACATGTTATTAGGGGCATATTAATAGGGACATGTTATTAGGGACATGTTATTAGGGACATGTTATTAGGGGCATATTAATAGGGACATGTTATTAGGGGCATATTAATAGGGACATGTTATTAGGGGCATATTAATAGGGACATGTTATTAGGGGCATATTAATAGGGACATGTTATTAGGGGCATATTAATAGGGACATGTTATTAGGGGCATATTAATAGGGACATGTTATTAGGGGCATATTAATAGGGACATGTTATTAGGGGCATATTAATAGGGACATGTTATTAGGGGCATATTAATAGGGACATGTTATTAGGGGCATATTAATAGGGACATGTTATTAGGGGCATATTAATAGGGACATGTTATTAGGGGCATATTAATAGGGACATGTTATTAGGGGCATATTAATAGGGACATGTTATTAGGGACATGTTATTAGGGGCATATTAATAGGGACATGTTATTAGGGACATGTTATTAGGAGCATATTAATAGGGACATGTTATTAGGGGCATATTAATAGGGACATGTTATTAGGGACATGTTATTAGGAGCATATTAATAGGGACATGTTATTAGGGACATGTTATTAGGGGCATATTAATAGGGACATGTTATTAGGGACATGTTATTAGGGGCATATTAATAGGGACATGTTATTAGGGACATGTTATTAGGGGCATATTAATAGGGACATGTTATTAGGGACATGTTATTAGGGGCATATTAATAGGGACATGTTATTAGGGACATGTTATTAGGGGCATATTAATAGGGACATGTTATTAGGGACATGTTATTAGGAGCATATTAATAGGGAAATGTTATTAGGGACATGTTATTAGGGGCATATTAATAGGGACATGTTATTAGGGACATGTTATTAGGGGCATATTAATAGGGACATGTTATTAGGGACATGTTATTAGGAGCATATTAATAGGGAAATGTTATTAGGGACATGTTATTAGGGGCATATTAATAGGGAAATGTTATTAGGGACATGTTATTAGGGGCATATTAATAGGGACATGTTATTAGGGACATGTTATTAGGAGCATATTAATAGGGACATGTTATTAGGGGCATATTAATAGGGACATGTTATTAGGGACATGTTATTAGGAGCATATTAATAGGGGCATGTTATTAGGGACATGTTATTAGGGGCATATTAATAGGGACATGTTATTAGGGACATGTTATTAGGGGCATATTAATAGGGACATGTTATTAGGGGCATATTAATAGGGACATGTTATTAGGGGCATGTTATTAGGGGCATGTTATTAGGGGCATATTAATAGGGACATGTTATTAGGGGCATATTAATAGGGACATGTTATTAGGGACATGTTATTAGGAGCATATTAATAGGGGCATGTTATTAGGGACATGTTATTAGGGGCATATTAATAGGGACATGTTATTAGGGGCATATTAATAGGGACATGTTATTAGGGGCATATTAATAGGGACATGTTATTAGGGGCATATTAATAGGGACATGTTATTAGGGGCATATTAATAGGGAAATTCCTCTTGTAACTCTGGTTTTACACTGAAAAAGGAAATATTTCCAAAACTGGTATACCTACCGTTTAGACGTATCTTTTTTATTCAAAATTTGAAACCTGTAGCCTAGCCATTTGAAGTATCCTAATCAGTGTTAATCGTGCCCAATACAAGTACTATATTTTAACGTAAACATGGATGTACAAAGTATTAAGACTGATTAGGATTCTTTAACAAAGAGAGGTTCTGTAATTTTTTAACAAAAATGTTCATCTACCCTTTAGTTACATGTTTTCTTGCGTGTGTAGGTACCGTCTAACATACAGCCGGTGTACACACGTGTATGTTCGTTTGTGCGTAGTTTTGGTGGGCTTCTCAGGTGGCATGGCGTCTGTGACAATGTCAGTTATTCCTTCATATATGCGTACGACTGTATACATAAATGTATTGTACGTTTATATGTATGTACGCGTATATGTCTGTGTGTGTGGGTGTATACTCTATATGTATTATATGTATTATATGTATTATCTGTATGTATATGTATGTACTTGCGTCCTTTGTGATTTGCTTGCTTACTTATGTTGTTATTGTCATGCGTATCTCAATGTTATTATGATATACCTAACTTAGAACTATCCATATATCTTAATAGTTGATATAATACAGCGCATTTAAATGAGATTAATGTTTTCAGGAGGAGTTGATTCGATCGTCTGCCAAGCAACTCAGTTGTGCAAGTGCCGAAAAGTCGGCAAAAACAAGGCGTCGAATGGAAATGATCATGCAAGAAGAATCATCTAAGTTAGTAAATTGTCTATTACTAATGGTCTTTAATGTTGTGATGTACGACAAAACAAGTGCTACTACTCGTGAACAGAAAGTGCGAGTAGGGAGCAGACACTTGTGTGCACGTGGTTCTTGCTAACGTTTTGACTTACAGATCAACTAAGTACATGTAGATCAGGGAGTCTTTTGTGCGGCTATAATTCGTCATAACCCTCGATCACAAAATAGGTTTGCATTGATGAAATTTATTTTTTTATAAATTGTGCTTGTAGAACTACCAACAATACATTTATAGCCCGTATTTTGGACATTAGAGTCTTCGTAACGGAGCTATGGACCGACGAATGTATGGAAATTTTACATAACTTTGAATGCGGCCGCCATCTTGGTGTCCCTTCCCCACCAAAATCACTGGGTTTCACTTCAAAACTCTTTGGATGCAACTTATAAGGATATATGAAGTAAAGAAAAAAGAGAATGGCATAAGTACTTGGATTTTGATGACATTCGGAAAACATGCTGGGCTGTTCTGTGAAAAAATTCAAAATGTGTTTACGCCGGAACAAAACACCCTATCAACGTGCAATTTGCTGTGTAGACTTTTATTGTCGATGTCTAGAATATATACAAAGAACATCTTTGTAGGCCTTATAGTTTAGATTTTGAATTTTTGAAAACGTCACGTGAAAACCAAAAATTAGAACTACACCTTTTATTAACGTAACGCTGTCTTCGACACTATATTAGCGCAAACAGAAATCGTATGTGCCAAAGCGCAATGCTTCTGACCCATGTCGGAGAAATTTCTCATACAGTTTATGTATCCCAACCTCAACACAGAGCATTTCAAAAACACTTTTGTAAATAGGTTAGTATTTAAGTGCAATATAGTTTTTAATTCCTAGTTTATTTTTCTTTTATCCTTGTGCATATGCACTAAATTTATTGTTACATCTGATATGTATAATATCAATGCTTAATAAAGAGATATTGTTATTATAACCTATTACACTTTTAGATAAGCAAAAGTAAATTATTTTGTTTGCTCCCAAATATATATCGTACAACATACCTTACGCATTACAGAAATGATGTTAATGTAATAACTTGATACAATGTTTTCAGGACCTCTCTGAAAATCACATCCGCGAGAGAGCTTCCTGATAAAATATTATTTTATTATTATAATGTTGAGAGAATAGGCGATTTTCATGATGATGTCACATACTACAGCTGCCAGAATTATTTGCGCTGCTTGTTTTCTTCTAATTTAAGCCAGGTTCTCATGTGCCGCAGGCGCATTGCCGCCATTTGCCACAGAACCTGAAATGTCTGTTCTCATAACAATATTCTACTGCCGGCAAGCCACAGGTACCACCGACATCACTACGCAGTTGATTAAAGCTCAAGTTTGCTGGCATGCTGCCGGTACTCCCAGCTTGCCAGTGGAGGAAAATGTTTGTGAGAACAGACATCGCAGGTATAGATGTGGCAAATGTGCCTGCAGCACCAGGCTTTAGACCATTGTCTTGGTATTCTCAAAGGAGTTGAAAAATCTGAACGAGAAAAAACAATTTGAAAAGGATTCTGGTAGTTGAAGTAAAATGCGCCATAATGAAATATGACAGTAATTATCACCAATGCTTGTTTTCTTTTTATTCTGTGTAGACTGCAGTTCAACAAACCCAAAGCAATGGGTATGCCATCAACTGTGGTACGTTTGTAGGACGTCATGCAGTATTTATCTAATGATTTTATTTCTGCGTTTAATCAATGCGTAATGGAGATTAGAAGAGGCATATTAAACCAGGGAAGATTATTTAAGACCTAGTTATCGTAGACTCTTGTCCAAACATCTATTCCATTTCCGTATAAAGGTTGTTCCTCATCAGGTAATGTGCATGTCTGGTTTTCTGTTTCTCAGGTTGGAAACATTCCTATCAAACTGAACGCAGCTGCCATCATGAGAGAGGGCTTACTGTTTGAAAAGAAAGAAGAAGAAGAACTTAAAAGGTATCATCATCATCATGAACAACAAGACTTATTGTGAACATCATTATCATCAACAACGCTATTATTATGAATATCATCAACGTTATCATCATCAACCATCGTTATCATCATCGTCATCATCGTCGTTGTGTCATCATCATATTCATCGTTGTTGTTACCGTTGTTATTATTATTATTATTATTATTATTATTATTATTATTATTAAAAACACCAAAAAGCATTTTTTTTAAAGACTAGGGTTACAACGTTTTGTATGCTTTTGCTTTTCCAACCCGAAGGTCAAAGCTTCTGCTAGCTGAATGTTGTAATATACTTACATATAGACAACTGATGTTAACCATTTTGATGTTATTCGGAAACCCTTGGGATTTCTTTCTTTTTCGGAGGCCTTCGGGATAAGAAGGTCTTGCTATAAAAAACAATGGCACTTTTTGTTTTACTTTACAGACTAGCAGAGTATGAGAAAGGCGGACGAGAACCGTCAGAGTTCTTACAGTGGCAGGAGAACATGAGAAAGGTGAGAAATGACGTAGTGTTTGCATTGGGGAGAGAAGACACTAACCGATCTGTGCGATGGTAGTCCTACCTCCGTTACGTACACACACATACCTCTATTAACTATGGACAAACATACAAATGCTGTTGTTAGGTTTGAACTAACCAAGCGGATATTTTCATACTTTCGAAAAATTGGAAAATATGGATAGTATTTTTCCATGGTATGGAAATCCGAATTTCAGTTGTTTTCCTTTTTTTCCCATGATGTGGAAATTGGTTGTTTTTCCAGTGATTGGTTATTTGTAGATTATCGAGTAGTACTTCTCTATTAAGCGTACTGCTTGCTTACAATAATCTTGTCGATATTCACAACAACAGCCTTCATTTAAAAACTCCATCACAGATAGGAATGAACATCATATTTTGGCTTCTGAAGGCATTTGTGCTAGAGTAATCTTCAAAAGTAATCTGTAACGCTCTTCCTTCTACAGAAAGACATGGATAAAAGACTAGCAGACATCGAAAGAAGGCGACTGGTAAGTTGGATATTGGATATTATTTGAAAATAGAGCATTGTACCCCATGTCTTACCGCCAAGACAATGTAACATTGTTTTGATTTGATGTAATTATGAAGGAGGGGAAACAATGGTGTTTTACCTTTTTTGCGTATTTTCTGCAGAGCTTTGCTAATGTTATCCTTGGTATGCAATTCTCCTGCTGTCAGAAATTTAAGTTGAATCAGTATCAAGACGAAATAATCTAGTCACAAAGTTTTTGTGACTAGCGTTTTAAAATGTTAGCATCGAGATTGAAATCAATTCTAGCTATCACGAGAGTATTTCGCGCACCAATCTAAAAACACTATTACATCAAATGTCTACATCTGATATTTCTAGTTATCCTAATTAATCAGCAAGTACAAGGGTACTTTTAGGAAACTATTTGATGTCCTTACATCTAAGCTAGCGAGCCGCATGTGGGCGAGTGTGTCAGATAGTGACAATGTTGTGTATATGTTATTTATTATATTATTTAGTCAACTCTATAATGTAACTAACTTCTCTTCGATGTAAACTGAACTGGACTATTGTATTAATTATTGCGACCTTTCTCACTGGATAATAATAGTTCTTGTTTATGTTTTCTTAAAAGGAAGGAAAGCTTGGTTATGAGGAGGCGATCTTGGCGCGACAAAGCCTCATCAAGGAGAACAAGGATAAAGTGAAGGAGATTAAACGAGAGGTAAGATTGTTATCTTCTCTTTACACCAAATATCCTAGTCATCCTACAATTCGTAGTTCTACACCTGTCAATTAAACAACATTCAGACCAATCAGAGCGCAGCAATGTTCCACACCTGTCAATTAAACAACATTCAGACCAATCAGAACGCAGCAATGTTCCACACCTGTCAATTAAACAACATTCAGACCAATCAGAACGCAGCAATGTTCTACACCTGTCAATTAAACTCAACATTCAGACCAATCAGAATGCAGCAATGTTCTACACCTGTCAATTAAACAACATTTCAGACCAATCAGAATGCAGCAATGTTCTACACCTCTCAAATAAACAACATTCAGACCAATCAGAACGCAGCAATGTTCTACACCTCTCAAATAAACAACATTCAGACCAATCAGAACGCAGCAATGTTCTACACCTGTCAATTAAACAACATTCAGACCAATCAGAATGCAGCAATGTTCTACACCTCTCAAATAAACAACATTCAGACCAATCAGAATGCAGCAATGTTCTACACCTCTCAAATAAACAACATTCAGACCAATCAGAACGCAGCAATGTTCTACACCTCTCAAATAAACAACATTCAGACCAATCAGAACGCAGCAATGTTCCACACCTGTCAATTAAACAACATTCAGACCAATCAGAATGCAGCAATGTTCTACACCTCTCAAATAAACAACATTCAGACCAATCAGAACGCAGCAATGTTCCACACCTGTCAATTAAACAACATTCAGACCAATCAGAACGCAGCAATGTTCTACACCTGTCAATTAAACAACATTCAGACCAATCAGAATGCAGCAATGTTCTACACCTCAAATAAACAACATTCAGACCAATCAGAACGCAGCAATGTTCCCCGGGAAAAGCGGTCGCCATCTTGTCCCACAAGCTCGTCAGAGACTTGATTTCGTCGCAAAGATTTCAGATTTTCAGCGAGAGAATAGATAAGTCATCCAGAATGTTACTAAAACTATCGCCATGTTTGTTTTAATTTTCTCGGGTTAAAGTTTACGGCTTGTGGCGCATAGCAACAGTAACTAAGTGGGCTTATTATGTATGAGTGGACGTATCTATATTATTGCCTTGCTGTTTCTCCTTTTGGCTAAATATCGATAAGTCAAGTTTGTTATTATTATGTTCTTATACAGTTTCTTCTTTTCCTTATCCTTATTGACGTCTTTCAGACCCAGGAGATGATGAACCAATACTTGCTGCAGAAATTAGAGAATGAGGAGGAAATGAGGTAATCTCAGAATGTCTCTAGGATAGAACGTGAAAATGGCACCTTTTAACGAAGCCTTCGCAGGCAACGTCAATACTAAAAGAAAATACCGACATTCCTGTGGTATTCAGAACAAAGGAGACTGGGCTTTCCACTTCCTCTCCTCACTCCTCCTCTTCTTCTTCTTACCCGTCTCCATAGAGATGCCGTCGGAAGAGTCTACTTTTTAAACTTCATACCTAATATTTAAAGGCTTATCATAGAATGGAAATTATTTAAGCCCAAATCTGGGCTCTAGTTAACAAATAGACGTATTTTTCCGTGGATCTGACCTATTATATATGCACAGATGACGTAACGTGTGACGTCATCTGTGCACCGATTCACGGCAGAATGACATACAATGTATATTTGGTTTATACAATAATGAACAAAAAAGGATGATATGAAATCATTTCATGCAGAACGTTACGTTATCTGTGCTCTGTGCATCAGGGGCAGGTTGGCATAAACAACACTAGGACTCGACGCCGCTATGAACTGGTGTACAAAACCGTCACAAATAGCTCGCGTTTTGGACCAATTTTTAAACATGTTAAATATATCAGATCAGTTCGGTCAAACTCTCGGTAACTCATGACTTGAGGCCGACTTGAGACGTTAGCGTAGCACAACCCGCCCCTGTACTCTAATAACATATCGACCAATTGGAGCGGTTATTTCGTACTGTTTATTGTATAAGATTTATTTGTAATGTTTGGAGGCGTTCTTTTGGGACATATTCCGTGTATTACGAAAAAGGCATACACCAATAAAACAATGTTCCTTACATTATTAAACAAAACAGTAATTCCCATATGATGTACTAAAAGTGCTGACTGCTTTCTACATTTCGGGAGATAAACATCTGCAGGATTTCGATGTATTCTGATTTCGCAATAGCAGTAAATATCTAGAAGTGTGACGTATTGAATTCCGTCCTTATTAGAAAAGGTGGGTGGTTGGTGTCGGTGAATTTTGACCTCGGGTAGAATGTTTCAAAAAATATATTTTAGAACTGCCAATATATTTATGTAGCAACGTTTATTTTAGAAAACTCATTGAAAACACAATGGAAGGTCACCAGAATACAAGAGAGTCTCGTAAAAAAGTCCAGGAGTACAAACAGAAAATTGGTAAGGACAAACTACTGTCATACTCAGTAAATGTAAGCTTTAGGTTATACTGATTTAATTATTTTCCAATTCTGCTTCTGAAGTCTGCCTTTAACTGTTCATTAGCAAGGGCATGGGAAATTCCTCTTTACTTGCAGAACAACCTATGAGATACTACAATGGAATTTATTATTAATAATAATAATAATAACGTTTTCGGAGCGCCATACAAAGTCTTAGTGCTCTCACAGATTGAAAAGAAATGCATATCTAAATCTATAATTACTTAAATAATATTAATTATTAATTAATCAATATTTTAAAATATGAAATAAAATATTAATTATATAAGCTATACAATTATCTACAAACTATATTATTTTCAACCAAGTCTAAATAAGAAAAAAGTAACAATGAAATACATAGTCAAAATCAACAACAGAGAAGCTAATTACTTCTGGGCCGGGTTGTTCAAAGCCCGATTAGTGTTAATCCTGGATTAACTCTGCACAGAACCTATTGGTTGTCATGGAAATTAACCCTGGATTAGCACTAATCGGACTTTGAACAACCGGGCCCTGATTAAATAGGTGTATTTTCAGTTTGGCTTTAAAAATGCTAAGAGAGTCCGCGTTTCTAACGTTGTCAGATAGTGCATTCCACAGTTTTACAGCAGCAACTGAAAATGCTCTGTCCCCGTAGGTCTTAGTATTAGACTTAGGAACCTGCCGGAAATTAT
Organism: Actinernus sp. WN-2022; assembly: GCA_030867875.1. Classification (NCBI taxonomy): domain Eukaryota; kingdom Metazoa; phylum Cnidaria; class Anthozoa; order Actiniaria; family Actinernidae; genus Actinernus; species Actinernus sp. WN-2022. The sequence continues at coordinate 9,106,804 of JAOWCC010000577.1, read as the reverse complement.
GGTTAGATGATCTTAACAAACGATTGGGTCTGTAACAGATAAGCAGTTATTCAAATACTCTGGTGCTTGGTTATGAAGGATTTTGTAAGTCAACAATAAGATATTAAAAGTAATTCTGTTCCTAACGGTAAGCCAGTGTAAATCTCGTAGAACTGGGGAGATGTGGTCATGTTTCCTGGCTACAATCCTAGCAGCAGTGTTCTGGATACGTTGCAGTTTATCAAGCTGAACAGCCGGAACACCATACAATATGCTGTTACAACTATGAATACCAACTCAGAATACCAACGTCCACCCTGCGAGAAGAGCCTCACCCCTTCTTCAGTCCCGCTAAAAGAAAAAAAGAGAAAAGAAGGAACTTCTGGGCTACTCGTTTCGGTTTACCGTCGTCAAACCGTCAATGTCTGAGCGTCTACGAATGGTTAATTGCTAACAAGCTTAGTCTAAATGTAACCAAAACTAAATGTATGTTTTTAGGAACGCGTTTCAAAATAGCATCCTTGCCAGGCGACCAAAGCATTAACGTTAACGGAAATCAAATCGAAAGAAAGTAAAGCTAAACATGCCTTGGTGTCAATATTGGCGAACATCTCAAATGAGAATCTCGTGTAAACTATATATCAAGAACGATTGCCAAGGTTCTAGGAAATTAAAGTCATATTTACCTAGGGCCCTCTTGGTAACAATCTACAAGGCGCTAATCTTACCACACCTTGACAAGGCTACTGTTGCCAAAGGTGCAATCAAAGAAGCTTCAAAAATTACAAAATAGAGCTGCTAGAATAATCACAAGTTCCAATTATAAAATACTATCCGATGATATCATTTTATTAACCGAACTTGGCTGGGGAAAGCTAGAGGAAAGACGATGCTCAAAGTTGGGTGCCATATATGGTCCATATATGGTCTATATATGTATACACGGAAACGCACCTGAATATCTAACCAACATATTCACTCCAACGAATCATATCCACCAACACAATCTAAGGCGTTCTGACTCCCTTTTCATACCCAGACCAAATAACGAGCCGAGGAAAAATAGTTTCCCATATAGGGGTGCCGTGTTTTGAAACTCACTTTCATTGAAAAGCCTATAAGTTCCTAACCATGCTGTTTTTTTTTTTTATTAATTAGTGTAATGTTTAATTGAATTAGACATACAATCTTATCTTTAAATTCTTAGCTTAAATTTGGTTATTGTAATTTTTTAGATTAGATTTTATATACTTAGCACGGATCTCTGGAAGAGCATGTTTAGAAATACCGTAGTTAAATAAATAGTTATTGAGCCCACTGTCTTGAGTCCATAGATTAGATTTTATATACTTATATAGCACGGCTCTCTAGAAGAGCATGTTTAGAAATACCGTAGTTAAATAAATAGTTATTGAGCCCACTGTCTTGAGTCCAAATCACAATCTCGAGGTCACTCGATTCAGCCTGGGCTTGAAATCGTATCCAAGCAACGCTCGAGCGTGCTCAACATAAAGGTGACAGGATTGCGGCAGAGCCCTCTTTTCTCGTTCAGCAGGAGGAAGGCTCTGATCGCGCGGTCACCAAAGTCAAGTTCTTAAGAAATGTCTTCCCAAACCCCATATTCGTGATATGTTTGGGTACTAGCTTTTTTGCTTGTCATATCTAACCCATATTGGTATTTTTTTAACAACAGTGCAAGAAGTAGCAAAAGAAAGCCAGGAGATGATGAAAAAGGCTTTGGAAGAGGTACAAGCAACAACTCGTACATCTGTTTTAGTTTTTAATCTCTATCACTGATTGTTACTACACTGCATTTGTGTAGCCTTTCTCGACTCCTTTCCAATACTGAATGTCGTGGTATCATCAGTCTCTATTATCATTGCTCGCTGTTTCAGGCGGAAGAAGAGATGCGACAGAAAATAGCACTTATTACCAAAATACGAGCCATAGAAAGCGTCCCAGTCATCAGATTTAAGGTGAGTTCTGTTTTAGGTTTTGTTCACTTCTTTCCAAATTCTTCAATTTATTCAAATCACGATCTAGCTCAATGTGCAGCGCTTTACATGCCATAGAGATTGTGGTAAATGAAAAGTAATATGAGCGGGAACTGTGCTTGTTTTCTATAGACCCATTCGCAAAAAATGGCGTCCAATTTAAATAACTATTGTTTAGGACTGACTAACCTCGCATACACGTGAAAACGCTTTTACGTGGCAACGTCAGCACGAGGCTAGTCAGTCCAGCACGAGTCATATTTAAATAACTATTGTCTAGGACTGACTAACCTCGCATACACGTGAAAACGCTTTTACGTGGCAACGTCAGCACGAGGCTAGTCAGTCCAGGACGAGTCATATTTCAATAACTATTGTCTAGGACTGACTAGCCTCACATACACGTGAACACGCTTTTACGTGGCAACGTCAGCACGAGGCTAGTCAGTCCAGGACGAGTCATATTTCAATAACTATTGTCTAGGACTGACTAGCCTCACATACACGTGAAAACGCTTTTACGTGGCAACGTCAGCACGAGGCTAGTCAGTCCAGCACGAGTCATATTTAAAGGAGCTGTGTCACGGTGAGGCACACGCCTTTATGTCCCGGGCCGGAACAAAGTTATTTTCAGTGATATTCATATAAACTGACGACCCTAGCACACGTGTGGGATGGATGAAATCAAAGTAAATGTACAAAATGTGCGTTGACCTAATATTGCATATACTTTCAATCAAGCATTAAGGGAGGGGGACTTTAAGTAATGGTCCAGATAAGAACTGTAGTAGAATCCATTGTTCTGAGGCAATGAGCCTCCCCCACATACGATTTTGCTTGAATGTGCCTTAAGTGCTTTAGGAGGTATCTACATTCCAAACTACGTCTCGAAAATATTTATGCTATTGGCTCTTTTTCTGTGAAAACGCAGAGAAGCCACCATCCAGCCAATCGGATATAGAGAAAACAAAGGATTTTTCAATCGCAAATTTGAGAACTTTCCCCACACACGATATTCTTCGAAATTTTGATCAAAAATAAATTCAAACCACAAAATAATATCGAATGAAAATCCATTATTTCGATGGGTTTCTATTGAATTTATAAGTATCAACCAATGAAATTACGAGAAAGAATAATAGAAAATTAACACCTTTTAACATTCCTTGCCGTAGACACTACAGTTCTTATCTGGACTATTACTTAACTGTTTGAAGCCAATTAACAGCCACCGATCGAACATTGATTCCAGACATGCGCTAAACCATGACACAGCACCTTTAAATTGGGCGCCATTTTCCGAATGAGCCTATACTTCATCTGACAGTATAGAGGTTATATTCAAGAAATCATGCATGATTTATAATACTAAAGTGAATGAAGTTGAATGGATTGTTTTTTTAGTACGTGGACATGACTGAAACATCAGGAGCTGGATTACTGGGGGAATTGTCCGTAGCAGAGGTATGTAGTTTCTGATGTTGTCGTGAAGTGTGTGTAATTCATTTGATTTACCAACTGATGCTACTTCTGCCTCATGACAACAGTTGAGAGAACGATTGTCGTTGTTAAAAATGGCAGAGAAGGAAGAAACTGAAAAGAAACGAGATGACATCCTAAAATCCAAAGTAGTGAGTAAAACCTTTATTTGTTGACAAAGTTACGAAGTGACTCAAAGTTATTATGTTGCGCATGCTCGGAAATCATGAAAACCAGTATTACTCGTTTAAGAAATCCTTTGCGCGTGCGTCCATCAGATTTCGGAAGGGACTAAACAGCGTAACATCCGCCAAAACCATACATGAGCCCAACTGCTGTCAGCGATAAACTTCATGAATTAAAACCAATCAAATAAATTAACACAAACCGAACCATAAAATACCCTAACCGCGCAAAGCATGCATGGACAAAATGACCGGCCCATGGTTTGCTAATAAAGAACTGGATAAATATGAGCGTTTTAACGCGATATCTCGGCATTCAACTCGATCTAATAGCAGGTGGCGGCGAAATGACTGTGCAGTTACGATGAAAAAGAGCCCACAGCTAGATTGGTCAGGAACACATTCTCCGTTCAGCTGGCTGTTATGTTCCATTTCTTACCAACTTGAGAGAGAGAGCTGTTAGACCAGTGCAAAGGAAGATTATTATTTTTATCAATGATCTTCCTTTGCACTGGTCTAACAGCTCTGCCCTATACGCTGATGATTGAACTTTCTATGTCTCCGCATCAACTATTACAGTCGTCAAGGAAAAACTTCAATCTGATCTTGAAACAACTGTCAAATGAACTTCTGATAATGGCATGGTTGCACACCCACTTAAGACCAAGTGTATGTTAATAGCCAACCATCAGAAAACATCTCGTGCTGACGACACTTCGCTGAATTTACATCTCGGTGGTAAACGCCTCGAACAAGTAGAAAAAGAACGCCTTCTTGGAGTGCTTATCGATTCTCACCTGACCTGGGCCTGTCACGTCGAAATGCTAAGGAAAAAGCTCATCCAGAGGATAGTTGTGCTGTCTCGCATAAAGCGTCATCTACCAGTCAATTAAGTACCGCATCCTACTCTACAACGCAAACATCAAACCGTTGCTTGACTACTGCTCAACAATATGGGGAAATTGTGGAGTCTGCCACCTAGATGATCTCTTCAGAATTGAATTCAGAAACGCTGTGCTGGCACTATCCTCGATGCTCCAATGGACACTAGATCTCTTGTTTTATTTAACAAACTGAATTGGCAACCTGTCGATAAGCTTTGTATCGCTAATCGTCTCTCTCTTTTGAAAAGAATTCAAGACAAACGGGCGCCCCATTAACAAGCTATCCTCTTTTAAATTTACTTCTGTGTACAATACCAGATCTGATACTAAGTATAGGCTTCCTGTCCCACGCACAAACAGTCTCTGCAGAACATTTTTCTATGCAGTTATCAACACTGGAACACGCTACCGAATGATATTAAAGATTGTAAATCAATAATTTCACTTAAGAAACTGTACTTTCAATTTTCAATGTCTAAGTACACTCCTGACAATTTTCGTGTTAGTAAAACTTATTAATGATATATATTTAGCTAACTAAGTAAATTAGGATTTATATTTATATTTTTTCATATTTCGCTTTCAAACCTTCTTAGAGTGATCTTTGTATTTTGTTATTTTCAATCCTTTTTGTTAGGGCCACAAGGGAGAATACGGTATTTACTGTAATTGTGCACCCTCTTTAAAGTGCCTATAACCCCCAAATTTTTTTTTTGGAATTGAAACTTTAAACCATTATTTAGAACTTAAGGTAAAAATAGGAGGCTAAAACTCAACAGTATTTTTTTTACGGCGTTTCGAAGATGAGAACCAGAACATGTGGCCGTCAGTTTTCAATTCTCTTTGGGAGCCTGGAGACCAGTGGCCTGTGACGTGTATGTAGTCAGGCGTTCGTTCAATCCCATACAAACGTCTCTTATTTCTGCGACTCTTGCAAGCTCACCACATGATAAATATTCAATGAAATATCACCAAACTTGGTAAATTTACTAATTTCGTTGTGCTCTTTCTTGTGATGGAGTTTATTTCCTATTGATTAGACTATAATAGGACGTTTTTCCTTTTTGAATTCTTTTTCTTATTCAGATTTTCCAACTCCTTTGAGAATACCAAGACAATAGTCTAAATTAAAGGAACAAAAGAAACCGTGCAAAGGATTCTGGTAGTTGTAGTAAAATGCGCCCGATTGACGTCACACCTCCAGTCCCTCACCAAGACTCGCGCTGACTTCCAACTGGAAACAGGAAGCCCAAAACGGATGTTTTCCCTAACTTTGACGCCACTAAAATCGTCGAAGTTTAGTTTTTTCACTTTTATTTTTTCGAATTCTTTGTCAGGGCGCAATACAGAATAGACGTCAAAAATATTTTTTGGGGGGTTATTGGCACTTTAAATAAAGTGTTATCTATCTATCTATCTAACTGGCCCCCTTTTGGTGTCTTTATGAACAAGGTACACAATTTAATGGTGTCTCGCTGGACATATAGCATTCGCAAATCTTCGTCAGTTGACATCCTGTCAATGTTTCCTAATTCTTTGAGATGTAAACAGGATCTTTAAGTTCGCCTTCGTGCATTGAAAAAACTAGGATTATTGGAGAACCTAATTTGGGTTTAGAAAAGAAAAGCCGACGTGAACATTCCTGATTGAAATCAGCCGTTTCACAATTTGGGGGAATCAGTTGCGAAATTTGAAGAGCAATACTATATGACTGGAGCATACTGTATGCCATACTCCATGGTCACTGACAAAACCCTACGTACTCCACTCTTTAGGAAAAAGATCAAATGCTGATGGATACACTGGAGTCGATCGCTAAACACCGAGCAGACAAGGGTCGACATGCGGCTGTCAGGTACGCTCGTATAGCTGATATATGTCACGTAATAGAGGTAATCGTCTAACGCTGTTGCCACCCAATTCAGATCATGTGATGTAAACAGATGCTACTCTGGGGAATTATTCCTTTTCCATTCTAATCATAATGCAGTCATGCCTATCTGAATAAAATTAATTTTCAAAGAGTCAATTCTCCAGAGTAATGTGTGTTTACATCACATGATCTGAATTGGGTGGCAACAGTGTTAGCCGATTACCTCTATAAAGCGTTTTTTTCTCCGGCCCTTATAACGAATAAGTACAAATAGAAATAAAAACTTGCATAAATTAAAATTCGACCACGGAATCCGTCGATATGCTATTAAAAACAACAACTCCTTTTCTAGTGAGACTGACCCAAAATAACTCGTATTTCGTAGTAAAAATGGTTTGGATATGGAAGTGAAAAGACCGATAAACCGTTTACAAGGGTTTTATTACTTTTTAGACAAGAAGAAAGGAAACGACCGCAAAAGCAGTTACCCAAAGATCCCAAACTACAAGAACTGCAAGAAAGATTGGAAGCTCGAAAAGCAGGTGAATGGAATGGATATCACTGTCCTCGTTGCACTGAGGAATCACATGCGCTGGACATGTATAGCACAGCTAGGCGTCGTGTAGAAACAAACAAAACCGACGGGATCATGGTATTATATAATGTTTTTGGAGGGGGACTATCATGCTGGAGGGATGTACAAGTGTTAATGGGGATGGATGAAAAGGGGGGATTATAGACGGGGGAGGGGTGATTATCTACAGGGGGGCTATACATTGAGATTTTACGGTAACGAGTGTTTAATCTATTTCAGGTTTTATGTAATATGTAAAACACTCAGAGCTGTTTTAGAAGCGATTTCTAAATCTAGTGAGAGGGTGTTGAAAACCGAGGCAACGCCGATGACCACTTTAATGATAACATTAACGATCTAAAAGTCTTGAAATGCGAGCTGTATTTGGAAACGATTTCTAAATACTCGTCATGGTCATGTTTTCTATTGTATTCACCTCATGAATTATTAATGACTTTGAGAAGTTACATGTAAAACACGAGTTCAAGTGTTTGACCGTGCCATCAAAACACTGAGAAAGCAAATGAATCTCGAGGGGCTTATTACCTGATTAATTATTCATGAGTTTGAGAAACTATGCAGGTGAAAGGTAACGTAGTTATTATTAAAATCACTGAGTGATGCTAAAACAAAACGCTAAGAGGGTGACTAGACGCTGTTCTACATATAGTGCAGATGGTTTCAGATGACGTTACATTTGCCACAGCCATACACTGTAATTTTTGCAGTATTGATAAGCCGTTTTCTCAAAAACTATTCAACAGTCTTTCACCTTGCCCGCGCGGTAAGACATCTGGAAACAATAGTACCAGAGCGAGGCCAGTCGCCCCAAAGATCGCACAATTGGAGCCGCTTGAAATGTCTTAGTTTCTGTCGTACCGCACTGTTGTGTTCTTTTGTGTCAAGGAAATTAACGTTATTTTCCGCAATCAATTGTAATTTTTTCACTTCCTGGGATAACTAGCCTCGCTTTGATGCCTTTATGAATAAGGTCAATTGACTCTGTGTTCGTAGCTGTCTTATTTATGCTAACGAGGCAACATGTAAACAATGACGTCACATCCTAACAATATCGTCGAGGATCTCAGTACTACGTTGCTTACTAAACCTTCCCAGACGTTTTACAACAAATTCGAATTGCCGACATTACATGTCCATTGATTTTTAATTAGAACGAAAGAGCAATAGCCAGAAGATGACTGTTGTACCAAAGAAAGGGTCTGCAGTAAGACAAAAGGCGCTTCAAGCAGAGAAGGTAGGCAAACACAACGAGTTAGGATAGGAGCCCATAACCAGGAGCGTCCATATGTCCTATATAGTTGTCACAGCGTTTTTACAAGTTGGGCTATTTTTAGATTATTTTCCCAGCCAATTAATGGTTGCACCGTGGCGGAACAAAAGATGCCTCATTAGCTACTTTTGTTATACCAAACAACATGGCTGCTACGCGTTTGTGATTTGATTCCCTTAGGAATAATTGCAACCCAAGAATAGCGGAAAACCGTTCTAAAAATACTCTAACTTGTGAAAACGCTGTGACATAGGCCTAGTATGCGGGATGGACGCTGTGACATAGTCCTAGTATGCGGGATGGACGCTGTGACATAGGCCTAGTATGCGGGATGGACAATTTCTAATAATTTTTAGATGTTTTCTTAAAGTGTGATGTTATGTTCATGAATCGGTTGATGAAATTAAGATGTAAAAACAAGTAATTATTATTGATTGTGATTATCATTATCGTTGTCGTTATTATTGTCTTGTCATTATTGTTAATCATTCAGTGGAAATGTAATCTCACAAATTTAACTCTTGATCTTTTATTCCCCAATAACTGTCTATGGTTACTTATTTGACAACATTGATATGCTAAGCTGGGCTCGGTGGTTCGAGGCAAGGGCAATTTTATCCCTAGGATAGCGTGTAGTTGTAATTGTTTTATCCATATAATCTCGGGCCCAGCGTGCAAGTTTAGAGTGACATTTGAGGCCTCTTATCCGAGGATTTTCGGTACTTGCACAGAAAACGGTAAGTGAAACCCATATCTGTAACTCTTTGGTTTTCTTTTAGGAAAAGATAGAAGAGATGAGATGGAGAGAACTGGAGGAGACACGTGAGAAGGCAGCCAAACTGCGAGGGGAAGGCCTCAGCAGCAGAAACTCTGCTGGAGTGCGCCCTGTTACCACGTTAACGAGGTATGTGCTGTTCCCAGTCCCTGTCACATTGACCGCGGAACCACAGGTAACCAATCTGGCAAATAGTTGTGGATTCCTACTTCCGGTTAAATCAAGAGATAGTAGAAAGTTAATAGAGTCCTACCTCCGGTTACATATATAAGCGAGGCTGTAGATGAAACCGAAAGTAGGAACCCACAAGTATGCAAAGCGTCTGTAGCGAAAAGTAAAACCTACTACCGAAGGCTAATTTTGTTCACTTTATTTTTTGAATTATTATTTTACTACTCATTAATTATTCATGAGGGAAACCACCAATCCCAGGGCTGGATTTGTACGACATGACATACTTTGAAACCCCCGTAGCATACTGTCAGCACCTCTTCAAACTTTGAAATGTCGAAGTCCTGTCCATAATAACTGGCAAACTAACATGTCTTGACAGTAAAGAAGTGAAGTGACATAGAAAGAGAAAATCTGCCTCCAATGGGAATCGAACCAACTTTTCCAGAACATATACCCATAGCTTTCTAGCCCACTCCTTAAACAACTACACTACTGAATCGCTTGTTGAATTCTGCGGTCCCAAAAGAATATTAGGGAACTTAAACAACCGGAACGGCGACGGAAGGGACGACGGGACGCAAAAAAGTGTTTTCTTCCGAATTTCGTGTTTACTATTTGCTTTATTTGTCTCATTCCTTTTCACATCCAGATTCGCGAAAAATATGATAAGCATAGACCCATTCGAAAAATGGCTGCCGCTAATTTGCATAATGTTGATATTCAATATTTTCTGAAGAATTAACTAGCCTATATGAAAGAGCGAGTTCATGTTAGCAACATGTAGCTCTTTGATAACAGAAGAATATATCCTTTCAAAGCAATCCACGTTTGAAACTCTGAAGAAACATGAAAACGAGGCTAGTCAGTCCTGACGTCGTGAATCTCATACAAAACTCTCTTATTTTGAACCTCGGTAACTTCGCAACACTTGGTGCTATGCTCCTTAAATTTTACAAACCTACTCATTTTTGCATGCTCTCTGAAGTGACAGTGCTTATTTTGGTACCAACATTTCATTACAACCAAAGCTTGGTGACACCATTTTTCGAATGGGTCTATAGGGTTTCATTTAGGCCCAACGGAAAACGGAGATATTTACTTTCTCAAGTGCCCGTTCTCTACGAAACATAAAATGTGTGGTTTTCACGTTGTGTTTTTGCAGAGAACGGTTGAAATGTAGGTGACTACGTGCGCTTTCACGTGCAGTTATTGTATTTTGTCGTCCTAGACGTCGCCGTCGTGGTTGCTTAAGCTCCCTAATAATTCTTGAGCGGGATAACTATACACAATAGTCCAACAATACTCTTAATTACAAACAATAGAAACAATGCTTACATAAAACATACCTGCATGTAATCCATGAGTAGTAGAAGCTGTTTAATATCGTTGTCACCGTACTCTATGGGGGTGTCAAAATCCGAATGGAATTGCAAACGTCGAATACGGTGAATACGGTGACACTGATATGAAACACTACATGCATGGTTCTCCCTTCATGTAGGCAGACATGAATTACTACCAAATTGTATTCTGTTCTATTGTATTGTGTTCTATTGTATTGTGTATTTCGTTCTATTGTTTTGTATTTTATTACTACCAAATTGTATTGTGTATTGTGTTCTATTGTATTGTGTATTTCGTTCTATTGTTTTGTATTGTATTACTACCAAATTGTATTGTGTATTGTGTTCTATCGTATTGTGTTCTATCGTATTGTGTATTTCGTTCGATTGTTTTGTATTGTATTACTACCAAATTGTATTGTGTATTGTGTTCTATTGTATTGTGTATTTCGTTCTATTGTTTTGTATTGTATTACTACCAAATTGTATTGTGTTCTATTGTATTGTGTATTTCGTTCTATTGTGTTGTATTGTATTACTACCAAATTGTATTGTGTATTGTGTTCTATTGTATTGTGTATTTCGTTCTATTGTTTTGTATTGTGTTACTACCAAATTGTATTGTGTATTGTGTTCTATTGTATTGTGTATTTCGTTCTATTGTTTTGTATTGTGTTACTACCAAATTGTATTGTGTATTGTGTTCTATTGTATTGTGTATTTCGTTCTATTGTTTTGTATTGTGTTACTACCAAATTGTATTGTGTATTGTGTTCTATTGTATTGTGTATTTCGTTCTATTGTTTTGTATTGTGTTACTACCAAATTGTATTGTGTATTGTGTTCTATTGTATTGTGTATTTCGTTCTATTGTATTGTGTTAATTCTATTGTATTTTGATAGCAATTCATGTGTTGGTACATGAAGGGACTACCCACTACATAGTGAAACTGAAAAAAGAAACTACAATAACTGTTTATATTGAATACTCTATGTTGATTAGAGTAAGTCAATAATTGTTATTTCGTTTCCATTTGCTTGCAGATCCCAGAGGACAGCTGCCAAAGTACTATCATAACTTTACCGGTGCTCCAGCCTGACTGCGTGTGTCTGCGACATCTTTTTGATCATTTCGGGATGTTGTACACTAGCCTACTGCGTTTCACTTTGGTTGTAATTTTGTAAATAAATACATAATTCGCCGTGAGTCTTAAAAGCATGATTCGTGTTCAGTTATAGAATAGTTAAGGTATTGGGAACAGAACTTATTTTTTTAAATAATAATAATAATAATGGCCATATTTATATAGCGCCATATCACCACAGTCTCATGGCGCTTTACATATTACTGACATATCCCGTCAGTGATTTTTTTCGGACTGCTCGTGAACGGCGCTAATAGCTGCCACGCAGTTTACACTGTTGAGTATATGGTTAGTACAATGGCCTGGCTGCTATACCGGTTTACAATGACTCCTGCTCTTTTTCGAGTAGTGCAACAGGTTCTTTCACGTCCCCTTCAAATACACCGTTGTGGTGTTTATCAAGAGATTTTAACTCGCGGAAGTGTTAATTGCGTAATTACGTGTTTATCGTTTCTTTATTCGCCTGTTATCGCTTTTCACACAGATTTTCGAAAAATATGATAAACAGAGTTCCGTTCATGCCTAACGAATATCGCAGTGTTTAACTTTCTTACGTTCGCGTTCTCTTTCAAACGTGAATATTGGAGTTTTCACGTTGTGTTTTTGCAGACAACGGTTGAAATGTAGGCGACTGCGTGCATTTTCACGTGCAGTTATTGTATTTTGTAATTAAGGCTATTGTTTTATGCCGTCGTCCTGGACGTTGCCATCGTGGTTGCGTGAGGTCCCTACTATTTCAGGCTCGCCGCGCGTCGGGGCACAGGTATCCCAAACTCACTGAGTGGTTTAGAAGTTGTAATAAAGTATAGGATTTTTCGTAATAAAAAAAAATATATAATCGATCAAGCCATTTCGCCTGAAATTGAGGGAATTAGAGCGGTTTGACGATTTTTCAAATTCTTACCAGTTCAAAAGAAGGATACAAAGAACAAGTGAGTGAAGTTTCAAGATCGATCATATTTGCTGCGAGCGATAGCGAGCAGCAAGACTAATCTCGACATTTCCTCCTGGGTAGCCTGTGGTTTTGAGATTCGATCAAGAAGTTTTTCAATCTCGTACCCAGACCCCATTTGTTTCTTACTGCGCATGCTCGACGAAAAAATAGGGCTCTGGAATAATCCGATTCCGGAAGTCCGCGAATCACGGACTTCCGTTGAATCTGCGCATGCTTATCATTACGTCACCCTCGATTCTCTCTCAGCGCTTTTGGTTTAGATTTGGACGTTCACCCGGTATCTTGATAGTGATCATTTGCTTGCTAGTGTCGGGGCAAGTCTTAGGGAGGCTCTTTCATCTTCTGCCGTTTGTAGTTTGGATTTTAAGGGAGGCTCTTTCATCTTCTGCCGTTTGTAGTTTGGATTTTAAACACGAAGTTCCGGTATAAATAGGTTAGCTCCTCCTCTTTTCACGCATCGCGAGCTCGAAATTTAAAATTCAAATCGCTGAGCAGTGAAGAAAGCAAGCGAGGATATCAGCCTCTCCTTTGAAATGCTAGAGTTTTAAGGTTTAAAATTAAACAAGTCATAAAATAAAGTGACCAGAGGGAAGATAGTTGTCCATTTATGACTGCCAATGGTATTTTATGACTGTTTGCGAACTTTGTAGCCCTTACTCTGAAGTTAAACATTTTTGTGTTTCATTTGAATTTCGCGCGATAAGCAATCGGTAGGGAGCACTCAAGCGGAGCATCACGCAGATGTTCACTCAACAAAGGCTGATTGACGACTGAAGGGTGACAAACCCCTGGGCTAGCCTTTTTATACCGGAACTTCGTGTTTAAGGCTTTATTTTCATGCATTAGGCTCATGTTTCTTTATCGTGAGATGGATATCAGATTCCTGAGTACACAAGAGGATTCATGGGAATCAAAAACTCGCTGAAATCGCCTTACCTGAGCCAGATGACCACACAAACAGCAACTGAATACACCGTAGAAGCGAGGCAAGGCATTTTTACTTACGATTCTCTCGTATTCTAGGGTAGTATCGTCGTGTACCGTTTAACCAACTGCGTCATAAAATTCCTTTTGTTACCCACGTTCGCTATGAATAATTTGAGACTCAGAAATTTTATACGAACATCGGAATCGACACTAAGAAATTTTAGAACGATTATATGTTATCCTCACTATAAAAAAAATTACCGCCTGAACCGGGATTCGAACCCGGGCCGGTTAAGAATCAATGCAATGGCTTACCCACCACCAACCCAAACCCTAACCATTAGACCACGAGAGAATTCGCTGATTGGAGTCGTTTCTTTTACCAGATTTATATCAACTTCATTAGCATGTTCATAAAATATTCTATTATAGTATACTATAATAGCGGTACGACAACCCACCGAGCGCGCGAGGTGTGATTCCCCACGGATCACTCAACGGTACACGACGATACTACCTATTTTAGCTCCTTGAAAGCTGGAGTTCGTTACATTCCCATACAAACGCTTATATTTAAGCGATCAGAGCCTGTTCACAAGTTTACGAAATCGGAAAACGCCACTTCTGCCTATAGAGCACTTACGAACATTGTTGTTAATATGGGAATCAGTATAGTATTAACTATCTGTTACGGTAAATCCCTCGGCTATATCCAGTTCGATTTTCGAATCAGTCTGATAATTCATGCACTGTGTGCGATGTGTGTTGACGATGAAGTGATATGAACTCCCGAGTGGATACAAGCAAATATCTAAGAATCCATAAAGATTTTTAGCGGCACCATTTAGGTAAAATCCAACGGTTTTAGCGTTTAGATATTCCGATGCCTTTGTCCAAATAAATCAACCCTCCAGAAATGCTTTATGTTTGACTTCCTGTGAAATTGCATTGTTCAGAACCGCCAATCAGAATACACAAAAATCGGATTATTCCAGAGCCCTATTTTTCCGTCGAGCATGCGCAGTAAGAAACAAATGGGGTCTGGGTACGAGATTGGAAGTTTTTCCGAACGTTTTAGCCTCGTTATCAGGTGCTTCTGATTGGTGGATGACACATTTCAAGGATTTGAGGGACGGGGGCTATACTGTGATGCCAATGTTGTGCATGTGGAATGTCTGCTGTTTTGTTACATGGCAGTTATCCACGAGGAACTCCAAAGAGTAGCACGACTGTGGAATCTTCATCGGATTCGACCCTCAACAAGGAACAACAGTTCTCCCCATGGTCGGCCCTGTTTCTTGTATCATTATCCTGAAATGACAGGGGCTGTAGATTGCAAGCATGATGTTGACATTGACGGGTTAGATGTTGCTAAAGACCTGTGTTGTGATGACCTTCCCATGTGTTCATCACCAGAATTTATTGCACTAGCTGAACTAATCATGACAGAAGAAGGTCTAAGAATGCCAGAAAATGGCAATGATGCGCGGAATAATCTTTATTTGACTCTCATCAACGAGATAGAAAAAATTATGTAGCTTCGCACATCCACAGAGTGAACATGATCTACCATAAGACAATGTGTTGAATATTCCAAACTGATAAATTTGTGAAACCAAGAATTGAGCTCTGTGGGTCTCCAGTCCCATGAAATGTAATAACCTACTTGAAAATGTCAAATAAACACCTTGGGCTTTAATTTAATTTTTAATGTTGTTTTTGGGGGTATGTGTGGGAGGGGGGTGGGGTATGTAATATTATTTACAGCAGTCTCACGGTATTAGAGTGATTCCCATTAACCGTGAAACAAAATGTACTTATTGAAGAGTAATAGTCAAGAAAATACAAAAGAAAACAAAGAAATTAGAGGGTAATAAAGTGTAATACGTGAAAGTGTATTTCACGGGTTAAAGTGTCTATGAAATGAAAAAAAATACCGTTTAGAACTTAGTTCATTTGAAACGCCTTTCGAAGGGATGAAGACTGTCGTTTTCTGTTTTTCAATATCTTATTTCATTCCAGAGATATACAGGTTTTCAAAATATGCAAATTAGCTGGTCTATAACGTCATGCGTTGGACACAGCCTAGAGACAAATCATAAAACAAAGAATATCTCTGTAAATATTTGGTAAAATCAATTGAAACTTTGCACATGTATAGTAATATGAAAAATACACATTATAAACCAAATAGTGTTGTTGTCATGGAAACACTTTTGGCCCCAGACGCCATTAATCTTGAAGACAATATTGCAATTTACGTCTTTGTTTCACGAAATATATTGCTTTGAGCTACTCACAAGCAATTCCAACATTGTTTCAACTTTTCCGAAACATAAATAAGGACAACAACTTGTTTGGCAAAGTAATTGAGGAATTTTCTTTTTTTCAAGGAAGGAGCCTGGGGATAAGATTGTTTCTATGGCAACAGTATTATTGGATTATAATGTGTGTTTTGTTATTACTATACATGTGCAACATTTCAGTTTTTACCAAATATTTACAGAGATATTCTGTTTTATGATTTGTCTCTAGGCTGTGTCCAACGCATGACGTCATAGACCAGCTAATTTGCATATTTTGAAAACCTGAATATCTCTGGAATGAAAACAAAAACGCCATTCTCCCTCCTTTCAAAAGGAGTTTCGAATGAACTAACTTCTTAAAGGGTCGAATTTTTCATTTCATAGACACTTTAATCAATCTATCAGTCCATCGCTAACTCGCTTCTCCGGTCCTGTGTATTCACTCATCAGCTTACCACTTTATATTACATTCTTTACACTTACTAGTGCTACGCGGCAAACATGATTCAATATCATAACTACATATACATATATAATCGCCGTGACCCCATAAAACGCACCAATTTCAATTTCAATTTTATTTACAAATACTATAAGGGAGAACGTACAGAAGAAAGGCCAAAGCCAGAGGCTTAAATGGCTTATGGTCAGTAGAGATAGTACAATATTACAAGTATATTATTTTTTTTACAAGGTGGAAAGAAAATCAAAGTGGTGAATTAACTAACGAACATACACACACAAAATAACTATAGTTTACAAATTTAAAATAAATAAATAAATAAATAAATAAATAAATAAATAAATAAATAAATAAATAAATAAACTGCTTATTGATATATACCTTATTGCCTGTATTTATAATTGACATTGTTGCCTGTATTTTTTGATTTTTTTTTTTGCAAAGAAAAACTAAATAATTATTAAATGTTCAAAAACTCATGAATAATTAATGAGCATTTTGTCCAATCAGATGAAGCAAATCAGTCACGTGCATGCTCCTTTATACCTGATAAAATCTCATCATTCTAAAAGGCCCGCGGAGGGATTTGAATTCTGTCCCAGAGGGAAACGGGGTTAATGATTGAGACAATGGAATTTCTATTGATGTTTCAGCTTTCTCACTGAATTGCTAATTAGGATGAACGTTTTATATAAAGAATATTAATGAACATGAAATTTTATATAAAGTTTCATCCTAATTAAGAATTCACTGATAAAGACCCAAAGATAGCAAAAAGTACACGGAACATAAGGTACCTAGATAATAAATTTTGCACTAAATTTACTAATATCAGCAGACTACCGAGATACACAGATAATATTTTTAAAATGAAGTTATCCAACTACCATTACTTGTTTACCGAGCCACTATTTAGTTCCAATTATTAAACCAAACTCAAAGCCGTAAAATTATAAAAACGTGCATTAAACTTACATATTTTCTGCCGGAGTCAAAAATTTAGAGTCTCCCGTCATGTCAGTCACATCGCTTTCCAAGTCTTGAACTTTATCGAGGTAAACCACGACACCAAATCCTTCAAGTGCAGATTCTTCTTGGATTGCGAAACGCCGCTTCAAACATCATAGTATGGTAATTTCTTCATGTCATTCCCATGAGATGTTCGTAATTGCAGGCGGTGATTACTCGAATATTTTGCATGGCGTTGTGAATACAAAGGTTCAATGGTTCATTAAGTAACCATTCCCTTGAGATGTGCGTCTTTCTTTCGTTGCATTCTTAAAGCGTTTTTGAAGCCGTTTAAAACACTCACAGCACGTGTTTTATCAAGTCTAAAAATTCTCGGGCTTCGCCCTCGAATTTTTAAACTTGATAAAACACTGCTGTGAGTGTTTTAAACAGTACATAACAGTGTCTATTAAAAAGTATAGATAAAATTAAGCTTTAATAAAACGATTTTTTTAAAGTACTAGCGATCATGTAGGAAAAATGTTTTAAGTTTCTTTCTGAAATTGCCAACATTTAAAGAGTTGCGAAGAGAGAGTGGGACACTAATCCAAATAGTAGGGGCCTGTGAACGAATAGAAAATTGGTGTTTAAGAAATTGTTTATGGAGATTAAACCTTGAACGAGTAAAGTAATCATGACATTCATAGTTAAAAAGAAAAAGAGAAGAAAGAGGAGCAGGTAGTAAATTATTGATATGAGAAAAAACAAAGGATGATATTTGGAATTTGTAAATAGAAGAAATAGGTAGAATGTTCAGACTGAGAAAGAGAGGTTTGGTGTGACTACGCAGAGGAGAGTGTGTAATAATACGCAGAACCTTTTTTTGAAGTAAGACGAGGGGTTCGATGTGAGAAGAATAGGTAGATGCCCAAATAAGGTTGCAGTAGTTGAGATATGGTAAGAATAGAGCATTATATAAAGTCTTTAAAGTTTCAGAGGCCAGATATTGCCTGGATTTAGAAATAACACCAATTACTTTAGAAATTTTATCACAGATTGTGTCAATATGAGGTTTCCATGAAAGATTTTCATGAATAACAATCCCTAAAAATTTGGCATTTTGTACTCTATCAACCAAAGTGCCATTAATAATGATGTGTATACCACTGAGGTTAACTTTTTTTCGCCTAGGATGAAAAAAAATGAATTTAGTTTTGTCAGGATGAAGAGTAAGCTTATTAGCATTAAACCAAGAAGAAACATGAACAAGTTCATGATTAACAATATCAATGAGTGAAGAAGGATCTTGGTGACTAAAGAAAATATTAGTATCATCGACAAATAGGATAAATGATAGGAGCTTTGAAGAATTAAAAAGGTCATTGATATATAAAAGAAAAAGAAGTGGTCCAAGCACTGAGCCTTGTGGAACTCCACATTTGATGGTATTATATGAAGAAATATGGCTGTCAATTTGTACAAATTGTTGTCTATTATAGAGATAACTAGTGATCCAGGCTAAAGGAGTACCACGAATGCCATAAAATTTAAGTTTTTCGATAAGAATTGTATGATCAACAGTGTCGAATGCTTTCTTTAAATCAACAAAGATACCAACCGTAAATTCATTTTTTTCAAAGCCTTGAAATATGTGGTCGACAAGTTCGAGAACAGCCATGTAAGTGGAATAATTTTGTCTAAAACCATATTGATGATGATTAAGAATACCGTACTTCACAAAGAATTCAGTGAAGCGAGAATAGACAAGTTTTTCAATACCCACGATTGCTCTCATCTGACTTGATAGCTCAGTTGGTAGAGCGCCAGACATGTAACCTGTAGGTCGTTGGGTTCGAGTCCCACTTGGGTCAGAGATTTTTTCTCTTTCCCTCGTAGGGCGTGCACACTTAGCACTACAGCTTACCACTTTATATTACATTCTATTCACTCATCAGCCGCACCTCTAACGTGTCACTGTGCTCCTCCCCCCCCCCCCCCCCCTACCTGGCGGTGCTCTTTATTTATATTTTCCCACCCTCCCTCCCTTATGCCGGTTGTTTCTCGCCATAAAGAGCTCCGCCAGGTCTCCTCCATTCCTTAATAGAGCACAATGAGACCGGTGTTAATAGAATGCTATTCCATAGCCAAAGCATTAACAAAAAAACATCAACTTTATTGACATTCTTATCTCTAAAGATTCATACTTGTTGTCAAAACAAGAACACTAGTACCGACTTGATAAGGAGAAAATCGAATAAACTTGCCACACTGACAGTCGCTATTCATTCTAGAAAACAATCCATTATTAACCAGAAGATATGTGTAATCATAACAAATCACTGACAAGTGTAATCTAAACAAACATCAACACCTAACTGGCTAAATCGTTATTCAATGCAACTAAGTAAAAAAAATCTCGGATACAAATATTGACTGATGTCAATGAACATGAAAGTTGATCTATCATCAATATAAATGTCAATGAATGTGTTCACATTTATCATAAACAGTAACTTCTTACAAAAACGCCAACTGAATAGCCTTTTGCGGGCCATCATTGATCAATATTTATTTACTCTACAGATGTCATAACATCATAGTCTAAGAGTGTTTGAGCCCGCAATAAACCTAAAAGCGGTCTACAAAGTCGCGCCGGAGAAATAAAAAGTCGCGCCAGAGAAAAAGGTCGCGCCAGAGAAAAAAGTCGCTCCAGAGAAAAAAGTCGCGCCAAAGGGGAAAAAAGTCGCGCCAAATAACAAAAAAGTCGCGCCAAAGGGAAAAAAAGTCGCGCCAAATAACAGGAAAATGTCGCGCCAATGGGGAAAAAAGTCGCGATGCAAGTAAATGTATACATCGTTAATATGATGTATACGCGTGCGTGGGTGGCACCAACAGGGCTCCGTACGTTTCCGCTACTGATAGGCAATATACATGTATACTATAACAACTGTGCCCTGACCTGTTACAGAAGATAATTGGTTTGCTGATATTTATCTCGTTTCAGTCATTGAGCGATAGCTATACTATATGTATGCATTTAGCTCTTTCAAATTGAAATCATCTAGTGATACACTCAGACAAATTACTACTTGGCAACAAAGTCATTGTACAGATTCTATAAGACCCTATATAATGGTTTTCTCTATTTCATTGTTTAACTTTCAAGAACATTTACAGATTCGATACATTCTTAACTGTTAGAGTATTGTAAGCCATAATACGTTATCATTTTCCTCTCAGGTAAAGTGTGTGATATATTTGACATTTTTGAATGATAAAATCCGTTATACATGTGTGGAACATCTTTTTTTAAAACAATCTTAATCTATTATCATTTACATAATCAAAAACTGATTATTATATGCAGACCTCAACAATGTTTTCAAAATGATGTGGTTCTTTAATCGTAAAATGAAACGCATTTAGAAAAATGTCACAAATTTGACGTGAGTGGGGATGTTTGTTACTGTTTAAGATGTTAGTTTAACAATAACCGTTATTATAATTAAAAAAGACGTTTTCATAACATTTTGATTTTCATAACAAAGGTTTTTATAATTGGGAACTCTTTTATAACTTACGACGCAAACCAATGATGCGTGTTCAGCATTGTTGAAACGATCTTCAATGTGGTCTGCCTTTGTCACACATTTACAGGAAATCCACAAACTCGCAGCATTTCACTTTCTATTAGAAATCGCTAGTTTATTTCTTTATTACGAAAATCCTATACTTTCATTACAATTTCTAAACGACTCATAGTGAGTTTGGGATACCTCTGATTATCCCTTTATTGTTTTAGTTAAATGATTAGCAAATAATAGAGGTAATCGGCTAACGCTGTTGCCACCCAATTCAGATCATGTGATGTAAACACATTACTCTGGAGAATTGACTCTTTGAAAATTAATTTTATTCAGATAGGCATGACTGCATTATAATTAGAATGGAAAAGGAATAATTCCCCAGAGTAGCATTTGTTTACATAACATGATCTGAATTGGGTGGCAACAGCGTTAGCCGATTACCTCTATTGTCTGGGTTTTTTTGTGCTGCGAGTGTGTTCACATGAACGCAACTCGGCTATTCGTTAACACACGTGCGAAATTTGAGAGCGTGCCCGAGCACGGGGTAGAAGGTCCAGGCCTTGGATTCTGGCACCGGATCATGCAGGGGCACCACTCTACACAATTTTCGCAAGTGCCCAGGCAATTTACCCACAAACCCCTGCTCCAATTATCAAAATGGCAGAAACGTTGAGATGGTGGAAGGAGGAGGTGCCCGCTAGGCGCGGTGCCAGGGCACCAAGTGTGAACGAGACCTTGGACGCTTCAAAGTCCCTAGTCCTTTCAAATTATTTCAACGTCCCCCGGACTTTAAAGTGAAGTCGAACTCTTCATGAGAGTATCCAACTGAAGTTTCAAAGTAGTTGTTTCATGAATACGTGCGAAATTTGAGAGCGTGCCCGAGCACGGGGTAGAAGGTCCAGGCCTTGGACTCTGGCACCGGATCATGCAGGGGCACCACTCTACACAATTTTCGCAAGTGCCCAGGCAATTTACCCACAAACCCCTGCTCCAATTATCAAAATGGCAGAAACGTTGAGATGGTGGAAGGAGGAGGTGCCCGCTAGGCGCGGTGCCAGGGCACCAAGTGTGAACGAGACCTTGGACGCTTCAAAGTCCCTAGTCCTTTCAAATTATTTCAACGTCCCCCGGACTTTAAAGTGAAGTCGAACTCTTCATGAGAGTATCCAACTGTGGTTTCAAAGTAGTTGTTTCATGAATAATTAATGAGTAGTAAATAAATATTTTATTTGTTATAGCAGGCTGAGAATTACAGCTTAAAGCTGGTGGGGGCCTGCTTTTACTCCTCACACACTCCCCACTACATTAACTGTTTTGACCACTACACTCGACGGTTGATTTTTAAGGAGGGAGGAAAACCGGAGAACCCGGAGAAAAACCCTCGAATGCAGATAAGGAATCAACAACAAACCTAACTCCCATACGGTGCCCGAGCCGGGAATCGAACCCGGGACCGCAGCGGTGATAGGCGAGTGTTTAACCACTGCGCCAACTTGCATCCCCATGTAGAAGCGGTGTTCTCAAATTCCTGTTTTTTTGCACTTACGTAAATTGCTGGGTTGCACATGACGTCATCACCGCCACGTTGGAGGACGTTTACAAAAGGATTCGCGTCACTACGGCCTTGTCATTTGAATCTCTGGGGATTGATTGCAACCAAATAGCTGATATTGCAGTGGCGTCTACGAATAGCAGTTTCAGCGGTATTGACCCGAACGCCTTACTTCGATGTAATGGAGCACTATTCAAACTGTATATTAACTAGAGGCTGCGCGCAGCCTGTACTCGGGCTGTATTAAAGTGTGTTGCATCCGTTTTAGTTTCACGTACTTTTAAGTGTTTTGGGTAGAATATTGTCCCCTGCCCCCTCCTTCCTTTTTTGTCCTCGTCCCATTCTTCCCAGCCTCATTCAAGTAAAGCAACTGGTCACGTGACCTCGTCAATCAGAAATATTAGCGCTAGGTCAAAATGGATTTAACAGAGTTTTTGAGCCGTATTATAACTAATTATAATCAGCCACATTTCACATAGGATCACTGTAGATCTGCTATATCAAAGGTACTGAGTATGTGAAGGCATGAAAGAGAAAGATACATAACGTACCACGAGGACTCGAATTTCGGTCTCCCGCGTTCAAGCCGGACGTGATAACCACTACACCATCGGAGAACCTACAGATTATGTATTGCAGCGGGTGAAATTGCCATACAATTCTCAGTTATATCTGAGATCACAAGGTCGCTCACTGCGCACGACGGATCTGACTACACTTGGGATCGACTAACGATCCGAATACTCTAAATACTCGAACTAGAATGCAGCCGTGGACAGCTGTTTCGTACTTTTAAGGATTCGTCAGCACGGCATAGCAAGACTGTATATATAAGCCTCAGTGAAACTTGGGCCACTGCACAATCATGGCAGAGAGCCAACAATCAAGCAGATCTCCACTATCGGTTAATGTTGTGACAGGCAACAATAGGGAACGGTCAGACCATTTACAGTCACGAGTGGCCCATGCAATAGGAGGATGAAACAACTGACCACGGCTAGGTCACAACATTAATATAAGTATATTGTCAACTCCTGAGAATACCAAGACAATAGTCCAAATTAGAAGAACAAAAGAATCAGCGCAAAGGATTCTGGCAGCTGTATTCAAGTGACGTCATAGTGCAACCGCCTGTTAGTATGAGTCGAGGTCGGTACATTCGGGATATGTGATGAAAATATCAAAATGACGCAAAATAGCAAACGGCTTTATGTGATAATGATCTAGTTTAATGGACAACGCTATAATAGCATGCACCACCCAGCTAGATTTCGTGACTTTTAAGATAAAACTGGCATTTCACGTGAACTATCCTGCTTTCGTATCAGGCCTGACTTCCGATCCATCATTAATAAGGTAAAGTTCACCACCTTAGTACCTTAATTTGGAAGACTAATTTTCCGGACTGGTTTTAAAACCTTTCTGCGATATGTGCTCTATTAAATTGTAAAAAGAATAATTCTTCTGAATTCCACTCAATTAAAAATGTGTGCAATATTTCACAGTTTTTAAATTCCAATATTTAGCAAGGCACATGCTGGAACTAAACAATCAAATGTTGATTTTCGCATTATGTCTGAAGTTTTTAAAACGGGACCAGAAACAACCATAGGGGCATTTAGCATGTTGGTTTTTGTGGAGGGAGGAAAACCAGAGAAATCGGAGAAAAACCCTCGGAGTATATGGGGCGCCGTTTGTAAAAATACTATTTAGATGAAATTTGGTAGATTTTTTATATTATTTACAAATAAATGGAGAACGTCTTTGCTGTCTAACACATTTATTTATAAATAAAGAAGAAACGTGACTGGTTATTTATAAATAACCATTCTAATGGGTTCATATATATAACCACTTTTACTAATTTGGTTATTTAATAAATAACCACTTTTTTAGAGCGCTCTAAATACGTGATTTACAAAAAAACATTTCGATGGAGTGGTTATTTATAAATCAATAAATATTGGTTGCATTTCGCCTTTTGATATACATGCATGTAACCACTTATATAAATAACCAAAGTCACGTTTCTTCTTTATTTATAAATAAATGTGTTAGACAGCGAAGACGTTCTCCATTTATTTGTAAATAATGTAAAAATCTACCAAATTTCATCTAAATAATATTTTTTTAAACGGCGCCCCATATATAGGAGTAAGGGTGAGATACCAATAAACTCAACTCGTATAAGGCGCCGCGAACGGTAATCGAACCGGTCACAGACGGCGAGGGGCGCTTACCACTGCGCCACCCCGGCTCATCTACCATCATTTGCAC
This sequence comes from Actinernus sp. WN-2022, assembly GCA_030867875.1. NCBI lineage: Eukaryota > Metazoa > Cnidaria > Anthozoa > Actiniaria > Actinernidae > Actinernus > Actinernus sp. WN-2022. The sequence continues at coordinate 9,082,093 of JAOWCC010000577.1, read as the reverse complement.
TCGGAAAATAGCCATCTCGCTCTCGAACTGTTGTTTAAACAAACAGTAGAGTAACGACATGGACAAAATGAAGTCTCGCTTGTTTTATTTGGTAACTTGTAGGCAAAACAAACGCCGTTTTCTCTAAATGACGCAATTTTTCGTGATGCGGCCCTTTTATTTACTATTGGCTTCATTATTTCAATCAGTCTTGCATTTCACAATTGCTATCAAAAGATTTATAAACCTTAATCCCATGTTTGCTCTTTTAAGGTCATCCATCCTTTCGTTGCTTTTCATCTTCCAACCGACCGAAATTATTTCTTTTTTTCTCAAAAACTATTGGGAGAAATTAAAAGGAAGAGAGGGTAAAGGGAAGAAAAAGGCCACAGAGAGAGAGCGACAGAGAGCGAGAGAGAGTAGTCCGCTATCTTTACTCATAAGTTCGAGTATATATTATGAAAAACACTACGGTGGCTCGTAAGGGACATCAAATTTCAATCCACATTTGCTCGTCAAGAACTCAAGTTAATTTTGCAATCATATTTTTCGCTAACTCTTCAAGAATGACGAGTTAACTTTGCAATCACATTTTTCGCTAACTCTACAAAAAATATTATAGGCGATAATAGGCGACCATTCGGTGCTGAGGAAAGTGGAAGAGGTGTATACAGGAAACAATGGTTGTAGAAAATGTACTAGTACTACATTACATGCAGAAGCCTCACGACCATTGTTGTAATATGTAAAAAAAACATGCAGGAGAGAGCATGGCACAGCCGTACAAACTCAGTCTTCAAAAATTGACCAATAGTTCAATATAAAAAATATAAACCTGGACTTGCACTGGTTACTTATTTTGACTCAGCTCTTTCCATTTCTGCATGGCATTGAAATTGTGCGGCTATATTCATGATATTTGAGTGACAAGGTTATGTGACATCCAGCTACAAAGGGCCTATTTTTGATAGGAAATTATTTACGCCACATGAAAGTTAATCGCCAATTGACTTCAGTTAGGTTTATGCGAAAATGTTGCAGTTATTAGTTAATGATTTAGTAATAGACCAGTTCGTGCTTAATTCCGACATTTTGAAAGGGATGCAAATATGGCGCAAAATAGAGTGTTTGTATGGGAATCCGATGCCAAATATTTTCCGTAGAATCGAATTATTGAAATATTCACTGTCTGAAAACTTTAAAAGATACCGCCGCCGCCATCTTTGCTGCTGACACGTGGCGTGCAAAATTAACTGGTCATTTTTGACGAGTTAGCGGCTAACTCGTCGTTTCTGACGAGTTAGAGAAAATATGGATTGAAATTCTACAACGGTAGAACCATTAAAGGTACGTTTCCAAAATCAGAGTGCAATCACCACTTTAGCCTGCGCGCTATTTATAACTAATTAATTAATTAATAATTAATCGGACTATAAACCTCATTCATAATGGCCGCCACCTAATTTGCGTAAATTGGAAGATTAATGAGTACAGAGAAACTATATTGCTACCACATGAAAGATCGTGCTTAACTTAGTAATTGACCACAGTTTGAAAGCAATCTTTCAAATTACTGTCGAGTTACTGGCATTTTAAATGTAGAAAAGATATGAAAGCGAGGCTGGAAAGGCTTACATGGTTTTTCTTATACAAATATCTCTAATTTCAAATCACTGTAACTTTACAGCCTTTTGTGCTACAACACTAAAATTCTACTGGATCACCAATGTTGGTACGCGCTTTCGCATGGCAAGGAAGTTGTTTTCCATACATTGTACATGTGTCTAAACTGTTAAAATACAGAGAATACGCCCTTATGAATGTGGTGTATGCCATTCGATTCGGTGCTTCGCGACTCAGGCGATATATCGGTTTTCTCGTGCAATTTTTCGTGGAATTACCTCATCAGGCATGTGCACGTGTCGTGCACGTGATTTTAGGTGACCTTTAGTTGTGATGACTGTTGTTGGATGACTACACCATGGAAAGGAACGGGAACCTCTATAACTAATATTAACAACTAATACAAGGCAAGGTGACTTCCGAAAATGCAAGAACTGAGGATTTTCGAAACTGTTAGGGTAAGAAACTGATAACTACTTTTTTTAAAGTGCAAAAATAACTTTTGAAACTGATAGGCGCGAGCTAGGCGAACACTTTGAAAATATAAGAAAACCTGAGGATTTTAGAAATTGATAGGCCAAAGGGTAACGCCGACTTTTCGAAAATGAAAGATCTCGACACTTTCGAAACTCTTAGGCGAGAGACCGGATAAAGCGACTTTCCGAAAATGAAAGAAAATGTAAGGCCTTTTGTAAACATTAGGCGACCTCTTTTTCCGAACAGTTATTTTACTCGAAAGTTCTCGTGTGGTGTCCTTGGCTAGTGCTTGATATCAGTGGAAAGGAAAAGCTTTGGTATCTCTCGCTTTCAGCTGTGAGTACAGTGTTATCATTTTGTCATATGTTTTAGATATTAACCGCGCTGTCTGTTTCCTTTTTACCTATACGCCGTCGTACACTTTTAAAAACCTTTTATTAAAAAAAGGAAGCTCGATAAGCATCAAAGAGTAAACGTACGGTTAACAATATTTTGATTGGTTAACCGTAAAATGTAATTAACATTGTCTTTATATTAATTTCAGGCGAACGCAAACAAACTCGCTTCTCATAATGTGATCAAACTGCAAGAGAGATATCATTCAGTGCTTGAAGCTTTGCTATAATGAATTTGGCTATCGTTATTCTTTTCTTGGTACATGTTGCTTCGACATCTTTCCCTCAAAGGTTCTACCAGCCCGGTAATGTGACTTTAGGAGTTTTACTTCCGGTACACATGGCAACGTCTGTGGACAGCTGTGGCGAGCTGTACCTGTTAGGAGTTGCCTACATAGAAGCTATTTCTTTCGCGATTGAGCGAATCAATCATGACAACAGCCTTCTCCCTAACCTAACCCTCGGTTTAGATGTATGGGACTACTGTTACAACCCGAAGCTAGCAATGAAATGGGCGCATCAGATAGTCACTAATAATGACTACAACAAGTTAGTGCACAGCCAAGGTGTAGAGCAGAGAAAAGTTGGTAACATCACAGAATTCATTGTTGCGGTAATTGGTTCAATGGAGTCAAGCAGCTCAAGTTTTGTTTCCAGCCTATTTCAGGTAATTCTGAATGCTCTTAGAATAAGGCTATATTTGTCGTCATTGCTATCCATTTACAAGTAAGACTGGCCTTACGAAAAATTCCGCCAGGTTCTCAGAGCTGGTGTCAGCCTGCAAAAGTTGCTCATTTTAATGACTGTAATTCTATACAGTTTTTGAAACTATTAACAAAAACGTAACAATAATTGACAATAATTAATAAATTCATGAGGTTGATAACCTACTTATCAACCTGGAGATTCCATTTTTTTAGGAAACTTCACCACCGAGTATATAAGACGGCTTCGCCTCGGGTTGATACTCGGCTTCGCCTCGGGTTGATAAATCTCGTAGACACCTCGTTAGCGGTATATAACCTTTACTTGTCGTATGCCACACCCAAAATATATTATTACAACTGATGCGACAAATCCCGTATCCAACTAACAACCGGAGGGCCGTATGCTGTATAGGGCTGTGTAGCAAAGGTTGTATAATGCCGAGGTATTTAACTGACTTAGTTCACATTGACAATGTTTTCACAAAAGGGTATACGTTAGTTTAAGTAAAAGATTATGTAACTCTCTTGAGACGAATCTGAATCTCATTCTGTCGAGCAACATGGTTTTCAGTAAAGCGCGCCAGTGAATTTGGTAGTTTCGGGAAAAGAGCGATAGAAGCTTAAAGGGAACCAAGATGGCGGCGATGACGTCACGTGCACCCCAGCAGGCAATGCGCGATGCAACAGTGTTGCGGCACACTGATACTTGCTAGAACATTTCTAGGAAATTAGTTCTGAACTACTAAACAAAATCTTCATAACTGAATCTAAAATCAATCGAATGTTTGTAGTTGAATTAAAAAGCACTGAATCTTTAGCGGTATATAAACACTGGCCTTTCTAGCTTTGTAATGTGTTCGACGTGCTGTTCCATATTCTTGTCCATTTCCAAATTTCTTCAGCTTCCCAGCAAAAATGCACGTATCCCTGCACGTATCGCTTTTCCATTTCGTGGCCCTCAATGACTTCTAGTTGAGCACAAGTTAACAAATATTTCCTGCGGCCACGTCTTTGTTATTTGAATCTCTGAATAGCTATTTTAAAAGCAGGTAGCATGTCAAGAATTGTCTTACCATTTTATGAGCTTGGGCCTGTATAGGAATAACAGGTTGAAGTCAGGTCCATGGCCAGACCAATTTTTTAACTGAGGTATTTCTCTATATTAGATTTTCTGCGAGATACTATCTATAAACTACCTTATTACATTACATTTTCGCGACATCTTGATTTCACGATTTTGGGATCGCAGTCCATGTGTATGGTGTAATGGCTGCAGCTGGATACAAAGAGTAAAGTAGTCGATGACACAGCTCGCAGTACCCGTCCGAGCAAACATGTCGTGTCCTTACTCTGTAAGACAACATGAACTAAATAAAGAATGAGTATCTTCATATAGATAAATGCTAAACACTTTGGCCTGGTTCACTTACAGACATAATCATCAGCATTATTTAAAGCAATATTCACAGCACTTACAGACATAATCATCAGTATTATTTAAAGCAATATTTACAGCACTTACAGACATAATCATCACTATTATTTAAAGCAATATTCACAGCACTTACAGACATAATCATCAGTATTATTTAAAGCAATATTTACAGCACTTACAGACATAATCATCAGTATTATTTAAAGCAGTATTCACAGCACTTACAGACATAATCATCAGTATTATTTAAAGCAATATTCACAGCACTTACAGACATAATCATCAGTATTATTTAAAGCAATATTTATTCACGGACGCAGTAGTCATGATAACTTACACTATGTCATGGGGGAAGTTAGACGTTAAATTTCCCCAAAATCAGAGGAAAGGTTTGTGGAAGTCCGCTACGCCGTATAAACTAAAAGTACAACTAGAGTAACTATCAGTTAGGAAGTGCGTTCGTTCGAAAAGAATCATATTTTGAAGTAATATAAATTTCATTCAGATTTTAGAAATGTATTTGTTTGGTGAAACCAAGGAAGTACCGAAAAATATACCTCTTCTTATTTACTTTTTTACATCATACCACCCTTTTGTCTGATTGCGTCTAGAGGAAATGGACTAGTAAACACAAATGAATAATGAATATATTTATTCTCATTGTTTACAATTATCGTATGAATATCAATTCAACTGGTTACCCTTGTGCTAGACTTATCTGCTATATGTACACATGCAATTCTTACTTGGAAGATTTGCCTCTGGCTCCCTGGGTATAAAACTATAAAATATAGTAACATAACTAATATATTTTAACTGTTTTTAACGGTATAAGATTTGATGTGTAATATTGTAACATGCATTAATGTGTAGCAATGTTTTCATTTAAATGGTCTACTACGGGCATATAGCATCATAACCATGTTTAAGTTTACTTTCTTCACTATTTTGTAAAAGTCATTGCATAAAGTTTTCAAGTAAATTCGGACCATGCAGTTATCGAAATATCGTGAGCCGTAAAATAAACAAAACGGCTGCTCGCTTAGTTCCCAGACCGGTGGTACGTGGCCCGCTTTAAAAGCTTGACTCACTCGCTGAGCGCAAAGCATAACAGTTAACACTAAATAAACTTTTGCTTCAGTGTAGTTTCACGTTTACGGCAGACCTTGTCTTGTTACTAGTATTAAAAGGTTTCGGCAGAAATCATTGTAGATGTTTGAGTATTAAAATCTCAACTCTTCTTGTAGTCTGAATTTCCACGTGCATGCAATCAGTCAGGCGTGAACGGGTCAGTCTGATTTTTTTACAGAACGTCAACAGAGTTTTAAAGGAACGTTTGTCATATTTGAAAGACGTGCAAAAACTTCTATACTCTTACCAGAAAACTTCTACTGGGAAAGTGCAATTCCTTTTGAATTAAAAGAGCTTTAATGCATCGGATCCGATCAGTCAGTTCGCGATGCCTCCCCAGCCGGAATTAGAGGCGTCAGAGAACAACGATAGCTGGATGTGTTTCTCGTCTTTCCGCTCCAGCAGCAAGAATATTGATGCGAGAAGAGACGATCTGTGGTTAAGTTTCGAATTTGATCAGTCACCACGCTTTGATGAGCAACACTTATGAATTTCTTCAGCATATAACCGAGATAAATCATTACTCACCGGCACTGTTCAAACCACGAGGCGAACACCGTAAATCGTAATGCATCATGGACATGCTGAGTTAATTTATGCGCAAAGGTACAACTCACGTTTTTCGTGTTTGGATTGCGCCTATGGACCACAGGTAGCCCGCGTTAAGATTAGTATGCGTTCTCGCTCTCGCTCGAACGCAATTATCTTATATTATATGTATATCTGCCTCGTCCGCAGGCATCGCAAAAGCAGCGCGGAGCGACAGGTTACGACTAAAGGGCTTGTCAGTTTGGTTTAGATTTTTACTAATTCTCACTCCTAAAATATATATGCCCTGTGTTTATACAATTTCATTAGGGGTGGTTTGAGAGGCTTCAATTAGAAACGGGGAGGCTATATCAAGGAGGGCTTAAAACCGGGATTTAAAAACGGTCTGTTAAGGTCGATAACTAATCGTAGGCCCTCAGAGACCTCCATGGAAGTTGTTGAGGTTTTCCGTCCACCTTAAAACAGAATAAATCCTAAATCCTAAATTAAGTGTTAACAGCAAACTACTTGACATGATCATTAAAATAAGTTTTACTTTGTATTCCGATAAAAACTGAACTTCGTATCTTTAGTATGCTTAGGAATTGCTGGCATTGTTTTTTTATTTAATCGATTTAATTTCTTCCTCTAAAATTTGAGCAAATCTGCTGGCAGCGATATTAAAACTTAAACTACAATCAGCAGACCTCATATTCACCACGCTATGCGGTGAATATTGCGACACAGTTAGTATCGAACTTATCTACCAATCAGAATCGCTGGAATCAGCAGACGCTATGTGGTGAATATTGCGAGACAGTTAGAATCGAACTTATCTACCTATCAGAATCGCTGGAATCAGCAGACCTCATATTCACCACGCTATGCGGTGAATATTGCGAGACAGTTAGTATCGAACTTATCTACCAATCAGAATCGCTGGAATCATCAGACGCTATGTGGTGAATATTGCGAGACAGTTATAGTATCGAACTTATCTACCAATCAGAATCGCTGGAATCAGCAGACTCGTATTCACCGCGCTATGCAGTAAATAGACCAGTTTACGGTGCATGCGCAGTTGTACAAATCCTTTGTTTATTTTGCGGGCAGGCAGATGTTAGACAATGGAGGCCCAACAGTAGAAACAAACGACTTGAACACATGAACCGTAAACTGGTCTATAGCGACACAGTTAGTATCGAACTTATCTACCTATCAGAATCGCTGGAATCTAATAAATTATGCTAACAATAATTATTATTTTAAGGTTACATCTATAGGCAAAATCGTTGCGACACTATATATCTAATTCACTTTTATTTCGCTTTCAGGTTGTCCATATCCCTCTAGTTAGTCCGTTTTCAACCAGTGAGGAGCTAAGTTCTCCTTACTACAGCTCATTCTTCCGCACCATACCCCCTGACGGGGAGCAGGCTAAAGCCATGGCAGATATTATCGAGCATTTCAACTGGACGTACGTGGCTGCCGTTGCCCATGACAGTTCGTATGGCCAATATGGCGTCCGTGCTCTAGAGAGAGAGGCTTATGACAGAGAAACGTTCTGCATTGCTTTTGCAGAGTTCTTTACCCGGTCAGAGTACAAAGGGAAAATCGAGACCATTATTGAGAAGCTTAAACGCAAAAAGAATATCAAAGTTATTGTATTTTGGAGTAATTATGAACACGCTAGGGTATTCTTCGAAAAGGCTAGAGAGAAAAAGCTGTTTGGGCGAACGTTTTTATTGAGTGAGGCCATGGCGACGTTTAGTACTTCCGTTTTCCAGAAGTACTCTTCGGTTCTTGTCGGCTGCTTGGCAATTCTGCCACATCAACATCATGAGCGGACGTTTGATGAACATTTGAAAAAACTAACCCCAAACAAAACCCGACGAGGCAGGAATCCATGGTGGGAAGAGTTCTGGAATAATGAATGGAACTGCTCAAGTTCTTCTTTCAAAACGAAGTTTCCAGTGTGCAATGAGTCAGTTAAAGTGTTAGAGTCAGGCTTTCAAAAGTTGTACAGCGCCTATATACCATATGTCATGGATTCAGTATATGCTATTGCTCATGCCCTTGATTCCCTTACGCCATGCGAGTTCGACAAAAAGATTCAGTCGTTGAGGCATGGCTGCCCTCGGATTTATCCAACAATACAACCTCGAGATGTTGTTCAATACTTAAAAAATTTGACCTTTCAAGGTGTGACGGGCAAGGTTCATTTCAGTGATTCGGGTAACCCTCGGGATGCCCGATACGATTTTATAAACTTTGGGAAAGACGAACAAACTGGACAGTACTGTATCAACGATATTGGTTGGTGGAAAAGGGAGTATAATGTGAAACAACTGCAAGTCAACAACTCCTTGATTTTATGGAATACCGAAGGCAATCAAATGCCAAACTCCGTGTGTAGTGAAACCTGTTTTGCAGGTTTCAGACAAACTGCAATTTCCCCTTGTTGTTGGGAGTGTTTTCCATGTCATATAGGATACGTTAACCCTTTTCCTGGGTCTCCTAACTGTTCAAAATGCCTAACAGTGCAAATGTCAAACAGTGGAAACACAGAATGTGTTGATCTTCCTGTTGTGAACATCAACTGGAAAGATGCCACAGCAGTCACAGTTTTAGTACTTACAGGAATCGGTTGTTTGTTGACTTTGGTGGTCTTTGCAGTTTTTACAATCTTCAAGAACACTCCAGTTGTAAAGGGCTCAAATCGTGAACTCAGTTATCTGTTGCTGTTTATCATTGGCTTGTCGTTTGTCTTACCAATCCTACATCTCGCATACCCTACAGACAACTTGTGTTACTTTCTTCAACCGTGGAGATACATAACATGTACATCGTGTGTATCTGTGTTGTTCCTCAAGACAAACAGACTCGTCCGTGCTTTCCAAACCGATGTCATTCCTCCGTGGTTCAAGAAATACATCATCCATCGTAAACGCCAGCTTGTTGTCGTACTCTTCCTTAACATCATCCAGATAATATTGACCGGTTTATGGCTTGGTTTGGACCCACCCTACAAACACAAAGATATCAAAGCTCAGCAGTATATCTTTGTTATGTGCTTGCCCTTTAAGACTAACATTGGACTTGTTCTCAGAGCCATGATATTTGGTTACTTCATTTTCCTGTCTCTTCTCTGTACCTTGTACGCCTTCAAAGCCCGCAGGCTTCCCGAGAATTTCAATGAAGCAAGGTACATCGGTTTCTCGATGTATGTTTTACTACTGTCGTGGGTAGCCTATTATCCTGTTGATTCGGCACTCGAGGGGTCCTATATCACTATCGTTGCCTGCGCTACAGCGCTGATAACTGCATATGGGTTACTGGGATGTATGTTCTTTCCTAAGGTGTATGTTATTCTGAAGCATCCTGAACAGAACACGGCAGATTCAGTTAAAGCTGAAGTTGGACAGTTTTCGACAACCGCCACAGCTAAAGTTGGCCCATCTTATTAGATCTGCCAAGAGTTCCATTCTTATTGCCTATTAGTATATACCACACCAGTGAATATCACTTTTCGCGTGCTCTGATTGGCTACTCAAACAGTGAATATGATTTCATATTCACCTCCGAGCAAAGCAGCGATCATCTCGCGCGAGTTTTTGTCCATTTGACAGAAAATAAAATAACTATTTGGTGCTGGCTATTCACCTGGAGTGTTGTATATACTAAAGCAATTATACACCTCAGTGTTGGTGAATAGTGGTGGATATTTACCTCGCCGAAGCAGCTCGGTAAATATCCACCACTATTCACCTCCACATCGGTAAATAATTGTTAATTATCGCCTACATGATTCATGCATATATGATTCCGCTCCGTGACCTTTTCTGTGTATAGGAAACCGAACTTGAATCCTCATCTGAACAGTAACGTAGAACGCATACCAGGACAATCAGTTCAGTTCGGTGTACAAGACTGAACCGAAGGAAAACAGAAAATAATACGAGCGTGCTGATTGGCTCATGGTCTATTGTGCCGATGTCGCTGTGATGTGTTCTGTGTATCACTGAGAATTTGGGTATAGGGTTACACAAAACACTATTAGATGTGTTCTAGAATACGCGGTTCGAGCATGGCTTGTCGATTGAGGTATGCTAACCGCCGTGGGAAGCAGCATGCTGAGTCATTACCTTGAATGGTCGAGAGCATTCTAGAGAATGACCTCACTGTCTGGCAGACAGACAGACAAGCTTTATTTATACATGGTTAAAAACATCAGTATTTTAAAAAGTACAATAAGATAAGACTGGTTTACATGTTTGCCGTGTGGGAGTCCGACGACCCAAAATATAACGTGATGATGATCTAACTTTATTTAAACACGCTGGCCTCATTCAACTTAAAAGTTGGTTTCCAAGAGAGGCGTGCATTAAAATTAAAAGATCTCAATATCTGATTATAATTACTAATACTTATCCTATGCTAATATACATAATTGATAAAGTAATCTATAAGGTAATATAATTTTAAAAAATTGTAATAATACACAATAAAAATTTTAATAATATATTTCTATGCACAATAACTAGTTTACTAACTTCTAAAAGTAAAGCCCGAGGAGGATAGTTTGTTACAAAACGATTCGTATGAGCTAGAACCCTTATGCATTCTGGTACATTATTCCATATTTGAGCTCCGCTATAGCTAAAGCTCTTTTTTTTTATTCTGTTCTAGGTCTAGGAATATAAAGCTTAGTTGAGGATCCCCTTAGATTGTAATCAGTTTTTGAGTACTTTGGGGCGCTAATTCGTGAATCGTTTTGTACATGAGTCTGGCCTTCATTTGTGATCTACGCTCGTCTAAAGATGTCCACCCAAACGTGTTGATACCCCTTTTGAAGTGTGGTAGGGAATTGGTTTGTCTTAGGTCCTTAGGTAGGTCATTCCACAACAAAGCTCCACTATAACAAATACTACGTTTGAGATAGTCAGTGACATTGTTTAGGCAGGTCATTAAGTTTGTTTACAAAATTTATTAGATTATGATTTAAACTTCGAGACGTGAATATATCCTGGAGATAAGCTGGAATTAGCTTATGAATAGCGATTTTGGAGCTTTTGAAGTATGTCACTTAGATGTTGACTCAATCCATCCCAAACTGAGCTACAGTACTCAAAGTGAGGTTCTATTAGGGCTTTGTAAATGTTATGTGCGGTATCCCTACATATAAGTGATCTAACTCTTAAGTGCACCAATGCCAGAGGAAATCTTTTTCGAAATTTCCTTAATAATGTTTTCCCAGGACAAGGTATCATCTATATATACTCCCAATGATTCAGTGTACTTTTTTTATTTCCTTACCCTCTATGCATATGTCGATGGTACAGTCTCTTTGGGTATACACCTTTTGTCGGGAGCCAATGACCATGAACTCAGTTTTAGCAACATTAAGGCTCGGTTTGTTTGCTCTGAGCCAATTGTTTACGTTGTCTAGTTCCTTATTGATTTTAGTTTGTAGATCGTTCTGACTTGAGGCGGCAAAGCTTTATACTAGTATCATCGGCATACATTCGAGGAGTGCCCTCGTTTAGGCAATTGGGTAAGTCGTTTATGTAGATAAGAAACAACACTGATCCAATTATCGAAGTTGAGGGACTCCACAACTTATTTAGCCTGATTTTCAGACGGTACGAGGTCGTAGGGTCTGAAAATCAGGCTACAACTTATTGGGCTTGCACTAGATAAATAGCCATTAACATTACATTTTTGGCTTATATTAGTTAAGTAAGAATTGAACCATTTCAGGACATTTTGGTCAACTCCATATTTAGCTAGTTTCTGCAGAATAATTTCATGGTCAATAGTGTTAATGGTTAAACAAATTCTTAATGGGTTAAAAAATGGGTTAAATGGTATTAATGGTTAAAACAATTCTGAGTCATTGCCTTGAATGGCTCAGCCGGAACTGCGTCAGAAGTCAGACATAAATATGCTGAGAATACAGAATACAGCACCCTCAACAACAGAATAGGGGTCTCCCTCGACCCACCCCCCCCCCCCCCCCACTCCCCCCCCCCCCCCCCGCCCCCTATTCTGCCATGTCTATTGTTTTTCTATTTAAAAAACACGATAAGTCATTACGAATGCTGCCGAAGTGACCTCGTGTATGAGAAGGAGTGTGGCAGAGCTTACTCTTTCTAGAAGAAGGCGATACGTACGGCTCTTTATTGGAATCCATAAGGAGGGAAATAGATTTGGAGAGGCTCGACAACCCTCTACTGTTTTATGCGCCTTTGGAGGCACGGCTACGTTTATGCTCGGACGGCATCCCACCTGGGATCTCGGCTTCAGGGTTGGGATCCCAGGTGGGATTCTGCCGTTATCATCCCAGGTAGGATGTTTGGGATCCCACCATCCCATCTGGGCTCCCACCAATCCCACCTGGGATCCCAGGTGGGATTGGCGGGATCCCACCTATTTCCCGCCTTCATTTTTACACGGGTTACTACTTTAGTCGTGGTCGTGTATTCTTGTAACTGTATTAGCAGCTTATAACTGTGTCACCGTCTCAGTAGCAAAGAGCGTCGGGTTTCTTAAATATCTGCGTACAGGAATGGAGGGTGAGTTCTCTGGCTCCAAAATAAATAACGTTTTTATTTTCGCGTTTAATCTTCATTTTAATTGTCTCAAACACAAGAATTGTAAACAATCAATTGAATAAACAGTAGTATATCCGACTTTATAAAACATTTATAATGCTTACCACACTTAGAGTATTGTACTCGGGTACTCGTTGGCATAGGGAAGACTGAATCAAAGAAACTTGAGGATGCCAACCACTATGTTCTTAGAACGATTTTGGGTGTAGCTAGATCTAGCACATATGACAGTGTTCTCCAGATAGCTAAAATGCAAAATCTAACACCTCGCAGATATTTTCAATCATTAGTTTTACTTTTTAAACGTATCAAAGAACAAGGCCCATTGTATATTGAGGAGTTTTTCAAACTACCCCGATCAGAACACAGGTAACCCAGGCCCCGCGGTATTTTCATCTGACGTATTTCCGGTTTCTCCTTATTTGGACTGTTTGCATAATTAATGAGCTAGCTAACGAATAGTCAATTATCCGTGCTCCCAACTTACCCTAGTATGGAAATTTATTGGAAATAATTTCCATGGTATTTCCAACGTAGCATATTTCCATCCATTGGAAGTGTGGAAACCAGTGTCAGGGTCTGCGCCGGCGGGGATGGTAAACACTGGTAGTATTTTTTGTCAATGTGTTATTATGACAGTTTATGTTATCCCTCTGCGTCATTTTGCCATTTGTTGTCAAAAGTTATTACATTTAGTTCAAATATATCTAAGACAAATAACGAAATGATAACACTGTACTCAGGTGAAAAGAGGGATACAGATAAACCTTTGATCTCTTCACTGATATAAAGTGCAGACGGTAACCATCGCCAGAAAATTACAGTGCAACTACTGTAACCGGGGCCACTTAGACAACGAGAACCAATCACATTGCAGAATGAAAACAAAGCATCCAAACTTACGGTTACTTGAGCCAATCAGTGTCGAGTACAAGACAATAGCATTTCAACTTGCTTGAGTTTTGATCCGGCAAAAGGCGAAGGAATCAAAGTCTTTGGAATGAAGGGCATCGCGTGGATCTGCTAGTATTTGTAAGTTGGAATGGTTTATTTTCGTTGTTCAATGTGTTTGGTTCTCGTTGTCTAAGTGGCCCTGGTTTCAGTAGTCGCACTGTAGTTGTAATGTGTTTGGTTCTCGTTGTCTAAGTGGCCCTGGTTTCAGTAGTCGCACTGTAGTTGTAATGTGTTTGGTTCTCGTTGTCTAAGTGGCCCTGGTTTCAGTAGTCGCACTGTAGTTGTAATGTGTTTGTTTCTCGTTGTCTAAGTGGCCCTGGTTTCAGTAGTCGTACTGTAGTTGTAATGTGTTTGGTTCTCGTTGTCTAAGTGGCCCTGGTTTCAGTAGTCGCACTGTATACGTAGTTGTAATGTGTTTGTTTCTCGTTGTCTAAGTGGCCCTGGTTTCAGTAGTCGTACTGTAGTTGTAATGTGTTTGGTTCTCGTTGTCTAAGTGGCCCTGGTTTCAGTAGTCGCACTGTAACAAGGCTACAGTTAAGTGAAAGCCACGGTTCGAGGTGTTACAAAACGGCGAATTTCTACACTGCGACCGTTTCCAACAAACAACCGCTGCTGCGATGAGCTTAATCAGATCAACCTGATTGAATGCAATAAATTGTGTTCATTCAACCAAAAAGTCGATGTTTCCATTTTAGATTTTATGTTTTTTCATATTTTGTAGTGTAAATGCACGAGATTGGTACCCCTCCAATTCCCATCCCTTCCCCTCTTCCCTTCATTCTTTCACTTCCCTCCCCTCCATCAGTTCCTCCATTGTCCCCCCTCCTTCAATCCGCATTATCAGAAGTAAAACCAAGCTATAACATGATAAGATTAATTAAGGGTTTGCCTTGAAACTTGGTATCTATTGAAACAGGATTCTTTGGAATATCTCCCGTCTAACTTTCCCGGCACATTAATGAGAACCTTTTTCATAAAAAGACCTTAAAGTCGAACTATTCTCTCCATATTTTGTTACAGGCTGCTGAACAAAGCTACGCATCCTGCTCTTTTCTTCATTTTTCTTTGTTTTATTTATTTTATACTTTAATCTGCAGGTTACAACTTTTTTGATGTCATCCGTACATGCACCTTTGAGTAGTAGATAAAATATGAGCGGGAAATCTGTATGGGCATTTACAATGGCGAGCCGCTTTCCATTGTAAAGCCCATACATATCGGACGCGAATATTTTATCTTACTTGTAAAATGAATAGATAACTAAAAGCCATTGATATGCACGACATAAAATTTTAACCTTTGATTTCTCCCACCTTGCTATCGATTTGGGATGAATTAGTTTCTCACAAAAACATATCCCACATCGAAGAGACAATGTGTATGCAATAATAATAATAATTTATTGTAATAAGTAACATACAGGATTACAGTATATTGAACAGCCAAAGCCAGAGGCTTATATGGCACAGGGTCAGGGTATAATCTAGATGTGGAACGATGTACAAGATGGTATAACAACAAATTATCATACAGGACATGGATCAAAACAAATTACAGCAAACAGATAAATACTAAATAGACAGGGATAAATACAAGGTATTGGACACTTGGTAGAAGACACACAAGCTACTAAAACAATACTACATGTAACTAAGCAATACTGAATGAGAAATACAAGTCATTGAGTACTAAATGAGGAGTATTAAGGTAGGGAGGAAACATTAATCACTAGATTTATAGAAACATAGTTAGGAATAAATTATATGACAAGGCAAATTATAAATTAGTTATTAAGGAAATAAGATTTTAATTTCTTTTTGTAATTGAAAAACTTTAAGGATTCACGAAGTGGAAGTGGAACTGACTGTTCCAAATGTTAGGTCCTTGAGAACGAATTGAAAATTTATGTTTTGAAAATGAAAAGTGAAAATCAAATCTGTCTTGTAAAATGATCATGGTATTCAAAATAAGAGAGCAGAGCGTAGCGTGCAGAAAAACAGGTCCCACATGGAATAGATGGTGTGTACATAATAAGAGAGCAGATGTACTTTGTCATTTCACCCATCCCGGGATAGGTGAAGTCAGTGATCGGTCATGAGACTTCCCTCGCTAGCTTAGCTAGTATTCTGTACCTGATACAGAATACTGCTAGAGCTATAACGGACCATGGGGTCTGTATCACGGACCATGGGGTCTGTATATCGATACAGAACCTGATGTTTTATTAATCAGGTTTGTACGGGGGTATACAGAGGCGATCACGTGGTGTCATTCAGCACATGGGATTGGCTAGTACCCTTATGAATTATTAATGAATTTTACAAATTATATTATTGTTGTTGTCTATAACTAAATATTTATTACTAATGCCTCTAGCACGGATATATCAGTGGCGTACAATAAGAAGTTCTTGTGCGTTAATAATCAATAAATTCATTGAATTTACATCTTAAATTAGGTAGCAACAATTAAACATGATACATTGTTTCTCGTAATACCTAACGGTTCTTCTGTCTAGTTTGTTCACTAAAACCGCTAATTCAATTTATTTCAGTCATCAAATATCAATGTCGCTATAGAGCCGAAAACTCTTGAAGTAAGTTCAGTCATAAAGTTTAGAGAAGTCAATAGTAATGTCTCAATAATAAAGTTACTCGACTATCATCAGGTGATAAACTGATCAATTTACGTCTATACAACATGGTTAGATTTCATCAACAGGTTGAGGTCCTCGAGCAAAAAATTAGGGCGTATGTATCATAAGCGCAAACGGTATTTTATGTATAGTGTATTTGTTTCCAATTTAGGCTAATCGTAAACAGCAATGTGCTCGCAAGTCCACAGGTTTAAGAAGATTGGTCAACTATTCTTCTCTGAGCCTGCAACTACCCTACATTGGAGGTACCTGAAAACTTGTTAACCTCAGCTCTAACTGAATCCACCGTGTTTTTCTCTGGATGCTTCAGAATAACAAACACTTTAGGAAAAAACATGCATCCCAGTAACCCATAGGCAGTTACCAATGCTGTAGCACAAGCAACGATAGTGATATAGGACCCCTCGAGTGCTGAATCAACAGGATAATGGGCTACCCACGACAGAAGTAACACATACATCGAGAAACCGATGTACCTCGCTTCATTGAAATTCTCGGGAAGCCTCCGCGCTTTGAAGGCGTACAAGGTACAGAGCAGAGATAGGAAAATGAAGTAACCAAACATTATGGCTCTGAAGACAAGTCCAATGTTAGTTTTAAAGGGCAAGCACATGACATAGATATACTGCTGAGCTTTGATATCTTTGTGTTTTTGGGGTGGGTCCAAACCAAGCCATAAACCGGTGAAGATTATCTGGATAATGTTAAGAAAGAATACAACAACAAACTGGCGTTTACGATGGATGATGTACTTTTTGAACCACGGAGGAATGACATCGGTTTGGAAAGCACGGACGAGTCTGTTTGTCTTGAGGAACAGCACAGAAACACACGATGTACATGTTATGTACCTCCACGGTTGAAGAAAGTAACACAAGTTGTCCGTAGGGTATGCGAGATGTAGGACTGGCAAGACAAACAACAATCCGATGATAAACAGCAACAAATAACTGAGTTCGCGATTTGAACCCTTTACAACTGGAGTATTCTGGTATTTCATAAAAACTGCAAAGACCATCAAAGTCAACACACAACCGATTGCTGTGAGTACTAAAACTGCGACTGCTGTGGCATCTTTCCAATTGATGTGAACAACAGGAAGATCAACACACTGTGTGTTACCAATGTTTGACATTTTCTCTGTTGGGCATTTTGAACAGTTAGGAGATCCAGGAGAAGGGTTGACGTGCCCTTCATAACATGGAATACACTCCCAACAACAGGATATCGTTGTGGTTTGTAGAAAACCTGCAGAACACGTTTTTGTACAGATGGAGTGTGGTACCTGATTGTCTTCTGTATTCCAATGAATAAGGGAATCGTTGATTTGGAATTCTGGCGTCAACTTAACATCATTAGTCCACCAACCAATCTTAACAAAGTACTGTCCAATTTTGTTACTTTGCCAAAAGTTCATCAAATCATAATGCGCATTTGTGGAGTCCCCAGAGTCTCTAAAATCCACTTTGCCCGTCACTCCTTGAAAGGCTACGTTTTTTATGTATCGAAGAACATCGCGAGGTTGTATTGTCGGATAAATTTGAGCGCAGCCTTGCTCCGAAGACTGAATGTTTTTGTCCCATCTGCATTTTGTAAGGGCATCAACAGCATAGGCAATAGCATATACTGCATCCGTGACATAGGGTGTATAGCCGCTATACAGTTTTTGAAAGCCCGACTCCGACACTTTAACTGACTCATCACACACTGGAAACTTCGTTATCAAAGAAGAACTCGAGCAGTTAAAAACATTATTCCAGAACTCCTCCCACCATGGGTTCCTGCCTCGTCGGGTTTTCTGTGGTGTAAGACTTCTTAGATAAATTTCAAACGGGTGGTCATAATACTTGCGCTGTGCGAACCCAAAAGAGCCGCGAACAACCGAAGAATACTTCTGGAGAAATTGACTTTCCTTCGTTGCGATGCCGTCGCTCATCAGAAAGGTGCGACCAAATAATTCTTGTCTTCTGGCTTCTTCTAGAAATATGTTCGCTGGGTCAGTACTACTCCATAAAACAATGACTTGGATTTTCGTTTCGCGTTTCAGTTTAGCAATAATTGTCTCGATCTTACCTTTGTAGTCAGAGCCAGTGAAGTACTCTGCTAAGGCGATACAAAATGACTTTCTGCCATAAGCCTCTCTCTCAAGAGCACGGATCCCATACTGACCATACGAGTCGTCGTAACCAACAGCAGCCACGTACGTCCAGTTAAAGTACTCGATAACATCTGCCATGGCTTTAGCCTGCTGTCTATCGGGGGGTACGGTGCGGAAAAATGAGCTGTAGTAAGACGAGCTCAGTTCATCACTTGTAGCAGACGGGCTAACTAGAGGAACATCGACAACCTGGAAAGTAAAAGATAAGATAAAGTGTCGCGACGTTGTTACCCTATAAAGTTTCATGAGCGATACCAGAAAAAAAAACAGTGATCGAAATGAGTTGAAAAAGCAACACACTTTAATTAAATAACTACGGCTGATGCTGGTTGCTTTTTATACTCTGCTCGTTTACTTTGGACTCAAAATGATTATTTCAAAATTTGCTCTGAAGACAAATTTATTTGAGATGGATAATGGACAGTGAACTACGCATAACAATACAACAACCTATACTATACAACGTACATAGAAACAATAGCGTACATTTCAGCTCTAATTAGTTGAAGAATGTTTCTTAGCAGAGCTCCTGCGCGCCCCCGCGAGAGGACCAACATACACATAGCGAGTGATCCAAAAAATTGCTACACGCGCGTCCAACCAAACGAATCACGCCCCACCTCTAATATTTGTAGCAATGTTCTCTTTTATCACAGTTAATAGACCTTTCCCACGCGGCGGCCATCTTGGAATAAACCTATCGTACCTCGGTTAAACACGTTTGAGACCGAGGCTGGGTAGCATTAACAATAGGTTTATTCCAAGATGGCCGCCGCGTGGGAAAGGTCTATAGGCGATTTTCATGATGTAATTTTACTACAACTACCAGAATCCTTTTCAAATTCGTTTTCTCATTCAGATTTTCCAACTCCTTTTGGAATAATGTTCTAAATGTCCACATGTGGGTTGAGTTTGTTGGTATCTCGCCCTTGCTCCGAGGGTTTGCTCCGGGTTCTCCGGTTTTCCTCCCTCCGCAAAAGCCAACACGCTAAATTCCAATTCGATCTGAGGATTAGCCGGGTCCTGACTTTGATCAGCCCCTATGGTTGTTTCAGGTCTCGTCACAAATTCAATTTAGAGAAACAAAAGAAAACGCGCAAAGGATTCTGGTAGTTGTAGTATGTGACGTCATAATGCAAATCGCCTAGTAAACACATTGAAGCTTTTATGGTATAACTACGAAACAACGCAAGCAGGCGTTTCTATGTGCATGTTTACCGGCACAATAGACCATTAGATTTTTGAGTCTATTACTATCTGGGTTATATTATAAATCCATTCGCTCAGTGTTCGTAAGGACGGGGTTCGAGTGTCACCGAAGACACTGTTTCCTTTTCTCTTTTTTTTTTTAACTGGGGAAAAAAAATTTGTCTCTCGTTTCCTCGTTCTGGTATTTTTCTTTCTTACGAAATTATCATTTTAATAATAATAACTAAAACAAATCATAGGCTATAAAAGCGATCGATCGGAAAATTCAGTGCTTAAGAGCGAATGTCTACAAAAATCAAACATAGTGCGGCAGAAGTCGAAAAATAAAATTCGCTCCCCTTTTGCATATAGGTAGCCCTTAGTTAGAATACAAACGCTGTATAGTTTATTTATTTCCGAGAAAAACGACAAAATCCCATTGAGCTCCAGACACGATTCCGGGAGGCCCGACAGCGTTGAAAAATCGGCCGTGTTCGCTCGATTCGCGTGTCAAAACTATTGAACCGAGAATTATTGTAATACTACCAGCTTATTATATGACTCTCCTTATTCGCTCAGAGGAATTTCATAAGCCTTTGATTATTTTAAGAATTGTTATGACAATCGGTAGGTCCAAAAGGACTGTGATTTTAACTCGCGTGCATGCCACAACTCCGAATTCCATAAGATGACGGATATTAACTACGAAGTTTTCTTTGGGCAAATTAATTCGCCGATGGCTGAGGTCACACTGACTGGGACGTTAACTATAGTAAACCAGCCAAACTATCCGAGTGTGGTAAATATGCTAGTCATGAAGTTGCTAGTTGCAAGCTGCGAGTTGCTAGTTGCAAGCTGCGAGTTGCTAGTTGCGAATCCAAAATCCTAACTCTACATTTAAAAATACCCTAACCGTCAACAACGGGTGCTCATTCATTTAGCTCACTGAATTTATGGTGTTTAGAGCTAGTCACTAATATGAGTTTTTAGGGTTAGATCACTAAACAACACATGTTTCTTCGTTCTCTCTATATATATGAACTAATGCAAATCCTAACCCTGCATTTAAAAATACTCTAACCGTCAACAACGGGTGGCTAACTAATTTAGGGTGTTTAGAGCTAGTCACTAATTTTGGGTTTTATACTGATACATCACCGCTAATCCAAATCCTAACCGGCCCTACATTTAAAAATACAACTCGATCGCAACTCGCAACTTCGTGACTAGCAATATACCTGTACCCTTACCATACTCGGTTGTGCTGAAATAAGGAAAACAGTTTTTACCCAAAATTTTACCCCTGAACCAGGCCTTAACATGCTTGAGAGGGGTGTCCTGCGCGCTAAATCATTAAGATCTTGTTTGCTGACATTAAGATCTAGCCGCTGTCCGGGCACATAAGCCTCGAAGAGAGGGCGTGCCCTAATCTGGTAGATGTAGCTACCTATCAGTCCAAAAGGGGAGCGAATTCTATTTTTCGACTTTTGCCGCAGATTTTCGATTTTTGTTTGATTTTTGTAGACATCTGCTCTTAATTCATCCCTTTTGTTTGAAATATCTCTCCGCTAGTCAAACCACAATTCCTAGAAATCAGCCGCTCTAGAAATCAGCCTATAGGCTTGCCTATTATATTACCTGTAATAAGCTGGCTACGTCGGTGGTGCTGCCTGAATCGTAAGGACCAACAACTGCCACAACAGGAGCGGTAATATTACCCAAAGCAGTATCACAAGTGTGGGTTTGGTCATTATGGTGGTTATTAGTGACGATGTCATAAGCATATTTCATTGCAAGACTTGGGCTGTAACAGTAGTCATACACATCCAAACCCAGGGTGATGTTAGGAAGAAGATCAGTGTCATTATTGATTTCCTGTATCGCGTAGGAAATAGCTTCTACATAGCCAAGACCGAAGTTATGAAGGTCGCCACATGTATTCCTCGTCTTCTGTGAGTGAACAGGTAATAAGACACCTAAGGTCACATTTCCAGGGAAATAAAATCTAGTTCGATCTAAATAAGCCGATATGGACTGGCTTAGTAAAAAGGCAAAGAGGGTTAACTTCATGATGCTATAGCTGCTGGCTTTAAATGATGCTCCTTTTCAATTTACCATATTGTGTAGCCAAGATCTTTATTATTTACATTTCTGTTAACCAATGAGTGTACATGTAGATTACTGATACCGTAGTTGTTTTTAAAAGTTTTTTAAGTCATATTAATTTTCCAAATTGATTAATAATTCATACATACAAACATACATGTCAAACCTTTACTCCATCACATTAATTTCATTCCTTAGAGATGTCAATAGAAGTCAGTCACAGCTCAAAAGATGAAGAACGAAAATAGAACGAATACATACTATATATGCAATAGATTACAGGTGTTCCAGCGTTAATATGATCATGAATTACCGATTCAAATAGACCCTTTTATTTAATCACTTTTATTCAGAAATGACAGGACTCGAAGCCGGTATTATAAGCAATTGGCGATAGACGTTCACAACAATATTTGAAAAAACGCATCGCGTGTCATGAAAAACAATTCTAAATTCACTAGCAGATAACTTATTTTACAGTTTAGAGGGCAACACAATAGACCCTTCCACGGTTTGTTTGAACTTTTGATACATACGTATAACGTTTATGCCCCCCAATCAAAATTTCCATAAGGCAAACGTCTGTAAAATTTCCGACATTTTCCAAGTTTGCGGGCCTGTATCTTTGCTCCTATTCAAGATATAACTCTGAAATTTGGGATTTTGACTAACTTCGAGGTGCTCTTTTCAGCAGTATCGACGGTTTTGCTGTTATACGTATATATCAAAAGTCCAAACAAACCGTGGAAGGGTCCATTACTCTAATGTTAAAAATACACACAAATCAGGTATTCCATCTCCCTGTACAAATGAAGGTTATTTAGACAGGCAGTCATTGTTCACTTTTCACAATAAGTTTTAAATTAGACTGTAGCAGTGATAGGAAGGGTGTTTACTAAAAAGTAGATAACGATCTTTTACATTTGAGTTCGTTTCATTTTAAAACCGGCAATACCCGAGTTTTATTGGATTCTGAACTCAGGAGAAAGTAGAACTGTGCCGATATTTGTTTTAAATGCACACTGATGTTCCTTGTCATCATCATAGCCGTGTAAGAAATGTCAGTATTTGTCAAACCGTGTATGAACTTCCGCTTTTAATTTACTTGAAATTTGATGTGTTTTCGTGGTTTTGAACACAATTAATCTGTTTGGATCACAGCTGCGGTCCCTTCGTGTAGGCATACATGCGTTGCTATCAAAATCCCAATCCCCCATGGGACAACAAAAACTGGTCAATTACTATCAAATCCCCCACATCCCCATAATACAAAACAATATATCGAAACACACAAAAAGCAGGCGGCTGCCCGAGTTAAGCCAGTTTCTCCCTCTACTTAGGTTCCCTTACCGGTCTATTGGGCTTGTTGTGCTTTTCTTAACTGTTACCCCTTCGATTCCCTCGCAGGCTCAATGTCTTAGGACGTTTTTATTTATATGAACCGACTGCTCTGATCCGGCGGCCAGTTCTCAAATGGAACGCGTCAGTTCTTAGAACTGGATCCTACTCAGGAAAGAGTAGTTCTGCCAGTTCTATCGCATACGCGTCCACCTTTTCTTTTTTACCAACCAGAACCAGTCCGCCCAGTCGAAACCGACCGGATAAAAGGAAAACAACCTTAGTATTAGTCAAACATGAATACAGACATCAAAGGGACAACCTTAGTGTATGTATTAACAAGATCATATTTGAAGGAACTAGTGTTTTTTCTGTAGCAGGGGGACGAAGTAGACTGTCCGCAGTAAACGAGGTACTACACATAATTATGAAGTGGCTCAACAGTACATGTAAAAAAAAGGTTATTTTTGTGATACGGACTGCTATTGTGGCGCAATGTGATGCCGTGCAGTTTACAATCATGAGTGATTGTTAGTACCTCAGAATACCAGGCTGTTGTGTCGGGAGACAATCCCCTACTCTTTCTCGAAATAGCACAACAGATTCTTTCACGTTCCCCTCGTATAGATTAGAAGAGGAAGGAGACAAGGCCAACGGCTGATACG